>CM032228.1:79340000-79467500 GCA_019009955.1 Riptortus pedestris | reverse complement strand
TCTTGTTCAGTCGAAACATGATGATCTGCCTATTTTTATAGGATAAGTTTTCAATAGTTTTTACGCATTATAACTATCACTGACGGTATAACATAAGAGTTAATGACACATCTAACTACATGAATGGATACTATCGGCGAAGGGAAATATAAACCAAGACTGATTTCTATCTAAACCTTTTAATTCTGTATTAACTATTCGAATTTAATTTTGCCCTTTAACTACTGATTAGCTCCGTTTTTGGCAGCGTTAGTAACGCTGCCAGTTAGATGAATAATATATTATTCTAGGTTTATGAAAGAAGCTATACACAACAACCAACAACATAGTGCTAAATAGGAAACACAATTTACCTATTTATTCAAATAAATTTGCAAACCAATCTCTTGATAGTTAGTTTTAATTTATTACCTTTTTTTCAATAGAAAGGCTGCGTAAATTAGTTTTGTTTTACTCCCTGAATACTACTTAGCATTGCCTGCCACCGAAACAATGTTTGAGCACCTAGACTGTATTTAAAAGTTTCCGGAAAATCCCCAAGGGACTTAGCCCCAGAGGAAGAAACTAATATTCACGTCATAGTTACTTTTATTTTTATTGTGTTAAAGAATGTTTCAAATGCTTTTTTTTAGGATGGGGGGTCCTGGTAAAACAAACCAAGCTGGGGCCTATATTAATTTATTACTAAGTGAATGCAATTTTTCGAGAGTCATTTCATTGTCATATATTTAAATATGCAATTACAGATGAATTCGACCAAAAATAATACTATTACTTGGTTCTTATTAATTCTTTATATGCTAAATCTGTGCAACTTTATACTTGTTCTTAGACTTATGACCACTTTATTGAATTCTTATTTCTTGATTTCATATACCTATAACATAAAACATTCGATGGGGCCATCATGATATCGTTTTATGTCATTTTTATTGAATAATAAATTTATCTTTTGTTGTATTCCTTGTTTTATATCGGAATTTGTATGGCTTTGTAATTGTTTTGTGATTTTGACTGAAGTTGGGGAACTTAAGACTTCTGCTGGTCCAATTAAATACTGGTGAAGGAACGAGACTTTTTCCTTGATTCATACCTGTAATAATATTACGGTATGAAAAGAAATATAGTCAAACCACGCACATAGTTATTACTATTTTGATATTAAAATTTATGTTTTATATGCTAGTTTACGATTTTTAAAATTCACCAACCTCCTTTACTCAGTCTCTCACCTTAATGTTTTTATTGTCCATATTTTCATAAAACACGCATTCGCTTGTGTGCATAATTCATATATAGTTTATTTCAACACAAAAAGAAATCTTAAATAACTCCAGTGAAATTTTCATTTCTATTTAGGAATAAGAATAACTCATGTATAGTATTATATTTATTATTTACATCAAGCTGTGATTATTAAAAAGATAGTCAATTGAGTATGCATTATGTTTAATGAGATTGCAGATAACATAAATGAGATTTATTCAGAAACTGAAAAGGTTGGAGGTTCTAAAAGGCATTGCATGAGTCATAGCAACTAGTCATCTGAAATTGGAGGTTTATTATAGTGTCTACTTTCCAATCATATAGAAAGGCTACACTACTAGATATCACATAGGAACCAAAATTATCCATAAAATTACAAAACTATTAATCAAACAAATATCAGTATTTGGGTATATTTTGTTACACACACATTACAATAAGTTGCTTAGGCGTCACTTATAAATGATGCAATGTTCCAAGAATATCTAAATCTTATTAAGGGTGAACTCTGCAAAAATTTCAAAAGTATCCACTTGATAACATCCATTTATCACAGTTGCCAACAAAAAAAAAGCAGGGAATCATGTAGATGGCATTGTTTACCTTAATTTCTGTATAAAATTGTGCCGCTGTCAATTCTTCAATTTGTATAGAAATTCTATAATTCAAAAATTTAAAGAAACCTTTATGTTATGACGATGGTTATTGTGTAATGTGTTTTGTCTGCATACAATCCGTCAGAATATATTCTGCAGTCAATGAACATTTATAGTGTTTCACATGGTTATATCTGGATCATCAATTATGAGTGCATCAGTTGTGAATGATCTATACAAAGCAGGTAAAAACTAATTTGGATTAACCCCACCATTAACAATAGAAAGCCCGTCACTCTGGGCTGCATAAACTAACAGATATCCCTCATGCAGGGATGCTACTCATGTGACGTCATCGGGACATCTAATCCATATTTCATCCTCAAAAATAAACCAAGTTTACAAGGCTTGAAGCTTGCAGGATTTGAGGTAATTATTTATAACTAGGGGAATTTAAAAATAAAATTGCACGCAAGAGTAGAATGGGAGATTCACTGAAGGGTGAAAATGAAAAAAGAGCATAAAAATGTATAAAAGAATTTAAATTTTAGTCTCTTAAACCTACACAATTTCTGTTCCGAGTTTGATCACTAACGAACCTAATATTCAGTTATTTTTTTTTTTTAGTAATGCTCTACTAATTGAGATATTGGCCTTTGTAATTGATACTTGTTTTTTGGTGAAACTGTTTAAATATCGAATTTGGTATCGATGAAACAGAAATTGAACCCACTGGGTAGTTAAGATGTCATTCTATTGGGTTGTAACATATGAAATGACCGTTTGTAGAATCAGGAAAAAAATGAAAAATTGAGATCGAATCTGAAATATTATTCATTCAAAGTATTTACCATCATTTTCAATACACTTCTGCCAACGACTTACCAAGTTTTCTATCCCACTTTTTAAAAAGTTTGTGTCACGTGTTGAAAGAAATTCAGAAAATGCATTTTTAATGTCTAAATCATCTGTAAAAAATTTTCCTCGCAAAAAGTTGTCCAAACTCCGAAGAAAAGTGGTAGTCTGTAGGAGATAGATCAGGGGAATATGGGGGGTGTGGTAGGACTTCATAGCCCAACTCCTTTAATTTGTTCACTGTCTGTATTGAAACATGTGGTCGGTGGTTCTTTGACGAGCAAGCAAAGAAACACACGTCTCTTGGCGTTTTAACTGCTGACGTTCGTTAAGCTCGTGCGGGACCCAGGAATCGAGCTTTATCACCTTTCCAATCGTTTTGAAATGCCTGGAGACCGTCATATGACTTGTGCCTAGCTCTGACGCAAGTTCTCTGACTGTTTTATGAGGGTCTTCTTCAACAGCTTTGATCTTCGTCCTCCACTGATGAGTGAGGTCGTCCATGGGGCTGATTTTCTAAAGTCGTATCTCCTGAAGGAAATTTTGAAAACCAACGACGAATAGTTCTTTCATTAGCACTTCCTTCGCCAAACACATGATTAATATTCCTTGCTGACTGGGCCGCGGAATGACCAAGTTTATACTCGTAAAAGAAAATTATCCGGAAATCGAGTGTTTCCATGTTCCCGATTGTTGTTAAACTAAAATATGTAAGCCTACTTGGGACAAAAACAAACATAGCTTGCGACTAGAGGATTAACAAATGTTTATTATAGATGGTAAATATTTTGCTTGGAATCAACACACAACGTTTTAATCCTTTATAAAGATTAGGGTTTAAAAAATCGGACACTTCATGTGTTACAACCCAATATATATGGGAGAGTGAGAAATTTTTCAAATATTGCAACATGAATACAATCACATTACTTAATTGATTCCCGTAAATAAACCAAAAATCCTCCGCTACCATTCAATCTCTTTCTCGAACACCGATAACAACACAATAGGACGTATCCACAATTTATTTTACTCTTCAGCGTAGTTAATTTTGGAATAATACTACAACAAACGAAGGAAATAATGAAATACATAAAACAGCATAAATGGATTTGTTAAGGAAGAAACCTTCTAACCATCAGAACAAATGACAGTGTTTAAAGCCCTATAAAGTGATAGGAACAGACCTAAAAAAATTTAGAGCTTTGTTGTGCTTTTTATTACCCACTTGTTGCTTCGCTTTGGACATGAAATTCTTGTAGAGTTATTTCTAAGCCGCAGAATCTCAACTAGCTTTAAACAATGGCCCTATTCACTTTAATTATAAACAATATTAAATAATTCCAACTATTATTCAATACAGAGTTCTGGCAGGAGGTTCCTTAATAATTGACCAACAGGCCATTGAAGCGTTCAGGCTCAGCACAATACAACTGTAGGAAATATTCAGAACAGTCATAAGTTCATTAATCATTTATTCATTGTCAATAGGGAACCAATGAGGCAATTACTCAAGATCATTCACTTTATTTGGATTTATGTTTTTTTTTAATATATTTTGAGATAAACATATACTATGAAATCATGCTTAAAAATGTAAAAAAAAAAATACTTATAATTAGGAACAAATTTCGAAATTAACAAGGCCATAGAAATAAAATTTACACCTAAAAATACAACAACAAAAAATTATAGCTGCCTAAATAATTGAAAATTACAAGTAAGAGTAATTAAGCACAGAAGCTAAACTAAGCAAATTTGCAGGCTGAAGAATAATTCTTAAATTAATTAATTAAGAAAGAAATTGTCAATTTCTTTCTTAGATCAAACCATATATAAAGGAGACATGAAATTTTAATGGGGTTTGAAGTGTTTACTGATAAAATAATGTGAGGAAAGCTTGCAGTGGTGGGAAATGACAAAAAATGTAGTACTTCTTCAAGATCGGCTCTATAGCCTTTTTTCGATTGTTAATTATAGATATTTATGATTTTAGATGCTAAACCTTACTCCTCCAGGTCCAATTTCCCTTTTTGGCACGTTAATATTGAGTGTGGTATGTATCAAATAGCAATTGAAACCGCCAGGAACTTAGGCAATTGAAATCTTCTGCTAGCAAAACGTGATCTTTAGTGACGCAATGGCGTAGTCTTTCTGAATCTGCATTTATAACTCTGTCGTTTAGCGAATACAAATTTACAAACTTTAGCAAGTAAATGATAACTGGAGTTGTTCATGTGAGTTGATTGCCAGTGGACAAAAAAATCGCTGTTGTGTTTTGTATCTGTAGTGGTATCTGCTATTTATCGGGCTTATTGAGTCACAAGATAAAATTAAAAGGTTCGTTTTTTGCTAATCCCCGTCGAGTATTTAGTTTCAGGTATATGAAAATATGTGAAATTTATTTTATTTAGTTTTGAACGTGGTTATAACGGTCCCATAAAAGTCATCCGCAATGAACACTCATGTAAAGACTATATTTCAACATATTTTTTACTCCCTCAAATCTAGTTTATTTTGTAATGACCAATAGGGGATGTAGGCTTGAGATATGTTAATGAATGTGTTAAACCGATCTAGAGCCACTGCTGAAACGTGATCATTTGACAGTGCACTGCAAACATGGTTCAAAGCTATATCTGCATATTCCATGACCCTCGCCAAAATCAATTTAATTATATATTATTCATGTTATGAGGGCACAGACAATGGAACCCATACTATTACCGTTTAGAACACATATCGATATCCTGAGGTACAGGCACGAGACAAGTGGTGGCCATGAAAAAGTAAGAAGAGCAGCACTGCGGTTTTTCTGTCAACGAATTGGTCAGTACATTGTCTCCAGGACAGCTGATAAGTTACATTTAGCTCTCTTTTTGTTCCTGAAATTAATCATTTAAGAATCTGCACAATTCGGAAAGAATTTACACTCTCACTCACTACTTTTTTGAATAAGTCAAAGAATTTATGCCGTCTCCTAAGACAATTATTAAAGGAACAAAAATTGTTCAACAGGCTCTAAAAAGACATAAATTATCTAACAAGATCCCTCGGAAGAAAAATAATATAATCCGTAAACTCCAAACTCAAATTGATTTTCACTTATATTTCCAACTAGCTAAGGTACCCGGCTTCGCCCGGGAAATCATTTGAGGCTGAATGATGATGGTATTTTTTGGGGGCTTTACTTTGTACAATATTTTTACATTTTCCCGTCTCAATGCTTAGGATTTACACCCAAGTCCGGTGTGCTGGGGACATGCTAATAATAAAAGTATTTTTTATGTACTTAATTCTACAAAATACACAATATTTTTATATTACCTGTTTCCTGTGCATGTATCTTTTTTTATATATAACATAATCATAGATTATCGTATTAACCATATTATTCATAATCATGGAAAGAATTCTGCATTCCGAACCATCTATGAATAAATGTTCATTTCCTCAAAAGTGGTCCAAAGCACCACTTGGATGGCAACTGCTTTCTAAAGGTAATAACCAATATTAAAAATACTCTTGTCTGTTTGGAAAATGAACTGTATATTCTTAATGGTACATAGCATGTTCAGTAAAGTATAACATATATTAACGGAGCAGAGTTAATAAAGACCATAAATAACTGGGTGCACCTCTCAAGTGATTATTCTTGATCGCTGGAGATACCTGATTTCGATTTAGACTTTCATGTCTTATAACATTGTTGACCCCTTCTATAGTTTTTCGTGTATACCTCATTTATACTTCAGTATACGAAAAAAGTGAATTTAACAAAAGTTACTCTAAATATCAAAACAAACAACTTCTGTTATATGCACGTTTGCCGAAAAATGAATGTTACGAAATATCGCGATTTTATATTTCAGACCTACCACTCTTGTTCGTGCCTCGAAATTTCAATATAGCTTATAATCAGGGGGGTGTTAATGCCAAATCACATACGGAGTTTTGTTTACTTCTGTTGAGTCTTTTGTGCCATGTAAAATTGTTGACTCCCACTATAGTTTTTAGCGTATAACTCATTTATACTTCGGAATACGTCAAAAGTGTATATTTAAAAGTTACTCTAAACATAAATAACAACATAAATAACTTTTGTTATGTGATTATTTGCTGGAAACCCAATAGGAAACGAAATGTCGCTATTTTTAATTTCAGGCCTCCCTTATAACCCCCACTCCTGTTCATCTCAGAGAATATTAATATAGCCAATAGCCTAGGCTGGTTTAGTAGTAGTATACTCGTACATACGAAGTTTCATAAAATTCGGTTCAGCCGTTTACGATTCTATAAATTAAAGTACATACAAACAAACATCCTTTTATATATATACATTTATATATATATATATATATATATATATATATATATATATATATATATATATATATATATATATAGGTATAGATATAGATATAGATAACCACTGAATATAACAAAATAAAAATACTATCCACTAAAATATATCAATGATTTTTGCCCCTAACACTATGATGAAATATTAGCTGAGAGATTTTCAAAACATCATAACTCTTTGGTACAGTGAAATGCTAACTTCGTCAATTATGACGATTAAATATATGTGTAATTAAGAGGCGTTATAGTTAAATATCTGGTACTTTTAACGAGAGCTAAATGTGGTATTCACTTAGGACTGATAAAATAGCATACATCAAACGACGTATTATATTATCACAAAAAGTGCCTACCCCAACACATATATATTCCTCATATGAAGGGTTGATGATGTTGACCATAACAAGCATCCGAGCCCCTCCCTCCTTACATTTAGTGGGTACAAATTCAGGTTAAGAATAAATTGACGAAACTATTTATGGGCAATAGTCGTGATTAAGAAGGTAAAAATGCAATCCAAATTTCGAGAATTTATGTCCACTCCTTTCTGAGAAATAAAAGTGGATGGACACAATTGTGAGGCATAAGTATCATTGCTTGGATTTTTGTGATTCGATAATAATCAAAAAATGTTAAATGATGGCCAACCCCTACACATTTGGGCCACTGTGTTTCTAGGATTACAACCCTGGTCATGGGTAAATGCTGCGTTCACAGGATTCTTAATTGTTAACCAGAAAGGCCTCCGCTTACACTGAATAGCTGGAAGGTAGCTTGCTTTTTATTTATTAATTACTGATCAATTATTGTTTGATCACCTCATTGAAATATTTAATTATTTGATTATAACTTAGTAAATTATCAGGTTATAACACAGTTTTGTGGATCCTGACTATTTATTTTTAAAAACGCATAGCGCTTTCAGAAATTTACATTCCTATCATCAGAAAAACAAACAATAAATAAGGAGTTTGGTCTAAACTTATTAATTTTACATTTACTTAACTGGTCATGCATAAAAAAAATCAATAAAACTATCAAAGCTACAACAATAAAAAGTTTCAACAACAACATATTTATGACTAAAATAGAATAAATTATTTTTTTTTTACATATTATCTTAACATTAAAATTCAAAAACCTAAAAATTTATCGTCAGAGCTCGGCGTGCCCAGATAGATGCTACTGGGGCTGTTGATGCTCTACGGACAATGGGATCCCTCCAATCCATAACATAAAATTTACTATGGACCAAGAGGAGGCAGGAGAAATAACCTTGATCTAAAAATGTATAAGAATGAAGAGGGGATTAAATTATTAACTTATCGAAAGCCTACATGAACGGACATAACCATAAACAAAACGCCTTTCCAACACCCCAAAGTGAAAAAAACCCCATTCATTTATCACATTGACAGACTCCTACATATTCCAATGGACGAGGAAAATTATAATAGTCACTTAAACTACATCACGAAAATATAAGATTAGAGATTAAGTAAAAAAATGGTGAGAGAGACTTTTAGGGGTGGGGATGAGGCTATATTATGAGGAATTTTGCCATATTTAGGTCGGCTCTCTGAGATCCTGGGGAGAAAACTAAATAGGCAGGGCATTAGAACAGCCTACTGAAAGGGGGCCTCACTGCAGAATTTTACCTCTAAGGTTAAGGATGCTACTCCTCTAGGAGACAGATCAGAGTTGTACATGCTGACTGTGGGATGTGTGAAGCAGAACAGAGTGGGAGTTGCGTATCTGAGCTAAAGAGCATGTGAGAACAAGCTCTGAGTTTAATTCCTATTGTAGGGATCATAAACATTAACCTTGAAACCACCAGCTGAGACTACACCACCACAGTGATATCTGAGGTTATTTGATGGAGTGTTTGGAAATAAAACTCAAAAAAGCCAATAATAATGTCCAGACATGTCTCTGCCCCACCCCTATCGAGTGATGGGGTCCCTTCGGCCATAGTACAGTCGAGTAGCATCTTTCTAGGCACGTCCTACGCTAAAATTCAAATGGTAAATATATAATTTAGTGTGCGAGTGTGCATATGTATAGCGCTTTCATTGTCATAAGTCATCACCCTCTTTGTCATAAGTCAGTCTTCTGAATTTTTGAATTATTCCTTCTTTAGTAGAATGTGGGCTAAAAGTTTGTCATGTGAAATTTACATACCAACTTCCAACCCCGATTTCAAATTCGGAGGAGGTTTAGATGCTATCTATTACAAAACTTCCATTACGAATTTCATCAAGATGGATGTTTATTATGGTTCTAAAAAATGGTCTGTGCCAAATTCTTTTTTGAAACAAGTAGATTATTGAAAGAAGGGATTGAATTGACTCCAAA
Organism: Riptortus pedestris; assembly: GCA_019009955.1. NCBI lineage: Eukaryota > Metazoa > Arthropoda > Insecta > Hemiptera > Alydidae > Riptortus > Riptortus pedestris. The sequence continues at coordinate 79,458,066 of CM032228.1, read as the reverse complement.
CTAAATACATTTTGGAGGACCTTTTTATTCAATTTATTACCTCTTTCTCTTGCTTTTTATAGTCAGAAGACACAATATATATATATATATATATATATATATATATATATATATATATGTGTGTGTGTGTGTGTGTGTGTGTGTGTGTGTGTGCGCGCGCGCGTGTGTGTGTATACATACATTTGCAACAATTGAACTGATTTTAAGCTAAAACAAGTGTTCTGATAATGACTCACCGAAATAATTCATTGCAAAGGACTAACGCCTTTTCTATACCCCTAATACGCAGCCTTTATATTCCAGCTCCTGAAGTTTGATCCTTCAAATTTAATATAATAGGTATCTTTTACTAACCCGTATATAAATATTTATCTCGTTGTAGGTAGGACAAAATATTTTCGAGAATATAGGACAGAGAAACTGAAAAGGTAATTAACACTTTATACGTAAATAAAATAATATTTTGAGCACTCTCGATAATTTGAGAGTAGCTCATTACAGATAAATTAAATTAAACAGCGCCCCGTACAGAGTTCCACTTAAATGTACTGCTTTTATATTTAATTACTTAAGGCTCATTTATTTAACCCACTGCTTTAGGTACGCATTAATACTGATTATTTGGCTAGCATATTAATCCACAGGTGTTAACATAAACATCAGATTTGATAATGATTTTTACATAAATATATTCTTCATACATTAAAGGTAAGGGCCAACAACAAAAACTGCATTTTCCCATAAGACTGTTAAAAAATTACCCATATGTTTCGTTCCCTATATTCCAACTCTTCAGAGACCATTCCTTTTAGTTATGAAGTGCTCGTTCCGTCTTACACTCGTCGAAACGAACCTTTTGCTCTGTGGAAGTCAAGTCAACAACCGAGATTACTACCTAGAACCCCATTCCGTCTTAAAAAAAATATGGTGTTATTAAACAAACTTTGTATTTTCATTTATTGTGTTTCACGTACAAATATGAAAAAGTTGCAACATACCAAAACTAAGTAAATAAGATTTTTAACACATAGTAAACAAAATCTAAGTTTCTTTGAAGATTAAGTAAAAGGGACTTTGTAAATTTATAAGGATATGGCACTGAGACAATCACTGTTTGAGAAAGGCCTTTGAGGATGGATTTGAAGAGATATAAGACTGTCTTATTGACTCATGTAAGCTAGGGTAAAGGAGACTGAGAGCGAATCAATAGCGCCCTCTCCGTTGGCACCACCGACTCAGAAAAGGAGCAAGTTAACGGCTCTAACTTTCCTCAGACCTTTTAGTCATGAATTATGTATAGGTTTACCGCCAACCAGCTTGGGGAAACTCTAAATATTTAACAGAAACTGAGGAGGACAAAGGAAAGTTTGTATTGCCGCCAGCACCTAACCGGCCATCTTTTAAGGGCCTCTGAACTTTAGACTCATTTGAATGGCAGAGATGTCGGAGTTTGAAGTCGGCAAACTCAGATTGGGAGGCTTTCATTTGTTGAGTCAAATAAGAAAAGGGGTGTTACAGACTATAGTAGCAGTGATTGGATATGATAACCACAAATAACGACCCATCAAACAACCATAAACGAACTATATCGCCGCCTAGGTTATTGTTTGAATATCAATTTTCTGATTTTGCTACACAAAATTATGAACTATGTCCTTAATCGGAATTAAAAAAAAAAACTCTCTGACAATATAATAACAAATTAAGTGGAAAATAAATTTGATGCGGCTTATAGAAAGCAAAAGGTATTATTTCGCTGTTTGAAAACATCCTTCCAAATATGGAAGGAACTTACTTGGAGTGGTTATTCGCGAAGACAGACGGCATTTGAACATGAAATCAGGTGATGTTGCAATACATGAAGTAATGGTCCCATGGACTTACTAAAAATGGCATTTATGTTCGTTTGTCTGCCTGTATGTCTATCGTAAACAGAGACGTAACCAGGGTTTGTGTGCAGAGCCTCAGAGACCTTTACTAAGGGAGGCTTGGTCCTTCTATTCGTGATTGACATCTACTAGGTACAATCAAGGGGAGTTTGAGAAAAATAAAATGTCAAAAATCACATCGTGATTACTTCCCAATAGTAGATCTCCATTAAGCATATAAAAGGCACTATGTGCGATTTGGACCGACAATTTAAGTCATGTATGTATTTATATAGATAACACGCTAGAAAAAATACCATAAGGAATTCAGCATACTTAAATAGCGTAGATACAAGGGACCCAGTGAAATAAAAAGGTTTCTGGGTATCCTTCGTTCTTCCTTCCTCGTGCCCCGCTAAGACTCATAAATGGTCCAAAATTGACATTGTGTAGTGATGACAATATTGCTCCCAACTTGGGCATCCTAGCTTTACTAGAATGCTTCATTTTTCATAAGACATTTTTCATTTGTGGACATAAGTTGTTATGGGCAGGCTTACTGACACTGAAGTAAAGAGATGTAAATCATAATGAAATACCGAACAATGGCGACAACGTACGATTCCCAAATTTTAGTTAGATGGTGTTGGTATTCGGTTGTCTTGTGTGTTCAATTGCATGGGTAGGTTACGGATTCTGGCCTTATCATAAAAAAAAAGGGTTGGTCAGATCAGAATTCCTGAGCTGTTCGGAGAACAGCGGAAGTTGACGGAAGGAAATAAAGCAGAGGTGGCCCTGGTACACACGATCGAGGAAAACAATTATACATGAAACACTACTCTTTATATCATCACTATAGGGTTAAAAAAAACGACCAGCTTTCGATGAACAAATAATTCCATAAGAGCCAGATAAAAAAAAATAAATAAACCATCATTAAATGGAAATCACAAATGCGTAAAGAAATATAAATGAAAACCCCACGGAATACTATTCCTTCGCCGGGTTCAAAGAGAAAGAGCTTGCAGCGAATACCAAAAGCGCTCAACAAATATTGAATCCTCCCAGAAAAGAACATAAATAACTCACACCTGTCATTCACACACATCGAATGAAAATCGTGCCATGAGTACAACCTGAAGTGCTGAATTCCACCTACGGAAATGTGATAAAAACATGTAGAGCGTGTTCCTCTTAATACCAGAATGAAGGATAAATACACCGTCAAATCACAATTCCGTATGGCGTGTGTGATGAGGCAGAAATAGCGATGGTGTCTAAGGACTCAGCAAGATCGCTAAAGAGGACTTCCTCATCTTACCTTCGAATGGTTGTTACACCATTATAAGGGATCGTTCTGAACAAGACGTGGTATTAAGGCTGAACCAGTCTAACATAATATCGGCTATATTAGCTTATTATGAAAATAAAACGACTACGAGGGATAGTTGACATGGAACAAAAAGTTAAAAAACATTCGCGAGGAAGAGATGCTTTAAAAATGCCGTTTACCGCGTGTTATATCGGCACAAACATGTGCACTCACACCCCGTTCTCTAGTTTTCCTTTATCAGTAGCTCCATGTAAACAAGGATATAGATTTAAATTTAACACTAGATTTGTAGTATATGAAGTAGAATGATTTAGATGAACTTTGAGTGAAAACGCAAAAACTCAAACAACTCACGAAAACCTAAAGAACAACAATTGTAGGAACTTACTTAATTTCTACGATTTTATACGAATAGTAATAATGTGACTAATGCCTTGTAATGTGACACATTATAACGGAGGTATTTACCATTTTATATTTTCCTCTTCATCAAACCTGTGGGCGTTAGAGCACTAATATAAGGTGATTACTAGGAAACGCATGTTTTTGACTTGGGTAGTATAAAAGGAATTTATTAATTTTATAAAAAAAAATGTATATAATAAATATTTTTATTATAAATTTTATAAAAATTTTAAAAGCTAAATTGTAAGTAATTTTATTTTGAAATTGCATATTGTGTACACTGTTTTTCCACTCATAAATACATTTTTTGCTCTGAATTGCCTGATACTCGTTATTTGAAAAACATGTGTTTCTCGGTAATCACCCTGTAGATTAGAAAATGAAGTGGAGGGGATTCCATCTTTGTCCTCTACTTTGATGCCGATAACTATCCATCATGACTTTTGAAAAATGTCCCATTGTAATTGAAGCCATTTTTCAGAAATGATGCATTAAATAAATCCTTAAGGGTCCGATATCCTTTTGCATAATATAGAAATAATACCGTTAATATCTGGAAGTAAGAGTATAAGCTTTATTCTATATGGAAATCGTAAATATCGAGTTAAGAGTAAATTAAACATTTATTCAATGGATCTCTTTTCTTAGGAAAGATCAGATAGAATTCTCTGAAATTTCGAAAAATGGCGTCCTGAGGGAACCTCTTTAGCTTTTTTCCTGTAAAGGAAAAACCATTAAAATCGAGAGATTCAATAAAGTCTAAGTTGTATGAAGTGATGCAATATAGCGCGTTTCAATAAACCCTATGGCACACATAAATATTAAAAAAAAAATTGAATGGTAAGAAATGGAAGCACACCCTACGACATACGGGTCGCTAATTCAGCTGAACTCCCGATCGGAAGGACTCTACGGCTGACGTAAAATCGATGAGCTGCCGGGTCGTACACAACTCATGACCTCCCACCACTACGGCCATTTATTTCGTACCCCCGGCCATCATCTTTTACAATCTTCCATCCCATATAGCACACTCCACTCGATAGCTCATGCATCATGTGAATATAGCACATAACGTTGGGATTCAAATTTTGCGACCACTTTAGATGGTTCGATCGTAACCCACAACCTTGACAAAAAATAAATTATACTTTCTGTCACGTCAGCCTATAAAGGGATAGGGTCAGTCATATACTATTTTCGAAAGGAGAAAATGTGGCAGAATATTATACCATTGGATGGTTTCCAACTACTTAAAATTATTTTGCTTAAACAAATGCATAATTTATAAACCTGGCAATAATATGCCATAACCAATAGACATACAAAACGTATTCATTTTTTAAAATTAAAAATGAAAATCTTTAACTCACCTGGCCTTAAAGCGCCAGTGCCACCCTTGCAAATGGGAGGACAGCTCACAGTCATTAGCGACGAACGATCCCTATCACTACTTCATTTTCCACGTATCTACTCAAATGCCTCCCAGGTGAAGCCCTACCTTTATTGAAACTCTATAAATAAATATTATTTTCTCAACAACCCCTGCCTTCAACCCGGCCTATGGTAGGGAAACATAGTACGCAAACCATTTGACCGCCAACGCTCCACTCTTGAATTAATATCCCATCATCATTTTAAGGAAACGACTATATATTATCAGATCCACTTTTGATGTGTGTGTTGTGTGTGCGTGCGAGCGTGCGTGTGTGTGTGTCTGTGTGTAATCTAAAATTATTTTATTTCAATTGATGTCTATCCCGGTATTTCAGATCCTGTTTTAATGTCAAAACAAGGTAAAATGTTAAACGTATTACCTGGAAAATTCAGATAGTGTAATAATTAAAAAATGAGAATAAAATACATCATAGTAGTAAAAAACAAATATTCACAAACAGTTTAGATATGTTAATTTACTATTTTGTGTACGAAAAGTTAACATAATATAAGTAGTATTTAAAATTGCTTTAATTACTATAATGAGGAGCCCCCCTCCCTATAAATTTGTGGGCATGTTGAAACGAAATTTCAGAGTTCATAGTCTTAAACAATCTGAGGAGAATTCGTGAATTATTTTAAAGGTTGTAGACTCATTTAATTTGTAACAATGAAACAACAGACCTCATGTGGAGGCAGTTTTATGATTTTCAGTAAATTAGTTAATTAAAATTTCAAAAAAGAAATAATTGTTTTCTTTTTTTTTGGTCTAATTTAAATAATAGTCATTTCTAATAAATAGTATGCTCAAATCCATTCACTTACAAATGACGAAAACTAACCGCTGATTATAATTGAATTAATTGTGAATGTTACCCAAATTTGGCCAATTATTAATTTAATCTTTCTAGACTTGATACATTACCTGATGAGGATATTGCGTGTTCTCTGGAGCCCCAAATAATCCACGGATACGCTTTATGACGGTCATTTTGCTTTAATATTTCAGGTCTCTTTTAACTGGAGAAAGCTAGTTTTAAACATTTAAAATGCACTTGAACATTTCCTTTGCAACATGAAGTCAAATTATCTAATTTTATTTTTTAATATTTAAAACACATCAAAACTCTGAAAATATGATATTAAAAATATTACGTTTAGGTACATTTTTACAAATGGGAGTTAAATAATGCTTTTCAAGGAACTTATAGCAACCCTAAAAATGATATATTTAAAACACCGTAAATGTATTGAATGGTTTTGTATCGAATATTATCAATAAAAAGTGTCTAAATAATAAAAGCAAGTTTATTTTTTATTAATATAGCATAATAACATGATGATCATTTAAAGTTTTTCGTTATATTTTGAGTTATGTACTTTATACAAAGTTTTAATCATACTTCAAACAATTTGTTTGTTTCTCCCAAACCATTAATCTCCAAAAGACAAAGCAACCAGTGGTTAGCCACAACTGATGGCCATTATAAAGGGAAAGTTTTAAATAAACGTCCATACATTTTGTAAAGGCCTTAAAGTGTTTGTAGAATGAGAAAAGCGGAAGTGGATTAAGCGAGCACTTAGAGTGGGCGGGGAGTTAATGGTCTCAAAAAATGCCGGGAGGGTTCCCAGAGGCTGAAAAAGGGGGAAGAAAACAAGGGAATTTATTGTGCCATCTTTAATTTAGCAAATGAGGACTCGGAAGAGCCTTTTGTTCAGAAGGAAAAAGAATTTTTATCTAAGTCTTGAGGTGGCGGAGAGTAGCGAGGTAAAAGCCGCAAAACAATTTAATTTGACGTGAATTAATTGCAACTACAACGGAAGGAGGAAGGCTAAGCCGGCTGATTAGAGCCCCTATCTCACGTCTGTTTAGGGTTAATCTAACATTCCCCAGTTACCTCGCCTACACAATACCACCGTCTTAACCTAGCACACTTTATTTACAACCTCTTCAACCTACAACACCTTCATAACTCCAATAGCAACTACAACGGAAGGAGGAAGGCTAAGCCGGCTGATTAGAGCCCCTATCTCACGTCTGTTTAGGGTTAATCTAACATTCCCCAGTTACCTCGCCTACACAATACCACCGTCTTAACCTAGCACACTTTATTTACAACCTCTTCAACATACAACACCTTCATAACTCCAATTGCAACTACAACGGAAGGAGGAGAGAAGGAGGAAGGCTAAGCCGGCTGATTAGAGCCCCTATCTCACGTCTGTTTAGGGTTAATCTAACATTCCCCAGTTACCTCGCCTACACAATACCACCGTCTTAACCTAGCACACTTTATTTACAACCTCTTCAACATACAACACCTTCATAACTCCAATTGCAACTACAACGGAAGGAGGAGAGAAGGAGGAAGGCTAAGCCGGCTGATTAGAGCCCCTATCTCACGTCTGTTTAGGGTTAATCTAACATTCCCCAGTTACCTCGCCTACACAATACCACCATCTTAACCTAGCACACTTTATTTACAACACCTTCATAACTCCAATAGCAACTAGGAACCGGACTAATGGAACAACATTATACAAAGAAATGAGCAGTGAATATAATAAATCCACACACCCGTCATACATTTGCAAAGAAATGGAGGAGGAAGTAGAGATTCAGTTGCACTGCTGAATGACATGCAGGTGACGTCAGAATGAAATCAAATCACAAGTCCAGTCTAACAAACCAGAAGCCAAAAATAAAAAATATGGAAAAGTTTTGTTTTTCTTGAAATCAGAAGAGGGAAGTTAATAAGTTATAAAAACTCTAAGATACAAGTATGTGTTGCAAGGGTTAATTACAACAACAAGAATATCAAGAAAAAAATTAAAGTAAATATCTTGTCAACTAACGGTAGATATTTAATTTTGTTTTCTTACATCGGCAAGGTTCTATACAAATCCAAGCTTCAACGCTCTGATGACGGCAGTATCAATTGCTGAAAGCTCCAAGCTTTTCTAAATATATTTTTGGGGGCACGGAAGTGTGCTTGGTATACCTGATTTATCGCCACCAGCACAAATAACAATGAATCATTTTTTCTGTTGATTAATCCTCTTTTTTCATCAGCTATTGAGGTCGTACTCCTGACGCGAGTTTCGAAAAATTTCTTCAAATGTCCATCGATCCTACCCAGGAGATGACGAAAATGAGGTTCGTTCAAAATTATATATATATATATATATATATATATATATATATATATATATATATATATATATATGTCTGTTAACGCTCTAGCGGTCGCAATTTTTGTTTGATCGTTACTAAACTCGGAATTTAATCGTATTATGTAAAAAGGAAGATTAAGTTCGTTAATGGCTGAAATCGGACCAGTGGGAGGGGGGGTTTAGATGGGGGGAATTTTTAAAATTCAAAATATTTCCGTTATTATGCGTCGGATCGTATAGAATCAATCTTATTGTAAATTTAATTTACTATAAATATTTGTCTATACATTTATTCTGTATCTTGAATATTAACCGAGATATTTGCATTTGTATTCTGTGTGTGGTCGGCAGGAGTCGGCTATGTTCGGGACCTTCCGCCAAGTGCTCTGGCGGCCGTTTCTGTAACTGTTCGTCCAGAATAGATTTAGAGATCCCTTACTAGTACAGTTGTTATTGGGCAGATTTCTCTACTGTAAAACTTCACGTGGGAAATCTGCTTAGTTTACGCAGCCCCTGCGTGACGGGCTTTTCTTCATTAACCTTCTTAACCTAAAGTTTTACAGAAAACGATTTTGATATATCACATGAAACAGACATTGCAACCACTGCAGTGGTTAACAGTCAACTATACTATAACACAATTAAAAAACTGACTGACTTTCATTCACTTGAAATGGGTCAAGGCACATGAAGGAATTATGGGCAATGAAATAGTTGGTATCCACGCCAAGAATGCCTCTAAAAGTAACGAAGAGGTAACTTACAATAAATTTACTCTAACTCTGTTAAAATCTTTACTAAGAGAAAAACATAAATTTGTAGCAACAGCGGTGGAATCTAACAGATAACGGATTAAATCTAAAGTTAAATATTCCTGTTTAAAACTCAATATCTCACTATCCCAACATACATTTTATCTAACACAATTACTATTTGGACACGGTAATACAAACTCTTACTTATGTTGATTCAAACTACTTATGCGGACTCAAATACTTGTAAATGAGACAGTTACACCAAACAAACATTTACTCACTTGATTTATGATTGTCAACTGACTCAGAACACACAAAGACAGTTAAAGACTCATATCCCCACATGGCCTATTTTCAAAACACTTAGATTAAAAACAATAGCCAATGATATCCTTAGGCTTAGAGAGGAAACGATAATATTTATTATTTATTTTAATTGTATTCCTAAATTGTTAATATTTAATGATTTTTGTCGAGTTTTCAAGTTTTTATTTACATTTAATACATAAAAATTCTTACAAGTTTTGATAAAACGCACATGTAACTCAAATATGCATGGGATGTACAAAAAAATAAAATCCCTCCACATAGTGTTACTGTGTAGAGAAAATAAGTAAACAAAAAAAGTCCGTCACGCAGGGGCTGCGTAAACTAAGCAGATTTCCCACGTGAAGTTTTACAATAGAGAAATTTCAGAATAGAGAGTCAAACAGTTACGGGAAAGGCCCGAACTAGCTCTTGACGGAAACTCACGACTAGACCCGAAGTTGACCGATCTCATCTCAGAAGTTGAAAATAGAAAATGCAAATATCTCGGTTAATATTGAAGATACAGAATACATGTAAATAACATTATTTATAGTAAATTTAATTTGCAATAAGATTGGTTCTATACAATTTTCGATCCGACGTATAGTAACGGAAATATTTGAAATTTTAGAAAATCCTCCCCTCTAAACCCCCCCTCTCACTGGTCCGATTTCAGCCATTAACTAACATGATCTTTATTTTTGCATAAAACGCTAAATATCGAGTTTGGTAACGATCAAACGAAAATTGCGACCGCTAGAGCGTTAACAGACATATATATATATATATATATATATATATATATATATATATATATATATATATATAATTTTGAACGGACCTCATTTTCGTCATCTCCTGGGTAGGATCGATGGACATTTGAAGAAATTTTTCGAAACTCGCGTCATGAGTACGACCTCAATAGCTGATTTCCCTTAAGGGAAATCTGCTAAAAGTGTGGATTAATGCAAGTGTAAATTTACAGAGCACCGTTGGTTTTTTAGTGCTTCAATTCAATATTTGACCGTGTCATGTACAATAACTTGAATTCTCATTCAGGTAGTGAACTGAACTTATGAATAATTGTGAAATACGTAACGCTAATTGTTGAAACATGCCATGAATTTTCACGCTTTAAAAACTTGATTTTAATTAAATATTAATTGGGGAAAGTATACTTTTAAAAAAATATTGTAAAGCTACATAGTAAATATGCTAATTAGCTGGCGTACAATGCCGAGTTAACCAAATTTATAAAGTTAAAAGAAGTTATTAGCTTGCTAATGAGGAAATAAAACGTTTCTATAACCTACCGCTTAATTAAAACATAAGTAGATGGTGGAAAGGTTAATGTCAGCGGTTAAGCGTTTAATAACTTCATCAAACTTTATACATTGCTCTATACAAACCTTCATTAACAACTAATCAATATAGTTTCATCAACTAAGTCCAAATTAGATAATTTTACTTTTACAGTTTACTGCAAAGTTATATTGTTTCATAGAAAAAAATGCGGTATAAAAAATATTGTTTGAATATATGCATTTCCAAATTTCAAATAAGGACTTCCGATCACCAAATAACATTTTAAACAGCCCCCTGATAATACCTCAACAGTCTTTTAAAAAAATCAATTATAAGGGAATGCATATTGTCTGTCAACATGTCCTGTTTCATAGTTTTTAATCGCTGATAGGAGTGGGGTTTGTAGTCAATAGAATGGGGCTTACAGTATCATGGGGGTTACAGTTAATAATGGTTATATGAAAAAAACATCTAAAGAATACATTGCGACCAGAATATAATTTCCAGTCCGCAAAAGTGGATGGGATTTATAAATATCAAAATTTTAACTTTAGACTTCCGACGCCAGATTTTTGTATATAGTACGTGGATGAGTAGTATGCGGTTAACAAATATAATTCGCTGACAGAAAACAAGTCATTGATAGAGATTACTGTCTGATCCACTTAAAGTATTCTAATTTTAAGAAGTGATTTTCCCGCATTTGGTTACGACTTATTACCATGTATTTCTTCTTTTATGGATTTACTATCAAATCGTATCTCTTTGGCACCAGACATCAGTGAATCGGCGAAGGACAGCATTTCTTCTACCTTACTTCCGACAACAGTTACATCATTTGCACATACGAGGAGTTTATGCATCTTGCTTACATGTACTTTCCCTTTCGCCTGGGATGCTTCAGGTATTATATTCTAAAAGGTTGAATAGAATGTGACACAACCAACCATCTAAGCATCAAATGGACCCAATCATCTCCCACTAGACAAACACTGAGCAGTGGGAGCCAATGATAATTGTCAATCGGACAAGTTAGCCTGGAAACCCAGTTTCCTCCATTATTACCACAAAAACATCTATCAACTGGGCCAAATGCTGCTTTCAATTCAATTAATATAGCGTGAACATCTCGCACTACTTTACGTTTACTATTTGATGGTAAATATTCCACATCCTGCGTGTTTCTTATTCTTCTGAACCCTGGTTGATAAGGATCTTCCATAGTGCAGCTCCATTCTATTAGGCACTATGTATGTCAGGATTGGATACGTTACTCTGTAATTGTCACACTCATTAGCGAAGCCAGACTTCAGGCTAGGACATATGCGGCTTGAGGTCCATCTGACTGGGATTCGTTCCTAATTCCAGACCATCAGGATTACCTGATGAATCCGACACTTGAATTGCTCACCCTCTTCTTTGAACAGAGAGGCATATCCTGGAGCTATTTGCCTTTTCATTTTGTCAAATGACATCTCCACATCTATGAGTAACCTCGTTTCCATCTAGATCCTCAACGTGGTCCATACCATCATGATGGCTTGCACAAATCAATAGACGTTGATCTCTTGTCTCCTTTGCCTAGTTTGAAGAACTTTCTCTTTGAACCATTTTTTAGGCAGGCATAACTTCCTCTGCTCCATTCACCTCGAGTCCTGCAACATTCATTGCACTTTCCATCTAATAAACAACAGGATAGTTAAATGTAAATGCAATTTGTTTAATTTAACTATTGACTCATGCCAACTATTTAGTAGGTTAAATGAAAGTGGCCCCTTTCATTTAAAGGGGAAGATTTAACCATCATCCTCACATCCTTACTTTAATATTGCTAGAAATTATTCTTTGAACAAGATTTGTGGATATAAAATGATTCCTGTCATTTTACCTTAGTAAATGTATTTTTCTGTCCAATTGGGGTATAAATAAGTACCCTCCATTGTACGAGAAGGACCGAGAAGCAGGCAGGACGAGGCGAGTGAGCTGTGAAGATTTCCCAAATATTGGAATGACTAGGATTATAACATTATAATTTCTGTTCTTTTTTGATTAATATTATATTATGTTATTTATTAAGACAGATTAGTCTTAATAAGCTTAAATGAGATGGATAGGACTTGGTTTAGGTATGGAGGTTATTGTTAGTCTTGAGATTTAGGGCATGGGTAACCTCACTTAGTAAAATTACGAGTCGTGATTTCGATTCTGATCTGGGACAGAAATTTATTTAGTCACAAACTCTGTTATTAATTTGGAAGTATACACAAAACTACAAAGTTTTTCTGAACTATGTATAATTATTTAATAACTCAATGAAAAATTCCTAATTATGAGTGAGGATTTAGCGAAGGATAAGAATAAAAACAATTTTGTTAAAACGATAGTTAGATCAAAAAGATTACTAAATAAAATACATTTTGTTAAAATTCTATTGTGGGTTCCGATACTAGTTTAAATGAGATTCGGAAAATACAATAGGTATTCACTAGTGAAAGGTTTTTGACATTATATTGAATATTTAATCTTTATTAGATCCATAAACCCACTAAAGAATTTCGGAATAATCTCAAGAATTGCTTTTATTATATATGGGAGAAAGGATCAAAACCAGTCCTGATAATATACGAGGAAAAGCAAAGAAAACCAAAGTTTCTGAGAATAAATAATATGTAAAGAAAGCGCTACTCTAGGATAATAAAGCATTCGCCTGGCTTCTGACGCCGCAAGTTCAAAAGGATATTTCCTTTATGTTGCTTCTTTCACAAAAGCTTTTGTACTATTATACACTTGAATACACTCTAAAGACCTTTCAAAATGGAATCGTTACTAAAGAAAAGCTCTTCTCTCCACTTCATGATCGTTATGAAGCCACATCTATTTCTATTCTTCCTCACCTTCAAGTATTTCAACGTGGTCGGGCTTCAAATTAATGAAACGAAACTTTCCGTGGATAGTGCTTTATGAAGCTCATGAATGAACACTATTCTAGACCATTGTGGCACACATTCACCCTGTTTATTCATATTTCTAATATTGTTTCAGAATAAGCACTGGCTTATTTTCGTGATTTACGTCAGACATAACCTTTAAGGGGTGGGTAGGTATTAATATTCTTGGAGTTATTCGAGGTCGAGGTTCCGTTTCGCACGTTTTGGAGAAATATATTTGGTTAAATAAAATCCATAGCCTTATTCTGTCAAGGAAAATCGTGTTATATAATTCATTTGACTGGTTCTAACTGCATAAAGCTATAGGACGGAATTTAGTAAAGTAATTTATTATTATTACTGGGAGATTTTTTATAAAAAGACTAGGTGGGGGGTATCTACATCAAGAGGAAATGCAGCCAATATGAAGCATGTTTTTCTTGGCATATCAAGCGGACTTTAAAAGTTTACGCAAAATTCTAATAATATCAATAATTACACCTTACTGTCTTCTAATATTATTTCTAACGGCAGATTTAAATTATTGGTGCCTATTATTGTCGTTTTAGGCATAAACCTATTAGCACATTTTTAAGCCTTTATTCTTCTTTTAGCGCCGTATCTAGTTCTTGATATTTTCTTAATTCTTAGATATAACTTCTTCAAATAATCTCACCGGTGGGCACTTCAGTGCCAATAATATCGGCACCTGATATAAGATCAATGAGTCTTGTTAATACTGGTAATGGTTAGTTTTTATTCTTGCACAATGTGGTCAGTTACTTATCACTTCATCTCAATACATATTTACATTATTTTTTTCTAATAGGTACTTTGGGGGGTTATAGGAATATTTCTGATCGATTTTTCTGATAGAGCCCATAGTGAGCTTTCGCCACGTATTGTGCCTTTTTGTAATATTCGGCCACAACAAGTGTTTCACGTCTGGGCCTAATATGCTGAATTGACTCGTATATGTTATTATATAATCTACATTTGCCAGAAACACTCCAGTCTTAAAGAATATGACGTCAGATCTGGTCTATAAACACTTGGTCTCGGATAGCAGAAACTTCTTTTTCTGAAAACAGTTTTCCACGCGTGAGCCATCTTATTAAGCCCTTTCGAGACATGAAGGCGACAATAATAACGACCGCGAAGCTCATTACTTTGCCATTCTTAACAAAAATTAGATTCCCCTTTAACTTCAGGATTGGTACGTCATTTCATGTTCAAAGCTGCAAAACCCTATATCAAATCTAATCATTTCTTGTCATCTGATGATGCACTGAGTATTTTACTGTCTTGATGCTTCTGTGTATATACAGCTCTTCAAGATTCGTGGCTGACCATTTCATAATGTCGAAACTATAGAAAGGATATGGAATATGGCCCATCTAGTCATTGCTTTTGTTGTATGCAGACTTGAAAGATAACTGTTAAACACAAACGCGTAATAAATATATTTTTTTAGTGGCCTTATATGATATTATATTTGCTTTGCTATAAAGATATATTTAACAGTCGTACCTTTCGTTCGTGATATAGTTTCCATCAGATACCAATATATGTATGGTGAAATATGCAAGACAGTACATTATTATTGCTATAACTGAATTGACTGAAATATGCGCCGTAATTGCTTCTTGAGATCCGTGACCATTGTAACGGTATCAAGTTGTCAAACATTTTCTTCCGTTGCCACATCTCCAAATCTAATATTGCACATCAAAAACGATATGCTGAGCCTTACGTAAGTCTTGATCGTGGCTTTAGGTAAAATATTCGTAAAAAATATAATTGGATTTATTATTAAGGACGAAATACACCGTCATATTTTATTACTTAAGTTTGCTCCACCATTAAATATATTTGAAATGACCTTTTATTTCGTCATACTAGGTATGATCGATAAATATTTGAACCATTTTTGTTTAAAACATTGCTTACAAGAGTAATGCAATACCTGATAATTATTATTGAAAATTTAATGAAATGTATAGCTTTGAAAAGGCAATAATTTCCCCATTTGTATTCTCCATAAAATATCTGATCCCAAAAACTCTGAAAGGAATGAGATACCAAAAATTGCCTGATTATGTATTAGCAGATACCCAAAACTTAATCCTCCTCGATATCTGGAGGATAACAAGCAAGGTATTACAGCTCCCAACGAATATTTCTTGTGGAAAGGTAAGAAGGTAAGGTTGATAGATAATCCACCGGTTTTCATTCATTTCCGCTTTAGTTAGAACCTACTTCGCTTAATAATAATAATAATTCAAGGAATAAAGAGCTTTAGGATGGAGCTGGCAAAACACAAAATGTTCATTGGAAAGACTATATGAATTTTTAGAGAGGATAAGGTTTTGTTTAATATTTATCCGATGAAACCATTTGGCTATTATGTTACTCAAAATAATTCATATAAGAGTATCTGGAGGTGATCACCGAAAATCTATAAATCTCTTAATTTAAATCTATGCCTATTACAGTATTGTACTTAATTGATTCAAGAAGGAATCATTAAACATCTGTCAGTCACCATTATTAATTTATATACGCCAAAAAAAAAGTCCGTCACGCAGCGACTGCGCAAATTAAGCAGATTTTTCACGTGTTGGTAGGAAACACGACTAATCCCATCTTACGGTATACTCTCTGCATCTAACTAAAAATTCGATGAGTAGAAGTGGGGGTTTACAGAAGACTGAATAATAAAAAATGCAAATATCTCGGTTAATAATCAAAATAGTGAAAAACATATATAACATTATATTTTCAATAAGATTGGTTCTACACACTTTTTCTATCCAACCTAATACAATGGAGACATCTCAAACTTTCGACATCCCCACTTTAAACCCCTCTCCATTTGTCCGATTTCAGCTATTAACGAACTTCATCTTTATTTTTATAAAAACATTAATTGTAAAATTGTTTGCTACATATTATATTTTACATTGTGATTATTATATGCTACTTATTATTTTTTACACATATTATATAATACACTGTGAATGATAATAAAACCTTTTCCCTAAAGCTGCCGTTTATGAAACATATATGAATATACCATGAAAAAATATAAACTATTTTTTCATTTTTTTCTTTATTATTTGTTAAGTAATACCACACATCTAACAAAATTCCTTGTATACTTTATATATAGCACCGTTATGTGGATCGAATTTGTAACTCATCTCGTAGTCTACAGTCAGTAGGTGATAATGTAACAATTACAAACTGAGCTAACGACCCATACGAAAAATTCTTCTCTCCAAGCCAAAGTCTCAAAATACGTCGCCCCGCGTTGATCAAATATAGAAGGACAGTCGATCAATAAAAATTATTAATTATTTGCGGTCTATTCCTTCATAAAAATAGTTTTTATTTTCTTTAATCATTTGCATTCAAGAGACGACCTCCCGGCCTTGCGATCATCAAGTTAAACTAAAAGAATAGTCCCTATAAATCAATAGAATACAGTGAAACAATTGATAGAAATATTCTTGTCCTTAATTGAGAAGTATTTTCCCTCTTTAATCGATCGAAGCGGAGTAAAGTGTTTGAAGAATATGGGTTTACTTGCTTGTACCACATACATGCTTGTAGCTCGGTTCGAGAACTAGACTACATATCCAAAATATGTATAAATGCAGGTACAAAACTTTTTTTTTCTTAAATAAAAAATAATTAAATGAAATTACTTTATGTATGTATAATTATAACTTCTCCGCTCGAAGTTATTAATGGAGTGAATAGATGTTTCATTTGTTACATTACCTTTATGGAAGCACTCTCACGCTTAAATATTTTCATTGAGTACTCACCTGAAAAAATAAATAAAAGGAGGTATTAATGGATACAATTGTGGCAAAACTAAATATAGTGTTAAAATGAAAATGTTCCCAAAATATAAATATTACAAAAACGATCAAGCGGCATAACTAATACCCAAGGTCTAACATTTATATAGGAAATTCATGATTTATTCGCTCATTAAACATTTTTAATTGGGAA
The DNA here is from genome assembly GCA_019009955.1 of Riptortus pedestris. Classification (NCBI taxonomy): domain Eukaryota; kingdom Metazoa; phylum Arthropoda; class Insecta; order Hemiptera; family Alydidae; genus Riptortus; species Riptortus pedestris. Next base: position 79,440,530 of record CM032228.1, on the reverse strand, counting down.
TTAAAAAATGAGCTCAGGTTGACATGGTAAACCTTGAGCCATGTGTACCATGCCCGAAGGCAATTGGAATTTACATAGTGAAGAACTGCCAAAATAAACTCCTCCCTGCCTAGACACAGGTGGCAAACTGTATATAACACAGTTAGCCATTTTAACATAGAGTAGATAAGAACAAATAATTTATAGATAGTAAAAATAGGACTTACACATACAACATACTTAAAAATAAAAACATGAGTTAAATGCAAATTATTATGTTCAATATTAAGGACAATTGTTATGTGATTGGAAAGTTTTTGTTCTATTCTCCATGGCAATTTCTTAATTAATTTAACAGATGTATAAAACTTGGACCTGGAGCTCACTTACGCCATGAAATCCATATGAAAACCAACAAACCGAGGGAAGAAAGTGGTCCTAAGGGCAGGCAGAGGCTTTTCTCGTGTCACTACCAACCAAGGAAGATATCGGAGATATTGCTAAACAATTCTGGAAGCCAACATTTTTAGAAGAACCATCTCTCCGTAGCCTTCAAGAGTCGCAAATAACAACTTTAATATACCTTGCAGTCTTCCGTCAGTACTGTATTAGAACAAGAATTTAGACAAGGAGTACATTAGCAGGTATCTACGCTGGTAATCGCCAACAAAAATATTAAGGCGAGAGAATTTTTCACTCGAGATTGGGGTCAAAGCAACTCTCTGGACACAAAAAAATACTATATATATATATATAGGCATTATGTCCGGATGCAGTATGTACGCATGTGGACCATCATTCTGATGCAAGTTCTGTTAGCTCGTGTAATTTCGATATTGTTATTTACAAGATAAGTTTTAGTCAAATGCGGACATTTGACTAAAACTTATGTTTACTGACAAATATGGCGGGAAAGTACGTACTGAAGTCAATCAATCCTAATATAAATCCGCTTGTTTTCAACCAGTCAATCTCACTGTTTAACAGCAAGTATTGGCTTATTCCAGTATAAAATACGAATCCATTTCTCTACAATTTCCTCAATTATTGTAGAAAATACAGCTTTAGGTGCTGAAAGCAGGTGTAATACTTAGCTCCCGGTCAAACACTGATCACAATCCACATTCAGCTATATTTTCACTTTCTACACTTTGCAGTTCCAATGAAGCAAATCTAGATTGGATTATTCATATTCCTTTCTCTCAACAAGAATGATCCTGTTAACTTGGAATATTACCTTCCAACACCTAATTTATTTTTCCTTTGACCACATGTTTCCTCTCCACTATCAATGGCAGGAGTATTTTCGTTTCTAATAAGTTCAGCTTCCTAATAAATAAAATTAACGACGTCAAATTTTTAAACGAAGTGCATCTAATATATGTTTTCATTCTAACATCAATAATTATTTTCCGAAATAACAAAACACCTTTCTTACGTTCGGAAGTAATTGAAACCTTGGCCGAGGATCAAAGAGGCTCTGAAGAGGAAATAAGTCGATCCTAATATTCATGATGAGCATCAAAACGAATAATTTTAATAATCTCGCATAAAACAACTCTCAAAATAAGTTGGAGTGGTGATTATAAATGTCTTTGTTGACAAGGACTCTTTCAACAATAAACTTAACCTATAGACCGAAAAATTTGATTAATGGCCCTGTATCAGAGGACAGAATATATGAACCAAATTATGATTAATAATACGAATAGAGAAAGACAGAGAAAGATCTGGGGACACAGACTGGGGCACATTGCCAGACTGTTAGTCCGTTGGTCAGGAGCCAGCAAGCCAATATACCAACCTTATAGCTGTGACAGTCGAATCGTATACCGACATTTATATACGTCTGCAATCGATTCAACTATATGTACCCTAAATCTATCAGCTTCTAATAGTCCAGCTCAACATTACAGCTCCAGCTGCTAGCCAACATTCAAAGGGGAACTAAATGAATTAAGACATTTCTTGAGTCTAAACTGGTGGCACATTTTTTTTATGATTATTCGAACTCATAGTCGATTAGCTTACATCGAATAACTATTAGGCAGTTAGAAGAATAAAAATAAAGGCAATTTCTGAACAATTTTCGAAAACGTTCTTCAAATTTCCATCGATCCTACCCACGAGAGGAAAAAAGGATTGTTCAAGACTGTGGGTAGGTAAATGCATACATAAACATATACACACACAGTTTCTAACACCCCTTATTTTCAATGTATTTTCTTTTAGATGGACGATCTCGATGGGTCGATGGACATATGAAGAACTTTTTTGAAAATTGCGTCATGAGTACAACTCCAATGTGTTGTTCTGCTGACTTTGCCTATATATATATATATAATATATATATATATATATATATATATATAAAATTGTAACCCTGTCTGTACATTGATTTTTTTCGCGAAATTTCACGATAACTTTTAGTTTCACATGTCATTGACACCATAACTGCATTTTGTTTCTTTCGTGTATGTTTGTTTGTTTGTTACCTTTTCACGCATAAACGTCTGAACCGAATTTTATGAAACTTGGTATGTATATAACTACTAACCCAACTTAGACTTTAGGCTATATTAATTTTCTCTCAGACGAACAGGAGTGGGGGTTATAAGGAAAGCCTGAAATTAAAAATAGCGATATTTCGTTTCCTACCCGTATTGGTTTTATGGCAAATAAGCACATAACAAAATTTGTTTATTTTGTTATTTGGAGTAACTTTTGTTATATACACTTTTTTCGTATACCGAATTATAAACGAGATATACGCTAAAACCTATAGCGGAAGTGAACAATTTTATTTGACACAAAAGACCGAACCGAAATAAATAAAACTCGGTATATGTATTAGCACTAACGCTTTCATTATAACAAGCCATACCAACATTTCTAGGGACGGGCAGGAGTGGGGGTTATAAGCGAAGCCAGAAATTAAAAATAGCGATATTTCGTTTCCTATTGGTTTTTCGGCAAATATGAACATAACAAAAGTTGTTTATTTTGAGTAACTTTTATTATATACACTTTTTTCGTATACCGAATTATAAACGAGATATACGCTAAAACCTATAGCGGAAATGAACAATCGGTATGTGTATAAGCACTAACGCTTTCATTATAACAAGCCATACCAACATTTCTAGGGACGGGCAGAAGAGGGGGTTGTAAGGGAGGCCTGAATTTAAAAATAGCGGTATTTCGTTTTCTATTCGTTTTTTTGGCAAATATGGACATAACAAAAGTTGTTTATAATGTTATTTAGAGTAACTTTTGTAATACTCATTTTTGTCTTTTAACAAAGTATAAACGAGATATACTCTATAAACTAAAGCGGGAGTCAACTATTTCATTGGGCTCTAACGATTAAACCGAACTTACTATAAAAAAACTCGGTATATCAATTAGCATTAATTCTTCCATGATTATAAGCTATATTAAAATTTTTAGGTTAGAACGAGAGTGGGGGTATAAGGGCGGCCTGAAATAAAAATTCGCGATATTTTATTGTCTATTTGTTTGTCGACAAACATGCACATAACAAAAGTTGTTTACTTTGTTATTTAGATTAACTTTTGTTTTATACATTTCTCCAGGAACAATGTGTGAAGCAAGTCATTTGCGTATATCGATATGCTCAACAATTTATTCCAATTTGAACTATGAGGTACCTCAACTGGAAAATTTAATTCAAATCAATGTCAATATTTTGTCCTTAATAACTGAAATCTATGCATAATGCGCAGGAGACGGGAAATATGACAATTTGGAGGACAGTGAAGACTTACATAAAAAATTAATGTTATTATTAACAAATCCACAGCAACGACGGGTATAAACCCTAAACACTGGGACGGGTAAATGTCAAATTATTGTGCAAAGTAAAGCCTTGCCAAAAAAATACCATCACCATTCAGCCTCAAATGAATTCCCGGGCGAAGCCGGGTATCTGAGCTAGTATATATATATATATATATATATATATATATATATATATATATATATATCTGTTAACACTCTAGTTGTCGGAATTTTTTTTTATTTTTAAAAACATTCGATATTTAAACGTTTTATGTATATATATGAAATTCTAAGAAGCTGAAATCGAATCAGGGAAGGGGTGTCTTTAAAGGGAGAAAAATCTATAATTCAAAAAATCTTAGTCGGATTGAAAAATGTTATACAATTTCTAGGCATGATTAACTAAATTCAGTGTTCTTTAATTATCTCTGTTTTGTTTATTTACTATTAAATTTTATTTATTTGTTTCCTATTTATACAGTGAAATTATTGATGATCACCATTAGTAAGGAACCATGTTTAATTAATTATTTTAATTAGATGTCCCCTAAATGGAATTCTACTTTCATGTACTAGTGTAGCACATTCAAAATGTCAAGCATACATTCTCCACTCATCACACGTTCCTATCTTTAGTAACTAATCTATTACAACTACGTATAATAATACAATGTATTTAATTAATTAAAATTAAAATTTACTTATTCAATCAATCCTAGAATACAGAGCTCTTGTTGAAACTACGCTGTGAAATAGATTTTATATAAGAAATATTTTTAAAATGTAGTGTTTGTTTATTAACGGATATCCCGGATCAGCCGTAGTAGCATAACTTAATACTAGTTGTGAAATTACAAAATTGCATTTTTTATTCTTTTCTCACAATCTTAAATAAAAGGATTCTATTTCTCTAGGAAATAAGCTATTGAGGTAACTCGAAAATGTCTGGAATAAAATTCCAAATCTTTGAGAATTGAATTTCATGATAGCCAAACACAAGGTCCTCTAATATATAGTACAAAATTGTAACCTCTCTCTGTACAATATTTTTTTTCTCGGTATTTCCCTATACTTTTTTCTTTCACATTGACGTAAAACTATATTCACAACTTTTGGCTATGGTGTCTATTTGTTTCTTCCTTTCCACACCTAACGACTAAGCCGACTTTGATGAAATCTATTTGGTATCAATAGTTCCAGTAACCCAACTTTGACTTCAGTCTATAACTAGTATTCTTGAAATCGAACGGGAGTGGGTGTTTTAAGGGAGGCCTGAAACGAAAAAAAAACATGTTATTTTGTCCAGTTGGTAATAAAAAAATTGATTTTGATATTTAAAGAATTTGTGTTAATACGCATGTACTCACACACAAACCCACAGACAAACATTGATAGCGGAGATTATTATGCTTAGTTAATTACAACTCTGGGTTATTGTGCTAAGGGGCCCAGTTTAAACTTCTCGTTCCGGCTGAAAATTTTATTCTGTGAGGCAGAGCCGTAGTGAGGGAATGCCGTGTGTGAGGGAGAGGAAGAAAGAGCCAATATGAGAAGCCTCCCCTAGAGGGAGTCCCAGATTGCCTTGTCAGAAAGTTTTGATGGGAGGCAGAGGGTGCGTCAGTCCTCTAATGACGGCCTTTGATATGAGGCCTTCCCTCTCTCAGTTTATCGCCCGATAATATCCCCAATCAGGCTATTTCATTCATCCTCTATCAGTCCAATCATTTTATTTCAAGAGCTTGTAGAACAACTCTACTCTGCAATGGAAATATTGTCTCATTCACTCCCTAGTATGAACATGAAAGCTAAATATACATCACATTCCAAAACGATGTATAAACAGTAGTATTTATCTTATTCTAGTAAAAATGTAGACACATCTCCTATTCGCCATCGAAAATGGAATCCAGCCATGGTATAATTCCAATCAAGGTCTTTCTTCCACTGCTACAAAATTTTCAGCAGGTACTAAACGTACTTAACTGAGTTCTAGAGGCTGACTGCTGCACCGTCATACAAGAATTCATGTAGGACATTGCTCTAAATCTCATTATAATAACATAAATAACCTAAACAGTTTCATTAATAAAAACATTTGGACAAAGATGATTTCCCACGTGTATTAACTCACGTCCAAACTCAGCCCCCAAATTCCATTTGACAGATTACTAAACTCATAACTGTAATAAAACGGAAGATTCATTCGCCAAGTGGTGACTTATTTATTTGAAGACATCCAACTAAGCACTGAATGAAACAACGGAACTTATATGGAAAGTATAAAAGAATAAATAAGTAGAGGAGACGAAGTAGACAGAGAAAATTCTCTATTACTAAAAGAATTTAGTACATTCAATAAGTAATAGGAGAGAATGAACTAATATTTAATACAAAAATATTGTTGCGGAAACTACGAACATGTAGAAGTACACAGAAATTATCAAGAATATATAGGGTGTGTTATTCAGTATTTAGTATTCAGAAGGTGTCCCTATATATAAATAAAGTCTTGATTCCCAATAATAAAGACAATTATTATTATTATTATTATTATTATTTATTATCCACTTTTTGCAACTTAGGCTAATCGGGACGGGTTATCTACAGGTTACCACCCTTTTCTAGCCAGGGTGGGATTTTAGGACGTTATTTAATGAATTTCGTCACTAAATAATTTCCTTTGCCCAGGCAAGAATCGAACTCGCCACTCTAGGTTTACCATGTGAGATACAACGCTTTAACTCGCATGGCTAACCTGAGCCCCATAAATAATAAATAAGAAAAATAATAACACAAGTTTAGAACTATAAACACAGGAACATATAAATGAATGACGGTCCGTCCAGTAAAGTGAGAGGTTAATGTGAGGCTACCCTGCTGGCCGAGTTGGAGCAGAAAACAAAAGTTTGGAAGGATGCTTTCTTGCTGGCCGGTATCTCTGTCAAATATAATTGTTTTTACTCACGATACCGACTTATGTTTTTAAACTTCTTTAAGTTGATCCCGCTTCTTTTCAGTTCTTGATGAACTGTGTGTCAGTTGTGTTGGCTTGATGATGATGAGGTGGTGGTCGGCTGTTGTAGTTTGCAGAGGTAGTCAGCTAAAAACAACTAACACCAGTCTTCTCTTGCAGGACACTCTAGAAACTGAATGTCTAAACTTTTAGACATAAAACTTAACTTTTTTTCGAGTTCGATTCTCGCCTGGGCAAAGGAAATTATTTAGTGACGAAATTCATTAAATAACGTCCTAAAATCCCACCCTGGCTAGAAAAGGGTGGTAACCTGTAGATAACCCGTCCCGATTAGCCTAAGTTGCAAAAAGTGGACGTTAATAAATAAATAAATAAACTTTTTTTATAAACGTTAGGTTAAGTGGAAACCAGGGTAACGCGGCCGAGCTGCTACATATTTAAGAAGTACGATGTAGATGAAAGGAACCGACCGATGGAAGGACTAGGACCGTAGGCACCAAAGAATGTTCTCGGCGATACCTGTCTGGGATCTAGGCTTGTCTGGGCAGTTTTCATTTGATCTTGCTACCCGTCTATAAAAACGGTCCAGCTCACTCGAGAGTTTGGTTTGTTCTCAGTTCTTTTCAAGTGAATAACAGTGCGTTCAGTGCAACTTTAGTAAACAGTGCATTTTAGTTACAGTGCGGTGCCGGGTTTATGTAAACTATACGACACTGTAGTGCCGTGTTAGTGTATAGGACAGTGCAGTGCCGTGTTCTTTGTAAAGATCAGTGCAGTGACGTAGTTTTTGTGAACTTCAGTGATCGTGAGTTATTGTACTGCGCAATAAGAAGTGAAGTTATCAGTCCATACTGTGAGTAATAGTTAAGAGTAATTTACCAAGTGTATAGTGCATTGTCAAGTAAATTGTGCAGTGATAAAAACTCTAAGCTTGTGTGTTTAATTTTGCAATCGAAAAGAACTCTAATAAACAACATTTATTATTTTTGTAATAAACGCAACAATATGAATAGCGCAAACGAACAAAAAAAGAGTAATACACAACTGATCTGACTAAGTAATAAATAAAATTACAGGAGCAATATATGTACTTCATAATTTTTATTAAAATGACCTTAACAATGAATAGAGAGGAAAAAACAACTGAAATTTCATCCATTAGAAAACTCTAAGTGAACAATAGACATTCATTAGATGAAAATCTAAAGAGGAAACATAATTTTTATTTTTTTTTTTTTACAAATTATTTTTATATATTTAATTGAGTAATCCAGAAATTTCTATATTTTAGGCATTCAAATAAAAGTATTCATAACACCCTTATTTTTTTTCTGAATTACCTAGTTGATTATAAATGCTTAAACATACTTTTTTTGTCATCTTTAATATAAGGACTTTTTCAGCCTTTGAGTTTGGAATTATGATCATTTAACTAGCCGAAATAGAAACGAAGTAATAAATAAATGGACTAACCTCCAGAGAAGAAAGCACAAGTGATTCCTTCCCTGGCAGCAAAAGTAACTAGTTTATAGTCTCATTTAACGGTCCTTGGTCTGCCTTTCTCGGCTTTTATGAATGGAAATGTAGATTAGTGCGCATGAAGGCAAGTGAAGACGCTGATAATACAGCTGGTGAGACAGGTCAAGAAAATGCCGGAGGGTGTGAGCCCTTAGTGGGCCCAGCTGTAATCAAGCCACTTCCCAACCATATACCGATATTACCACACTCCCACGCCATTCTCATAACCTCTCCTATATTGCACAGCCAACAATATATCTAGTCCTCCTTCATAACACCATCCCCATATCACTGGCAAAACTTTATATTGTTCATCACTCAAGGCTATGTTAATCCATAAATCGTCCTTCTAATTATAAAACCTCATAACTCCACAAGAAAAACACTCCATTTACGAGGCTTTATAATTAAACTCAGATAATTAGGTCTGGGACATCAGTCGTTAAATCTTTGGGTAGTCTTTGACAGCTCATTGGCCTTCAACTTTCTCATTACCCAGTAAGAAAATTTACAATGAAACAATGGTGCTCTGGAAATATATACATAGACAGTGATTTTTCATCATTAACTGGTAGCCTGCCACACTTATCAATGACCATTGGACTGAAATGTAAGTATTGACCAAATCGTACTGACAACAAATGCTTCCAAAATGAAAGTTCGTTGTAGGAGAGTTTCAAAAGCACACATTTTCTGTGGCTGGAACGACACATAAATGACGTCTTTACAAATATATTGTCTTTTTTAATCTTAAGTAAAAATCCAAATGAGACTCTAAATTTAAACTCCACGATTGATATTTCATACTATCTCAGCTTAATATAAGATTTGCATGACTAGAAGTGTGATTTATCTAAGTCTGAAAAAAATTAAATATTTCAATTAATGATCAAGTTGACATTCGTCTTTTTTCAAATTGTTTCAAAATACGGATTCACTTTTCGTTTTACCCCTTCATGGGTGGATCCACCATTTCCAGTTGGTCCGATTTTATTAATCGGAAGAGAACCTTGCCTTCATTTCACATGAAACATATAAATATGACCATTAATATTCTGTGATCACTATGGAGTTACTTGAAGGGAATTTTCAGTTCCGAAAAAAACAATAGAATTAAACAGAATTATGTGCTTACATTTCAAAAAGTAATAATGTTCTCTTGTTTTATTTATTTGTTTCCTATCTATAGTAACTAATCTATTACAACTACGTAGTAATACAATGTATTTAATTAATTAAAATTAAAATTTACTTATTCAATCAATCCTACAATACAGTGCTCTTGTTGAAACTAAGCTGTGAAATAGATTTTATATAAGAAATATTTTTTTAAAAAGAAGTGTTTGTTTATTAATGGATATCCCGGATCAGCCATAGTAGCATAAAAACTTAAAACTAGTTGTGAAATTACAAAATTCCATATTTTTTTTTTCTCACAATCTTAAATAAAAGGATAGGATATCTATAGGAATTATGTGCTTACATTTCAAAAAGTAATCAAATGACCAAATATATATTAGTTATTCTGGAAATTCAGTAGCCTGCTGAGATAGGCACTGCCCATAACTAACTACAGCTCATTTTTTCAGTACCCGCCTCTTGAGTGAAAGTTGAAACCTGTCGCCACAGTTGTTTCCTCCCCTTTATAACCATATCAATCCAAAGTTCGGTCAGTATTTGTATTTCATTAAAATTATGATATTCAGTGCAAATGGTCTAAGCAGAAAATTTCCCAACTTCTGTTTGTACATTTACTTCTACCATTAATCTGTTCTTCCGATTCAACAGTTCAATTCCGACATGAGTTTGTCCGGGTACCCCCAAAATCCTCTGTAAAGTCTGAACTATGTGAGTAATAGCATTCATGGAAAACATGTTTCCCCAGTATTTATTAAAACTTTAAAAAAATAAAAGATTCCAAATCCTAACAATTTTCAAAAATGGCTAACATCCCTCCAAGCATATCTGTCCAATAAATCGGTCCGATATGATACAAACTGAAACAGGCAGGAAAAAGCTTCCCAAATGTAATAGGATGATTAATATGGCTAAATCCTCTGCAATCTTTTAGCAGATTTCCCCTAAGGGAAATCAGCTATTGAGGTTGTTACTCATGACGGAATTTTCGAAATTTTTCTTCAAATGTCCATCGATCCTACCTAGTAGTTGACGAAATGATGTCCGTTCAAAACTGTATATATATATATATATATATATATATATATATATATATATATATATATATATATATATCTGTTACCGCTCTAGCGGTCGCAATTTTTGTTTGATCGTTACCAAACTCGATATTTAGTCGTTTTATGTAAAAAGAAAGATCAAGTTCGTTAATGGCTGAAATCGGACCAGTGGGAGGGGGGGGGGGGTTTAGAGTGGATTAGTTTCTAAAATTCGAAATATTTCCGTTACTATACGTCGGATCGAAAAAGTGTATAGAATCAGTCTTATTGCAAATCAAATTTACTATAAATATTGTTATATACATTTATTCCCTATCTTGAATATTAACCGAGATATTTGCATTTTTATGAAATCGGAGCGGATAACAGAGTGAGTAACCCGTCAAAAGCTAGGTCGGCCGTTTTCTTAACTGTTCGGCGCTCGTGAAATCTCTATTGTAAAACTTCACGTGAGAAATCTGCTTATTTTACGCAGCCCCTGCGTGACGGACTTTATTTCTTATTTATGGATAGTACATTCGATCTTTCAAAAGAACATCTTCAGTCCTATCGATTAAATTAATTAAATTATTTATTAACGTCCACTTTTTGCCACTAAGGCTATCGATCTGCATCCTTCTGATCGGCTGGCATCTGTAAATATAAACTAGACAATAAAGTCAAAGCAATTTACCCTTTATTTTATAGCTGCATCCAATAAACAAATGCCAAGCTCATTCAACCTCTTAAGTAAAAACATTCTTATGAAGTCGCATTCAGAATGATTAGTAAATAAATATTAACCGAATAAATTTCTGATTCTTATTTAATATCTCATTTACCCCGACAATTAAAATGAATAAATTTCAAAGAGCATACAAACTTATTGAAATTATTAAATGTGACAAAACAAAGGTTATTTTAATATTGCCCTCTAGTGTGTATATATTAAGTTGTTAGCCATACTAAATGGCCATTGAGAGATGCCTGTTTGGTGAGGTGCTGGTTGCCCGCAGTCAGCCCGCATACACTAATGAATTTTGCGGTGCAGCTACGCACGGGTCCCGTTTACCCGCATTCTACACTAATTTTCTTCATGTTTATATCGATTTTGTAAATGCTGATGTTAATATTGAAATATTTATCATGAACACAACATTAATTAAATGGTTATATATAATTTGAGAATTACACTTTAGAATAACAATCTGTTTTTTCAGAGTCAAAAGTATATGAAGCCATGTTGTGAAACACTTCCACGTCCATGGCCAACGAAATTGCTTTGAGGTTATTGGTTCCCACAGTAAATTTCAAATTCACTTACGATTCATAAAAGTTTCAAGGTAATTAATTATCCATATAAAAAATGATTATTTTGAGTAATAAAACTGAGAAAATGGAAAGTGAATTCCATTTATTATCATGTCTTTCAGTAGAATAGAATTATTTTAAGGGACATCAGCTAGTGTGGTTGCTTTTAAAGGATGATTCCAATCATTCTTCAAATTAGCACCCATCCTACCTAGAAATAAAGTTCGTTAAAATTTATAATATCGCTCAGTGTAAGTATGTACAGTGTGTACAGCTGCTGAAAGTTATATGAGATTGTCATACAGGATATCAAAACTTTTGCTCTTAAACACACACCTAATTCATTAGTGGCAGACTTAAAACCCACCAAGAAAGTTTGCAAGAAGTCTTATTGAGTTAAACTGTAAATATCTGTCTTTCTAATGCCCATATAAAAAAAAAAAAATGTCACATAAGCAATCTTGGAGTATTAGTTATGTAATACAAATTTACCCATAATATCTTCACTATCGCGAATCCCAATGTGCCAAAAACATCAGTTTGAATTAGGAAATTTGATATCTATCTACTATCTACATTTTGTCTATTATCTATCAGAATTGGGCTTTCTTTAGTTACAATTGTCCACCTTTCGGTTCATTTTTATGATTTGTTTTCCCCCAAAAACCTTATAATTGTTTGTTTAAAATAAGAAATGAGTAATAACCCAAATGTTGGGGCTAATTTTGTTAGAGAGTCTGCTGTCATTTGCTAATTCGCCCATTTGTCCTTTTACGTTGTTTTCTATAATGATCTTTGATTACAAGCCAAATGTAATATTAAAAACAAAAAGATACGATATTTAAAGCTTACTACATTACATCACCCATGTCCTTTGGTTATAATCAGTCAGTAGTGAATCGAAAGAATAGATTGTAATCAAATTTAAAAAAAATTAAATTAATTTGATTTATGTTCTTTCATGTAAATGCAAGGGCTTAGTGAAAGTTTAAAATACTCAAGGATTATCGATTTCAGACTAACCTTCCAAGATACCTGATTCGCAAACATCTAGAACTGCCCTAATGTCTGTTTTTCTCTTATTTAATGCCAAATTACATACGTCAGCTACGAAGGGGCTTCATAAACTAAGCAGATTTTCCACGTGTAGGAATAACAGATTTTATATTTCTAAGTAAAAATCCGACAGGTAGAAGTGGGGTTTACTGAAAGATGAAAACAGTTACAAAAGCCGAATAACTTGCTAAAGATTAGACCTAGGAAAAAATGTAACTAACAATTGTAGATCACGAATGGTTTAACAATATTGGTTCTCTAACAATTTTTCGATAAGGCTCATAATAACGGTAATATTTTCTTTTTTTCAAATTCGTCTGTTTAATTATCACTTTCCGCAAGCTACAGTTCTAGTATGGAATATCATTTTAAACGTTCTTGTTAAACATAAAGCAAAATAAATCTCTTATTAAATCATAAATAATATACTTTGACGAAGGGTTTTAGTTGTTATAACCTAGTGGATAAAGGATATAGAATGGATAAATCTAATATTCTGACAGTTTACTTGTAATAAATATTTGAAGAAAAGACCTTATATACGTTGAACTTGTTGCTCAAAATTATATAAAGAAGAACTAATTATTTGAATGAAATTCAATGAATTATTTACTAAAATAAAGGCAAGGTAATAAAAATATTACTTCCTGCAAAGATTCTAAAGAAAGTTCAGCTTCATGTAATAAAGTTATGGGATAACTGTAGTGGCAGAATCGTGATCAACAGACAGAAACATTACTCAGGTCTACTCATACACTGCTGGTGGCCATTACATAACACTGAATAAAGAAAAAAAAAAACGAAAAGAAAAAGGCTGTTAAGCTCTCAACAAGTTAAATAGGTATTCTTAAACAGCCACCCTTAGCCTGTCTGTAATGTGTTTAGGGTCGTTGCTAAACTCTTATTCTAGGCCAGAAAATTGCTTCACTGGCCCTCTACCAAAATCTTTGAACTACTGAAGGTAGCTTCTTAAGGAAACTCGAAGTTTAAACAATTCAACTTTGCAACTATTATCTACCCTTGTCAACTCGAGGTATAATATTAATTATTAAAATAGAAACCAATGAAACTTGCATGTATCCTCCTTAGAAAACGCCTCTTTTAAATTAAACATTACCGTATTTAACTGCATATAAAGCAAATCGTATTATATATTAGCAAAATGTGTAAATTTAATTAGGAACGAAAACTAAAAAAAAATAAAAACGTCCACTCGCCCATTCATTTTTCTGCTTCAAAAACAATGTCTATATCTAAACGAAATTTGAAATAAATAAATTTATATATGACTTATCACGTAAAATGTTTCGATGCGTCGAATTTGCGTTTTCTCCTTCCCCAAACTCTCTCCCATCCTAATGTAATATCTGTCATTAACAAACCAAGCCATTATTTAACATAAATCATCTAAATAACCTCATTGACAACAAATGGGTGCATAATAAAAATAAACCAAAGAAAAGAGAACAACTCCAGTAAAATGGAAACATTTTTTTCTTTTCTAGCGTCCATTAAATATTGATTATTCCAAATAAAACTAGCAATGTGGTCGTCATATCTTGGGATAGAATCTACTATGAGAACAGACATTGTGGACGAAATAAGCTGATTACCCAAACCAGATGAGCTTTCGTAGAGGGCCATGAATTTTCGAAAATTAATTACAAGCAGAGCTTCCTGCGTAGGTTGGAATCTCCTAATTCATTCAGAGCTCAATAACTCGCAGACTAAGTCTGCATAAATTATTTCACTTATGATCTGAGTAAAACAACCTACGCCATTTAATTTTCACAGGATTAACATTGCTGATAACTCAAGTAATCAATAATAACTGTTAAAGGATATGGGGTTCTAAATAAAAACCTTATAAACTATGCCGATTTGAGGGCATCCGACATACAGTCCAAAGCACTAACATGCCTTTCTGTCATTTCACCAGAAAGGATGCTGTATTTCAAGTGGCATCTTATACATGAGTGCTTATGTTGATCTGACAATGAAAGAAATATGAAATAAACTTTCTTTAATACATGCTTACAGTGCAAGATTTAGGAATTCACATTTTACAGACATCTTTAGTATAACTAGCAAATTTAATTTTAATTTTATGAGAATAGTAATTTAGCAGAAATTATGAGGTATTTAAAGCATTAATTTAAAATAATAATAAAGCTGTAGTTAAAAATATGTAGTTTGAATAAATTAAAACATTAATACTATATCTATAAATCCTTGATAGTTTAGAATATAAATAGAACTGTGAGTAGTACTTGCCCAAGAGTGGAATATAATGTATTCAGGTAAATTACTAATTAAAGTTACAATCACAAGCATGAGTATATCCATCAACATTTATTTTAATGCCAGAAACGTGTACTCTTATGTCGATAAATTCGTGAATATCAAACCATTGTTGTTTTTTTTTTTTATTAACGTCCACTTTATACAACTGAGGCTATTCAGTTTACCACCCTTATCTACCCAGACTGAGACTAAATACTGTATTTAGAGAGTCCTTTACTAAAATTCATACTACTGACATGGTAATCGAATCTATGACTCTAGGATTACCAAGTTTATTAAGAAAAATGGCCTTAACTCATATGGCTAAACTGAGCTCCAACGACCATTGTATCAAGCCGAATTTCAAATTCAGTAAGTAAATAGAAAGTTGCAAACAAACTGGTTAGTCATGTGTGACTGGCTGTTTGCAAAAGGAATTAATTTAATGAAGGGCTTACGGTTTAAATGCCCTAGCATTTCCCTTGCTAGAATGACAGCCTCCCTGTTAAGATTATAGTTTATTAATTTTATGAAATATACAGTCAGTAATTAATAATTTAATTTTGACGGGACAACAAGAAAAAAATAGTTAATTAAAAACTATTAATCCCAATTAGAGTTGTAATGAATGTAGGTTAGTTTAAAACAAAAAAGTTAATATTTTATTTTGTTTTGTTTCGTCTAATTATGAAAAATGAACTTTGTAGTAGAGTTAATAATTAAAATACCATTCCTCTCAGTTGTGTTGCCGGCTCCAGACAAGAGAATGCCACACATATGAGTATAAATCCAGGAACTGTTGGTGCTGGTCCAAATTCCAACAACTGCCTCTTATTGTGAAATACTATAGCCGCATAACAGTCACGACCTCTTTGCTAGTAGACTATTTTCTCCTCGGTGTTGTTACATATTTTAACATGCCTTGCTAATAATCACCGGAAGGGCATACCAAAGGCAACTTTACTACAAACGGAGTTCATTTATATATCAGCTCATTCCTTCTGCCATAGAATCTGCGTTCAAACGCGATGAATTTGTTGTGATAAAATAATTTAGCGATGTATAATAATAATAATTACTGCAGGATGTGAGATGTCGGCTGGTTCAGTGTACTTTCAAAGACACAGTAATGAAGCTAAGATAAATCACCAAGGAATTTAAAAAAATATATAGGTATGGTGGACAGGGAAGACCCATGATACCGCTTCAAAAATTGATTCAAGGGAATAATATTAAAAATTATGAAGTGATGATAACAGTAAATACCACCATAAAACGCCGAATCATGAATGAAGACTATAAATGAGTTTATATCATTGATATTTCGGTACCAAATGATAAGAATGCTCAAAAAGCAATTGCCGAGAAATGGACAAAATATCATGCTGCGGAATTGAGAGATCTCTACAAATTAGTATCAAAGTTACTACCACTGTTGTTATATCAACAAATTGACTTTTGTCAAAAAATAATGTTAAAAGCACCAACTAAATTTTTAAATTTATGTGAATAAATAATTTGGCAATCACAAAAATCTATATTATTAGTTACTGCCAGGACTGTAAGGGAATTCCTGAATTCCCAATGAAGTGACCCTTTTTACCGCTTAGAAAAATATCTCCAGGTAAAACGATTTCCAGGCAACAGGGAATAAACCCTCCATAATAATAACAGTAAATCCTTTTTCAAAGTCGGTTTCCGGCAGGTGGAAGTGATTATACTACAAGGTGGGGAAAATAAAAGAGCCAAACTTCCACAATAAAGATTCATTACAGCGGCAAATGGCACCATCCTCAGTGTACTGTTAACCCCAACTACTGTATAATCTGTGGCTAATATGATAACAAATAACTTGAAGAGTAAAAAAAAAAACTATTTATAATAACTAAATAGCAACATTTAAAAATATTCCCATCATCAATGTTTAAAAAAAATTCTTAAGTCAAAAAAGTTTAAAAACTACATATACGTAACACACAGTCAAAATTACCTTAAAATACATTGTATAATTAAATAATAGAGAAGATTAAAGAAAGAAGTGGGTGGAAAGCGTTATAGATAATAACTGTTATTTTTCTGAACATTGCCAATGAGAATCATTCAATTCACGTTGGTTTATAGATGTGTTTCCATGAAGCTTTCTTAATGTTAGTTCTTACAATGTTTTAGCAGATTTTCCTTACGGGAAATGAGCTATTGTGGTCGTACTCATTACACGATTTTCAAAACATTTCTTAAAGTACGTCAACCCTACCAAGCAGATAACGAAAATGAGGTCCGTTCTAAACAGTATGAGTAAGCGTCAGTGTGAGCGTTTGTGTGTGTATGTGTGTATGTGTTTGTATGTGTGTGTGTGTGTGTGTGTGTGTGTGTGTTTGTGTGTTAAACTTTAAATAAATCCGAAGATCATGTTCGTTATTGCTTGAAATAGGGCAAGGTTTAGAAGGGGGATTTTGAAAATTCTAAATATCTCCGTTAATATACATCGGATCGATAAATGTTATAACTACAATATTATTACAAATTTAATTTCCTCTAAATTGTATCTTACATAGAAGCAATTTTTAGTTATCAGCCTTTAGGTAACCACCACTCCTACTCATTTAATATTAACGACAAGCTGTTCCATCATAAACCACATTTTTCGAGGTTTAAATACAAATATTATTTTTATTGAAAATTCCCTGTATGAGATTAAGTCCAAATATATTCTACTATATATTAAATTCCGTTTTAAAATACATGGCTTTTATTTGACCAACACCACGCTCGATATTTAACCCTTTCATGGAAAACTAAAGATTATATTAGGTAATGGCTAGAATCGGCTTTGGGGTAGGGGAGGGGGAGGGTTTAGAGGGGGAATAATGAAAACTTGAATTATCTCGGTTACTGTGAGTCGGTTCAAAAAATTTGATATAAACAATGTTAGAATTTTATTTTTCTAAAACTATAGGAATATTAACGGGAATATTTGTTTATTTTTTTTTGTTTCAACATTTTCAAACCCCCACTTCTATTGATCCGGTCTTCAATTTAAGAACGACAGACACGAAACACCTCAAATCCAACTAACATTTTAATTCACGTTTACATAGGCCTTCGAGTGAAATAGGTAATAAATATTTACATGATTAGCCTATCATTTTCCAGTGTGTGAGAAATCTGCTGAATTTATACAGCATCTGCGTGATGGACGTTTTATGGCCGTGCGTGGGCCTGTGTATTACGTGGGGAAAGAATCATCGGTCATTGATGAAAAGAAACATAAATTTCTAAAACAAAAACTAAAGTCTGAATGCTTATAATTATGTTTCCTGGATAGTAGTGTTTGTAATATTGAAGTTCTCACGAAAAGAAAAGAAAAAAACAATCTAAGAAACAAGAAATAGAGTGTTGATAGAACTATAGTTGGATAAGAAAGATACCTTGGTGTGAATAGATGGTAATGTTATGTAGATAGGTAGAGAATGTAGGTGAAAAAAGTTGGGGTAGAATGGACTGTGTGAAGCAGGAGCAGGTGCTGATACGGCCCTGACCTCAGCCTCCCACTGCTTTCTTTAATACTACCCCTACACCTTTTCTCTCACAAGGTTCTAGTAGATACTGGTAGTCACAAACGTCTTATACCCTCCTTCCATCAAGCACTGCCTCTCTCTCTTCTTAAGCCCTAACCAGCTGATACATCCTACTGGAGCATCCAATATTGAGAAACCCATGTAAAGTGATGTCACCTAGACGTGGTGGAGTTCCCACTTCTGATGTCTAATGGAATTAGCCGCCAACCTTTTGGAATTTACTTCAAGTGAGGTATGACAATTGATTCCTCACCTTAGTTACAATCATACAGTACAGACCTTCAAGGACTAATGCCCTCACAGGGACTGATTCTCCATGACCCTCCAAGCGTGATGCAAATAACATTCTTTTACCAAGCCCGTCGGAGTCCATTCTCTTAACGTGACCCAATCAGCCAGCCCATTTCGGGTAAACAAATATAGGCATGATAAAACGTTTTTCGGATGCTTTTCTTCATAAGCAAATACAAGATATGCGAGATCAGTTCCATCAGATAACCTTAAATTCCTGCTGCAACTCATGCATCTGTTGACATCTACATTAGCTCCTAATTTTTTGTCCTGTTGCTGGGTTCTCCTCTTCCGGTCGCGAGGGCGCTGCTGCTTTTGATGCCACTGCAATACTAACTGTAAAATCAATCGGTCCTTAACTCAGCCCCTCTTTCTTTCCTTAAATGGGTTACTCTTTCACGGTTTACCAGATTTTTCCTTAATAAATCAACTATTGAGTTTGAATGACATGTGTTTCAATATGGATGAAATTAGACAGGAAGGAGTGCAAGCGTAGATAACAGGCGGAATAAAGAAATCAAAATATTTCCATTAATAAAAGTCGGACCTACCATGTTATATAAACATTCTTGGTGAAAATTAAACGTCCTAGAATTCTTGAGCTATACATTATTCTGTAACTTAACTTAAATTAAAGGATTTATTTGTACTTTTCATTCTTTTTTTATTATTAGTTGAATTCAAAAAGCTATTCATCTCACGGTAACAATAAACCAATATATCACTAAACGAGTTATTCTAAACTGAAATACAATACTACGCATTGTTTTCAGAGGTCCATTACTATCTGTGCTCCAACGTTCATTCCGTCGATACAAAACGTAATATTTTACTTCTTCTTATAAAGGTAAAGATTTAAAATTAGTAAAGAAGTGTGGGGGTATGTAGA
This sequence comes from Riptortus pedestris, assembly GCA_019009955.1. Classification (NCBI taxonomy): domain Eukaryota; kingdom Metazoa; phylum Arthropoda; class Insecta; order Hemiptera; family Alydidae; genus Riptortus; species Riptortus pedestris. The sequence continues at coordinate 79,420,676 of CM032228.1, read as the reverse complement.
AGGAGTAAAATACAAGATCATGTATTCATAAGTTTTATCTGTCGGATTGGAAAAATGTTACATAACAAAACAAATTAGCAAAGTAATGTTGTATAATTGTTCCGTTTAGTTTAAACATGTGTTGTGTGAAGGAAATTTCTCTTATCACGCTCACCCACATGTTTCCAGCATATTCTAGTTGTCAGACCTTAGTTACTCACTTCTCTAAACTTTGACTCTCACCGCGTTTGCGGCTAATGATCAATAAAACCGCAGATATCTGCTATAACTAAATAAACCGCAGGTTCCATATATAGGAATTGTAGCGAAGGATACTGTCCTAGAATTGCAACGATTCTCCCAATGAATGTGATTGTGACCATTATTATATTGGATTTCAATAGATTATAAGTACATAAAACATTCGTCTTGCTAAACAGTCTAACATCGGCAATATTTACCAAATACCAGGTTCGTATTTTAAAACTATTCAAATCTATACGAACAACCAGTCAATCTAACAGAAAAAATGATTGTGAGCCAGAAAAATGTCTGGAAGATCCCTTATAGCAAATATGAAATAAAAACAAGAAATGGGTTTCTGTATATTTCGAATGGGAAACCAATTTAAATTCAAACCCCAGAAAGTATCAAATATTTATTTTGTTATGGGCTTGATTTAAGTATACCATGATACAGATGCAAAGTGTAGAAGATGAGAAAAATCATGGATATAATATATAACATGGGTCATGTTAAACATTAAGATTGCCAATATATTTCAAATAACATGGCCGTTTTGTGGAATTCATTTCTCACTACGAAATCATTTAAGAATATTGCTTATGTAACGGCGGAACCGAAGACACACTCAACATGAGACCCCGAAAGAAAGTTAGCATTCATACGTCACCTGCATCCGGACGATAGGGACCTATCACAGTTCAACTCCGTCCCACAACCCCTACCCTTACCTCAGTCTCCTCCATTTCCTCAAATAGATTCCCTTTCGTCTAGGAGTGGCAGAGGACTCTTTCCCATGTACTGTGTAAATCTATTTTTATAGATTCATTACCACCTGTCAATAATCTTTGCCAGGTCATTAGTTTACAACTGAAAATATAAAATAATGAAGATTGAAAAAGATACAAAAGTTTGAAGTTAACGTGTGAGTCATTACTTTCATTAGGTTTCAGACTGCTCACCTAAAGGACAAATTTATATAATAAATACGGAATATCTTTGAAGGAAGAATTTACAACAGGATCAGGCTTACGCCAAACGCATGGTTCATTCCTGTGGGGGGGGGACATCCATTAACTGCTGAGCAAACTGATAAATTTGTTATTTTATCAAGAGGCCTATACTCAGAACCAATGTAGAAAACCAAATGAGAACCCTCTGAGCAAATAGGATAATATTGACGAGTTGACATGTTTCCATGACATTTAGGAACCTCCAGTATGGGAATACTTCTCACGGAAGTCACTAATTATTGGAATATGAACCTGACAAAGTTTATAGGATATTATGCCAATAAATATAGTTCAAGACACTACAAGAAGATTCATAATAAGAGATGCTAAAAGACAGTGACGGATTACTGTCTCTTCATAATCTATTGATTTAAAATATTAATCATTAATATTATTATTGTATAGATGTCATACCTGTCGGTTAAGACCGTCATCACTGATGGTCAAGTACAGCGGGCAAGTGGTGGTCGATGCGAGTGTACCATCTTCAAGTCTGTCAAAAGTTGTGCTTGCTACAACTCTCTGAAAATTTCTTCCATTGAATGTGATTCCAGTATTTTCTCTTTCAAATAATTATTCAATTGTCACAGACGCACACACTAGATGATGCGATAAATAATTCTTTTTTTAACAGATTTCCCTTAAGGGAAATCAGCTATTGAGGTCGTACTCATTTCTCGAAAAATTTCTTCAAATGTCCATCGATCCTACTTAGGAGATGACGAAAATGAGGTCCGTTCAAAATTATATATATATTTGTCTCTTAACGCTCTAGCGGTCGCAATTTTTGTTTGATCGTTACCAAACTCGGAATTTAATCATTTTATGTAAAAAGAAGATCAAGTTCGTTAATGGCTGAAATCGGACCAGTGGGAGGGGGGATTTTCGAAAATTAAAAATATCTCCGTTATTATGCATCGGATCGAAAAAGTCTATAGAGCCAATCTTATTGCAAATTCAATTTACTATAAATATTGTTATATACATTTATTCTCTATCTTGGATATTAACCGAGATATTTGCAGTTTTATGAAGTCTGTGATCGGGTATAGTTCGGATTAGGTCGGCCATTTTCGTAACTGCTCGGCTCAGGTGGAAGCTTCTTCTAACCTTACCTGTCGTTTCTAACCTTACCTTACCTTCGTTACTTTGTGAGATTTATGCAAATACGTTCTGTTCATCCGCCCCCCCCTTCTTTAGTTCTTGGACTACTAAAATTTGAGATATTAAAATATAAATTATTCTTACAATTCAAAAGCCGTTTCAGTTGGGAATTTATTTTAATTAACTGAAAGATTTCTCATTACCGTTTGTATTTAATCACGGTGGTGTTGTGTTACCAGTATGGAGATTTCTCTGTAAAACTTCACATGGGAAATCTGCTTAGTTTACGCAGCCACTGCGTGACGGACTTTTTACAATATTATTTCTAGAAGTTTTATAATTGCATGTCAGAAGATTATTTCTTCTTCGTAACCATACTCGGGAATTTGTCAGTTCTATTCCACCGTTTATAGTTTCAAGTAATGAAAGTTCTAATCATCAATTGATCACCATTATTACATAATTTGTTAGCCGCAACTATTCTTATATTGTTATACAACCTAAATCATCAGCCAGTGACGACGTTCTCAACAGACAGGAATGAAGAAAGTACCATATATATATATATATATATATTTATATATATATATATATATATATATATATATATATTATCGGAGCGGACCGAATCTGGGCGATATGCTATGTAGGGCTAAAGACCTTATCGATATAAAAGACAAGTCCGGTGTGTACAAAATCGTGTGTGGTACATGCAAAGGAGCTTACATCGGCCAAACAGGAAGAAAGATAAGAACTCGGTGTAGAGAACATAGCTATCGCTCAGATTCCGAATTTTTCTGCCATCAAGAACAAGAGGGACATAGCGAAGGAGCCCATGAAGTGTGCTTATTACATGAAGCCAAGAAAGGTAAAAAACTAAGTGCATTGGAGGGGCTGGAGATCGCATTGAATAAGAAACTTATTGGTAGTCGCTCTTTGAACAAGAAGACCGATTGTTATAAGTCTGCAATGGTGGGGGTACTGGACCTCGACGTTATCTCCCGCGTCCCAGCCAGTCGCTTGCTGTCTTTCCCAATGAGCGCATGCAAGTAGGTCGGTAATATATTCCTATACCACAATAGATCCTCTCACTCTCTGTATTTTATTTTAAGATATGACTTAAGTATATTTATTGTGTTCATTGTTAGATATTTATTTTGTATTTTATTTATTGATATTAACATGTTTTATGACCCTGTTGCAATGTATAGAGTTTTTATTAATGTTATTGTTTTTCATGTGTAGCTCTGAAGATGGAGACATTAGTCTTTGAAAGCGCTTAGCGCTGAAATAAACAAATTGTGAAGAATTGGACGTTTTTTCTCTCTCTCCAAGTAAACATTCTTCACTTCCAACAAACACTGCCGTGGAATAATTATTATTATTAGTATTAGCTAAATTATGGTTTCTCACTAGGATAAAAAGTTTTATTATACATTATTTATATAGAGAAGCTCCTTTATTGATTACACTATTATGGGGAGGAATGAAGATGCATTGTAACCGTATAGCTAATCGAGTGAAGAGGTTTAATTAGGGGCCGACGGTGGTCCGGGCACAGCAGGGTTCCCCTTCTTAAACAAACCTCTGTCCCGCCACCTGACACAGTTCCAGCCGTCCTATTTATAAACGACCCTCGCCTTTGTCAACGCCGGCTCTATCCTTACATCCCCGCAATAGCTACTTCAGACACATCATTAAAAGCCCGTCACGCAAGGGCTGCGTAAACTAAGCAGATTTTTCTCGTGAGGTTTGCATTAGATAAATCTATATACTGGTAACACCTAACACAACCGTTAAAATTAAGTGACTAAATACAAACGTTAATAAGAAATAGTTCAGTCAATTTTAATAACCTCCCAACGGAAAGCGTCTGAATTGTAAACAAACAGGTCTGCCAACCTCTCAGAGCTGAACAGATAGATAGAAATATTCTTCACCGGAAAGAAAAACAATTACTGAAATATATCTGGAATATATTTATTTTATTGAAAACTATTTACTACATCTAATATTGTAATTTATAATGAATCAAAATAATTTCTATCTCAATCACTCAAATTTTATTAGTCTAAGAACTTAAGACGGGGGGGGGGGCGATCAACAGAACATATTTGCATGCATCTCGTATAATAAAGGTCTCTTGAGAACACATTTGGTATTTAAGCTTTAAATGAAGTAGTTTATTATTTAATAGAGTAATTTTTATGTGATATCAGTAGAAGTGGGGGGTTTGCTGGAGGTTGAAAACTGAAAAATGGATACTGAATATCTCGGTTAATATTCAAGATAGAGAATAAATGTATATAACAATATTTATACAACATTTAATGTGCAATAGGATTGGTCCTCCTATACAACTTTTCGATCCGACGGAGATACTGCGAATTTTCAAAATTCTCCCCCTCTAAACCCCTAGTCTGATTTTAGCGAGTTTGACAACGATAAAACAATAATTGCAGTCGAAATTAGGATTCCTTGGTTCCAGTAACATCTTTATGATGAGAGCACTGATGATGGAGCGTATGCTCTGAAAGCGCTCTGTCGCATAGAACAAACATCTGTAAAGGAACAACTGTGGAGGCCTTCCTTTTCTTACCCGAGATAATAATTCCATCACCATCCAGCACCACAAAAATGTACTTAATGCATACCTTATATAGTTTATACATCCACGGAAATAATACAAATTAATTTGAACATCATTAGCCCATTATAAGTATTTATATTGATCCCAAAGTTTGACATGGGGATAACGAATAACCATAACAAAATCTTTTGTTCTTTTTCAATTTCATGAATGTTGAACAGAAAACATTCAATCCGTAGTCTTATTCTTGCCATGATGAATTAAGTATATGTCTCATCTCATCTAATGGAATCAGTTAGTTCCACAGTATTTCATATCTTCGACATCCCGGGGTTGGAGAGACTAAACGCCGAGTCTTTCATAATTCACCGTTCAAAAAAGTCTCGTGTTTACACTACACACTTCCAGGAACAAGCTCCACAATGTTCTTTAGCTCCTGGATATGGACAGACCTTACAAAGAAGAAATCATTTACAGATTCCACATGTAGCGTGCGATCGTATTTATAAATTACACATTGAATTCTAACATCCAGTACTGCCTTTAGAAACAACTAATTGTTCAGAAAGTTATTTCTGCCTAATAAAGCAAAAACGAAATTTGAAAGTGACGAACTGAAGAGGGTTCATGGTAAAAGCAGTAGACTCAGCAATAGAATATTCTCTCAAGACTGGATGGAAGAGGAAGTCATTCCTAATTTATGTCAGTATCCTTTAGCAAGATGATTACAGGCCTCAGCCGCTTTATTTCAGACCATTGATTCAGGAAATCTCAACAATACTCATCTAGGCATATTTTTGTTATATAGATCTCAAACAATATTCACTTAAAAATTAAATGTAACTTTACCTTTGTAAATACTTTATTGCAACACTTTACAGTTGGCAAAGTGAAGCGAACCAGACAAGTCTAACATACATTAATAAACTGGCACGCCAGAACTAAAGGAATACACCATCAACATAGAATAACATTACCGATTATTTTTCTTACCGGCAGTCAATGCTCAATTCATAAATAGTTATAGCAGTAAGATATAATTGTGAAACAAAGTGTTATCATGGATTAGAAAGATATGTCCGATTTTCCCAACGTCGATAACCTTCCTAAATAAAAATATTTTTTTTTAACTTTGTGTATTTCCAATTAGGCCTTGCTTGGACCTCTTCTCACGTTCCACCGTACTATCTCAGTAATATACTGGCCAAGTATAATCTTACTTCTAATGAATTCTATGGAAGACTTAAGAGTTCTTGAACTGTCAATAAGGCTTCATGGCACAAACGAGCCGTAGGAATTGCCCTGACACTTGATATAATATTTAATAGGGATCTGAAAAGGAGGAAAAACATTGCTCTACCTCATCTATCTAGGAATAAGAGATGAATATAACTCTAGCCGTGGTACACGTCGTTGACGGGTTGAAACAGAAATAGCTGAAACATTGGATAGACGAAATCTTGTGTTGATATTCAACAATAACACGAAAACCCTGTATCATGGACAGTAAATGTGGAGGCATGCATTTGTTATGCCTGAATACTGATATCCATAAATGAATTGATGTAATGGTTTTCCAGCGAAAGATTGGACTAAATAATCGATTTATTCTGGACAATGTAGTTACCATTGTATGTATTATAGTTTTAAGCATGAAGCGTGAAATTCCTATTGGACGAATATTGACGAATTTATTATCGTCCATGGGACCATCGTTCCCAGTGAAAATAAAACGAAGTTATATTTTTTTTTGTTGAATCCCATATTCTAAATGAATTAGAGTGTAGAAGTGCGAGAGCGTAGTTGCAGTATGATAGAACTTTATAAGTGTGGTCTGCATTATATAATAGAATTATATATTGCATAATTAGTCTGATGACGAGCAAACATGCAAGAGAAACTCGTTTCTTGTATCATATTAAATGTATTTTGAAATTTGAGGCAAATAACAAATAACACACTCCTCCGTTTCAAGTTCCTCTCCACGATCGCTTAATGACTGATTACAATACAAATTGTAAGTGATTTGAGAGAATGATTAGTTAGTGGGTAAGCAGGACTCACTTAAAGAACACCTTCGAGAGAGGGTTTCAAGACAAGGCCACTTAATAGAGCAAACTCAATTAAAAACCTAATCTAACTCAAGCCCGGCTACCATCCTCCTATGTAAATCTCTCCTACCAGATTAGCATGCACCCACCACACTCAAACTAACTCCCACAAACTTCAAAACCCATAATTAACAATACTTCAAGCTTCTGTGTATTTTATATCAGAATAACAAAATACTAAGAAAAGGAAGGCTTAGTGTATATTTGCAACTAAGGAATTAATACAATTACATGGAGTTGTGACACTGTCAATTTTTTGGAAAATCAGTGAATACAAATAGGAAGAATGCAATCAATGTTGCACAATAATTGTAATCATCAAAAAGGTTTCGATTTTGTTTTCTATTTACTGACATGAATTAATACAGCAGCAGTAAATTATCTAAGGACAAAGAAGTAATTTTATTTTCAGAAACATTTCTTTTAGCGTATTGTAACCTTTTAGGTATTGTAAAAATCAGCTATTGCAATTTTCATATGATCTTCGCCATATTAATGATATTAATACGTTTCGTGTAAATCTAAAGAAAATTTCTGTAAAAGCTGAAATCGGACCAGGATGTAGATAGCTATCACTCAAATACAACCAATGTTATTTGTAATTTTAGTTTTAGGCCTTCATTAAACCCCCGAAAATCAAGCTAATCCAAATTAAATATTTCTTTTATTCACCAATCATATATTCAAGCATTGTTTACAAAGTTTCCTTGTTAAGGAAGATAAAGCAAATAGAATGCGAAGTTGCACTCCCTCTGTGCCATTCCAGCACGTGGAAAATGTACTTAGTTTATGCAGCCCTTCGTGACAGACTTTTTTATTCTTAGTTTATAAACAAATAGCTTAACATATCTAACTGAATTGCTAAATATCAAACTAGAAAACTGAGGAATGGCTGCAAAACAATTTTGGTGTAGAATCGTTTTGAAATGTTGTAAAAAAACGCCTTTGATCTCAAACATTAAACGATACATAAACCCTTTGAGCTCGATTGTTCTTTCCTTTCGAAATCTTTGGTGTTCACCTTTCCATTAACCCTTTGGGAAATTAAAATATCTACAATCATTCGAACACATTACACATTTGACAATCCGACTACTAATCAGAATGTCATTAAATTTTATTGTTTTTCCTGATACGTTCTGTTGAAAAATGCTGACTAGGAAGTGTATACGGGTTTGACGACCGTACAGTTTTATTGACCGGTTTTAATAACATTTTTATAAAACTACTATAATAGTTAATATGATTTGTGTTACTAAACTATTCTTTAAAACGTAGAAATTCGACATTCGGAACTTTCTTTTCAGAATGTTTAACTCACACCACCAGGAATATGTTGATAAAGCAAACACATTCAAACTAACTATGGTTTTAGAACCAACAGAGCAAGCCTTTCCCACACTATTCAAACCACTTGAAAGAACCCAAGCCACTTGTACTAAGAGAGCTAAAGAGCTTCAAGTGCTAGTGCAACGTAGGAGCAATAATGGTCTTATCACTGGATGACAGCTTCTATCAATCAATAAATGCAATAGCAAATGAAGCCACTGCAAATAGCTAATTCATTTTACGAGAGCTGTTCTCATTAACACTAGTCTATATTACATTATTGAACTTTTTTATATTTCCATTATCTACCTCTAGGTGCATTACCTGGTAACTGGTGGGTTATACACAATCTGGTATAACAAACTGAATTAATGAAAAGTGTAGAAAAAAGTGAAAGTGAAGAAGAACTCTTAGAGAGGGAAACTACAAAACCAATACACTCATAATTAATGAAGGCATTTTATTAAGCGGTACTAATTTTAAAACATTTCCGTAATGTGGGTTATCTTCTTATATTATGAAACCAAAATATCGATGGAAGCAGTGGCCATTAGCCAGATAAAAACTACACACATATATTACAGTTAATTACTCCAAAACTGTTTATCTGTTCTAGCAAAAGGGGAGAATTCCGAATTATACTTCATTACGATTTCTAATAAAATAGCTGAAAAAATAATTTTATTACCAGTAATATACACTTAAGCTAAAATAATACATTGAGTTAATAAAAAATAAAGAAAAATAATAAAGTAAACAAGAGCTAAAATTAAAAATAAAAAAGTGTCCAATATTCTATATTTAATCACATTCAATTATTTTGGTTCAGATCAGCGATGTGAGTTAAGGCGGGGTAAGTTTTAACAAACTTGTTAAACCTATAGTCATGGATTCATGTCCCTTGAGGGTAATAGGAATTTATTTAGTGACGAACTCACTAAATAAAATCCTAGGTCTCATCTTGGCTAGTATACGGGTGATGTCCTGTAAACCCCAACCCAATTAGCACAATTTATGTCATTAGAAAGAAAAATGATCAAAATTTGGTTACAGAAAAGTTAAAAAATAAGCCGAGTGAGTATTTGAAACCAAGAAAGAAATTTATCATGGCTCCAACACTAATCTAGATCGGGGATGATTTCAAACTCCTCGTTTGCGAATAAGTCTACATGCTTGAACTGTTATATGCAGCTGAGTTTGGTACTTTCTTGACGGAAACGGAGACCAACTAAAAAGCGGTATAAAACTAAATAGAGTAGACTAGTTTAAAAACATACTGGGAAGGAATCAGAACCTGTGCTGAGTTTGAAGGAGACCCTGGAGAAGAAGGAGTTTAAGATGGTAAGAGGCAAAACCATGAAAGTTCCTGTAATCTGGACTACATGGTACTAAATAAGGGAAAATACCTTTCCGTCAAAAAAATGAAACACCTTCCTTTCAGGAAATAGAAAGTTAATTTTGAGTTGACCCTACAACTGGACAATTACTAGCACATTGGGAAGAGCAATTAAAAATGCTTTATTCCATAGAGGCACAAGTCAGTTGTGGGGTTCCGAAGGTGCCCACATATATGATTCGTAACTCGGAACTGAGAAAGCTGTTCAGAAATATCTCCCAGCAAAACAGTTAAAACGTAAATTTATTTTACGTATTAAATAGTGTGCAGATGAATTCTTTAATTCATCTACATACTATTTAATTTGCTATATGGTTAAGTTTGGAGATGTTCACATTACCAGTTATGGTATTTCACCTGTATGTAAAGTGAGTGGAGTGGTTTGAAAAGATGAGTTCTTACGTGGTAAGAATAAAAGATTTGCACTGAAGTGATGAATACAGCAATCGAATAAGCCTACACCTCCTCGATGATTACTCAAAGAACAATCAGTGGTTCTTTAGATTCTTCTTGGAACTCCGTAAGCTTCCCTAATGAAGGTGTTAAATGAGATTGTGCTTCCATTCATATCCACGAAGTAGCAACGACTCCGCCTCCAAGAACAAGTGTTAGGAGACATACTCGTTATAGGGACTTAAGATCACTGATCCGAGGAAATACAAGCATGGATGTTTAAAACTCAGAAACAAGTCAAGACAACATAGAATGGGAATGGGGGGTTTATTATGTCAGTGTAGAGCTCGGAATATGACGTGATTAAAAGATACGAAGGGATAACATATCTTAGAGGAAGGTTTTTATAACGAAGCTCTCGAGTTGGTTGTAAGATAAGATGTGACCTATAGGATTAAGATAAATGATATGAAGAGAGCGAAGGAGTGATTAGAAGCGAAGAAAGGGTAGGATGATCCTAGGAGCGATGGCCAGCGGGGGTAGGCCGGCCCCATTAACAGCTGATCCCCTTAATTGGAAACTTGATCCCTCTACTTCGTCCGGCTTTCATCACCACTCTTCCATCTTCTTCCTTACCAACTCCTTTTCAGCTCTCCCTTTCTATTTTTCAGAGCAGCTGACAAGCTCAACGTCTAAATATAATCATTTATGTCCAGAAATAGACCTTAACTACTTACTATAATATAAGAATATTTAATTATTATTTGGAAATATTTTGTAATAGAATATATCCTCACGAAATGATTCCAATATGTTATGCTGATTGTTTGGCTTAAAACAAAGATAATAATATATCCACATTTCATTTGCACAATCCAAATAATCGCAATTTTGGCTTATGCACTAAAAGAGTTTGAAATTACAGCTCAGGGATGAAAAGTAGTATACAAAAGACTAAATATGAGAACACCTAAAGGGGCTAGCTTCTGTCTTATTGGGAAGCCTACAGCTTCATTATTATTATTAAAGAACATAAGAGGAAATAAATAGTATGTAAATAGGTCTATCTGAAAGCCAGAATGACGCCTTTTATGACTGCCTGTCTCAAGAATCTATCCAAAAAGGCAGATGTTTAAATACATTAAATGGTCATTAAGAAGATATTTATATTGGCAGAGAGGAGGGCTCTTGCCAAGGAAGGACATGACGTACACTACTGATCTCACCCCGCCATGTATTATAAATGGGAGGTTTTCTGAATAATGAAAGCAACAAAGAACAAATAACTTGCTTGTTATTTGAGGTACATTATCGAAATATGTATAGAACAAGAATCGTAGAGCATCACTAGTTTAACAAGATTAGTCCTATAACATTTTTCGAACCAAAATCTTAATAATGGAGATAATTTGAACTCTCGAATTCTCCCGCCCCCTCCCCCCTATTCCAGACCCGATTTTATCCAGTTACGGATATGATCTTTAGTGTTGAGTGAAACTTAAATATCGAGTATTGTTTACATCAAATAAACATTTTTGAGAGAAGAACGTAAAATCTTAGTCGATGGCATCACACCACGGATTGGCATGTAATAAAGGTCTCTCCGAAACCAGTATCGGTACTTAAGCTTTGAATAATGTGATACATATGGTTAATATGCTGAAATATAAAAAGTCCGTCACGCAGGGGCTGCGTAAACTAAGCAGATTTCCCACTTGAAGTTATACAATAGAGAAATCTCCATAGGAGAGCCGAACAGTTACGGCAAAGGGCCGAACTAGGTTTTGGCGGGAAATTCAAAAATCCTTATCGGCCCAAATTTCATAAAAATGCAAATATCTCGGTTAATATTCAAGATGGGGAATAAATGTATATAACAATATTTATAGCAACTTTAATTTGCAATAAGATTGATTCTGTACAATTTTTCGATCCGACTTATAGTAACGGAGATATTTCGAATTTTCGAAAATCCTCCCCTCTAAACCCCCCCTCCCACTGGTCCGATTTCAGCCGTTAACGAACTTAATCTTTCTTTTTACATAAAACGACTAAATATCGAGTTTGGTTACGATCATACAAAAATTGCGACCGCTAGAGCGGTAACAGACAAATATATAGATAGATATATATAGATATAGATATATATATATACAGTTTTGAACGGACCTCATTTTCGTCATCTCCTGGGTAGGATCGATGGACATTTGAAGAAAAATTTCGAAAATCGCATCATGAGTACAACCTCAATAGCTGATTTCCCTTAAGGGAAATCTGCTAAAACATCCGTCACGCAGGGGCTGCGTTAACTAAGCAGATTTTCCACGAGAAGTGAGCTTCCGACATTAGCCGCTCATACACTTAATAAAATGCAAATATCTCGGTTAATATTCAAGATAGAGAATAAATGTACATAACAATATTTATAGAAAATTTATTTTGAAATAAAATTGATTTTATACAATTTTTTGATCCGACGTACACTAACGGAGATATTTCGAATTTTAAAACCCCCCTCCCACTGGTCGGATTTCAGCCATTAACGAACTTGATCTTTCTTTTTGCATAAAACGATTAAATACCGAGTTTGGTAACGATCAAACAAAAATTGCGACCGCTAGAGCGTTAACAAACAAATGTATATATATATATATATATATATATATATATATATATATATAATTTTGAATGGACCTCATTTTCATCATCTCCTGGGTAGGATCGATGGACATTTGAAGAACATTTTCGAAAATCGCGTCATGAGTACGACCTCAATAGCTGATTTCCATTAAGGGAAATCTGCTAAAAAATCAAATATCACGGTTAATATTCATGCTTGAGAGAATATGTGTATAAGTGCATTTATGGGTACTTAAATTTGAAATTAGATTGGTCTATAATTTTTCGATTCGACTTATAACAACGGAGATATTTCAAATTCCCACCTCCCGCTGCTCAGGTTTCAGCCATTGACTAACTTGATCTTTAGTTTTGCATACAACGCTTATTATGCATACCGAGTTTGGTAAAGATGAGACAAAAAATGTGATTCCTAGAGCGGCAATAGACTAGTATGTGTGTGTGTGTGTGTGTGTGTGTGTGTGTGTGTGCGAGCGTGCGTGCGTGCGTGTGTGCGTGTGTGTGTGTGTGTGTGTGAGTGTGTGTGCGTGTGCGCGCGCGCGTGTGTGTGTGTATATATAAATATAATATAGTTTTGAACGGACCTTATTTTCATCATCTCCTTGGTAAGATCGGTGGACATTTGGCGGACATTTTTTTGAAAATCGCATCATGAGTACAAGCTGAATACCCGATTTCCCTTAAGAGAGATCAGCTAAACCGTTGAATGGTACACCAGGTGGATAGTGGAGAACTTCGGAGAAAAGTGGCACCGACCGAAGAACACGCCGCATGACTATAACAGAGGCCAATGGCTAAGTATGTACAGACCATAGGAGTCGCATTTCTATTTTCACTTTCGGTAACTCTTTGATTGCATTCCGGGGTCTTTGATTACAGTTCCTTCCCTTCTTAGGGGAAACACATCATAGAAAGTTAAGGAAGATCATGAAAGAACCGCCAAAGAACTGCCAGAAATAGCAAAGAAGTGAAATCTATATCTATTAATGCAAACAAAAAAATTGATATGTAGCAACCTAGCGAAAAAGATTCATTAAATTATATTCCTAAAAAAAGACTATAACCATCTAGTTATTTCTAAAAAAAATATATTTAAGTAAAATATCTAAACTAAACGACATATTGTATATGCAAATTAAACAAGGTAATTTAGACAAATAAAAATATTTAAAATTTATGTACTACAAATCTTTATATATATATATATATATCTTTATATATATAATTCTACAGTACGTGTGTATGCCACTGAACTCCTCCTAAACGGCTGGACCGATTTGAATGAATTTATTTGTATGCGTTTGGGTGACGCTCTGGATGGTTTAGATTAACAAATCAGCCCGGCAGATGGAGCAGGAGTGGGGGTTGTAAGGGATGCCTAAAATTAAAAATAGCGATATTAAGTTTCCTATTGGTTTTTCGGCAAATATGCACAGGACAAAAGTTGTTTATTTTCTTATTTAGAGTAACGTTTGTTATATTCACTTTTGTCGTATAACAAAGTATAAATGAGATATACAGTAAAAAATTAAAGTGGGAGCCAGCAATTTTGTCTGGCACTAACGATTGAACTAAACATAACAAAACTCTATATGTAAATTATTATTAACTCTTCCATGATTATAAGCTATATTAATTTTTTTAGGTTTGAACGGGAGTGGGGGTTATCAGGGAGGCCTGAATAAAAAATTCGCGATATTTCATTTTCTATTTGTTTTTAGGCAAATGTGCACATAACAAAAGTTGTTTTTTGGGATATTAAAAGTAGCTTTTGTTTTAAACATAATATTATTAAATTTAATATCCTAATCGCTTGAAATATACAGGACAACGTCTATCGGGTCCACTAGTATGCTTATAAATTCTTGATATCTAACCGTATATGTGTTATTCAGGGTTAGACATATATGATACAATGTCAAGGATGTAATTCAATTCAAACAATATAGGAAGGTGACGGGTGTCCTTATTCTAGAATGATTTACGCTAGACGACGGGGTTCATTATATCATGAAATACAATTCCTGTCATGTCATACATATATAATGCATGAAGGATGAATGAACATTGGACAACTAATTATTCTGTTACCTGCAGTGCTCTATATAAAATGTTACTTTTTCTCCTTCTTCAACTGTATCATTTTAGCAGATTTCCCCTAAGGGAAATCAGCTATTGAGGTCGTACTCATGACGCGAGTTTCGAAACATTTCTTCAAATGTCCATCGATCCTACCCAGGAGATGACGAAATTGAGGTCCGTTCAAAATTATATATATATATATATATATATATATATATATATATATATATATATATATATATATTTGTCTGTTAACGCTCTAGCGGTCGCAATTTTCGTTTGATCGTTACCAAACTCGATATTTAAAAGTTTTATGTAAAAAGGAAGATCAAGTTCGTTAATGGCTGAAATCGGACCAGTGGGAGGGGGGGGGTTTAGAGGGGAGGATTTTCGAAAATTCGAAATATCTCCGTTACTATACGTCGGATCGAAAAATTATATAGAAGCAATCTTATTGCAAATTAAATTTACTTTAAATAATGTTACATACATTTATTCTGTATCTTGAATATTAACCGAGATATTTGCATTTTTCTGTTTTCAGCTTCTGAGATGAGTTCGGCTAACTTCAGGTCTAGTCGTGAGTTTCCGTCAAGAGCTAGTTCGGGCCCTTCCCGTAACTGTTTGACTCTCTATTCTAAAATTTCTCTATTATAAAACTTCACGTGGGAAATCTGCTTAGTTTTCGCAGCCCCTGCGGGACGGACTTTTTCTCTTTGCGGACCCTAACATCGAGCTACATTGACTACTAGATTTCCTGCTTTAATGGAGGATAAAACATAAACACGAATTTGTCACCAGTATGAGAAATTTAATCACACGATATTATCTGGGAAATAGTACTTCGAGAGTAAAATTTAGTTTTCTCTCTTGATTCAGAAACAATAATATTCGTACAATAGCTCCAAAAATGAGGAAAAAGTGACCGAAAATATGAAATAGTCAAAGTGAAATGAATAACGAAGAAATTTATTGGTTCAAAGAATTAATTATTCTCATTTCAAAATTACTACTAATTAGGCTAATGTCACAAAATTGGAAAAAAGGGAATCTAACAGTGAATTATAATTAAAAATTAACTAAGCAGATTTCCCACGTGCGTTACGCATTTCCATTTATCTCAAAACGTAAAAGTCCCAATGGGAACAATATAAGGTATTTAGGCTTCAAATAAAGTGCTTCGTAACATAATAGCATATTGTTGATTTGAGATGAGTAGGAGTGATGGTTTATAAAAGACCAAAAACAAAAAAAAAAATGCAAATATCTCGGTTAATAATCAAAATATTGAAAAAATGTACATAACAGC
This sequence comes from Riptortus pedestris, assembly GCA_019009955.1. NCBI lineage: Eukaryota > Metazoa > Arthropoda > Insecta > Hemiptera > Alydidae > Riptortus > Riptortus pedestris. The sequence goes on along the minus strand of CM032228.1, from coordinate 79,404,487 downwards.
ATTTATAGAGCATTACATTTGTAATACGATTGGTTCTATACAATTTTTCAATCCAACGCATAATAACGGAGATATTAAGAATTTTCGAAATTCTCCCCTCTAAACCCCCCTCCCCCTTCCCTCGGGTCCGACTTCAGTCGTTAACGAACTCTTCGTTTCTTTCTTTTTACATAAATTATATATCAAGTTTGGTAACAGTAAGCCGAAAATTGCGACCGCTATAACGATAACAGACATATATATATATATATATATATATATATATATATATATATATAAAGTTTAAATACCGAGTATATATATATATATATATATATAATTTTAGAACGGACCTCATTTTCGTTATCTATTGGGTAGGATCGATGGACATTTGAAGAAAAATGTCCGACCTCAATAGCTGATTTCCCTTAAGGAAATCTGCTAAAATAAAATAAAATTGTATATCCTAATACATACTATGATAATGGGAAACATTTAGTTTAATAAATACAATTTTCAAAAAATTAAAAAAGTTTGACTATTTTTTTTAAACTCTTGCATTTTGATTGCTCCGGAAACACTCAATTTGGGCAAAAGAGCTCTACAGTTAAAGATTTAGTATTAAAAATTTACTTGAAACGTAGTATTTTTGTATACTTGAATAATTAGATACTTTTCCTGTGTAGCGGCATGCTGGGTTAGAAGCATGCCATACATAGAGTTTACGGTTGAAAATAATGATTAAATCATAAGTAATACCTTCATTTTTATCACAATCCGAAAATATCCTTTCTGAGATTCTCATGTACACCGAAAAATTGGAAGGTAATGAATTGACGAATATTGACTAATTTATATTTATAAAAACAGTTTGAAATAAATATCAGCTCCCAGTAAAATGTAATAATCTAGCAATAGTACTAAAAATACGGTTCCATTCTATTCAGGTTAATTTTTTACCAGTGTGGGAATAAAATGTTCTTCCCCAAAAACCTGTTAAATCCAATCTGTCCATTTAATTTATTTTGTAATGATGCGAGTTAAAGCGTTGACCTTTATCTCACATGGTAAACCTAGAGTGACGAGTTCGATTCTCCCCTGGGCAAAGGAAATTATTTAGTGACGAAATTCATTAAATAACATCCTAAAATCCCACCCTGGCTAGAAAATGGTGGTAACCTGTAGATAACCCGTCCCAATTAGCCTAGGTTGCAAAAAGTGGACGTTAATAAATAATAATATTTTGTAATGTATGTCAGCTCTGTTGAGAGGTAAGTAAAGCATAGCATTTGTTGGCAATATTCATTCTTTTAACTTCTAGACCAATGACGTATCACTTATTTTCAAACTTTCCATTTTACATCAATAATGTTCTTTCTGCCGCCCGGATGTTAGATACGAAAATTTAGTATTTCATAAGTCAATACAATAGGTGGCTTTATATATATATATATATATATATATATATATATATATATATATATATATATATATTTACATTTTTCTGCTCTTGCGGTCGAAATTTAGTTTTGATCATTACCAACCTCAATATTTCATCCTTTTAAGTAAAATGGTAAATTGAGTTCCTTAATGGCAGAAGCGACCAGTGGGGAGAGTGGGTTTAGAGGGGGATAATTACGAAAAATCAAAATTTCTCCGAAAAAGCGTATAGAACTAATCTATTGTAAATTTAATTGTCTATAAATGTCGTTATATACATATTTTCCCTAAGATTTATATTAACAGAGATATTTGGATTATATCATGAACCTCTTAATTTTAAGTTTAAATTCCAAATTTTGTTTCCATGAGACCTTTATTATACGAGATACATCCAAATTCCTTGTGCGATGACTTCGTCAATTAAGGGTTTTTCGTAAGTGTTTTAAATTTTGAAAATGTTGAACCTTTTTATTTTCAAAACTTGGACAAGGAATAGTGGGGGTTTAAAGAAGGGGGTATGAGAAACTTCAAAATATCACCGTTTTTATTTGTCGGATCGTAATATATTATAAAGTCAATCTTGTTAAACTATTAAAGTTCTACAATTGTTGCTGTAAGTATGTTTTTGTAACTCCTCTACTAAGCGAGTTATGCGTACTTTTTTTGTTTTCAGCCTTCAGTAACTTCCCCCCCCCACCCAGCGTCATAGCAGGACGTGGGAAATCTGCTTAGGTTACGCAGCCCCTGCGTGACGGACATTTGAATATAACACAGGTGCCGCTATATGGCATTCATAACCCATATTCTCTATTTCTCCAATACTGAGTGAACAATGTAAACAATACGAACCATTTATCAACAAAAAAAAAGTCTGTCACTCAGGGGCTGCGTAAACTAAGCAAATTTCCCAAGGGCTGGCATGACACGCTATTGATCTCTTCAACCTTGTAGATTTTCTATTCCTAAATAAAAAATCGAGAAGGAGAATTGGTGATTTACTCAAATAGGTATACTTGAAATTATGAATAACTCGCTTAATATTTAAGCTACGTAATCATGTATAGAAAAACAATTGTAGGGGATCAGCAGCTTAACAAGATTGGTTCAATAATATTTTTTGATATGATCTTAACGGAGATATTTTTGGAGAATTCCAGCCATTAACGAAATGATCTTAAGTTTTACAGAAAACCTTTAAGTATCGGGTTTTGTAACGTTTAAAATAAACAAAAAATGCGGCCACTAGAGCATTATCATATGCATATATACAGTTTTGAACGGACCTCATTTTCGTCATCTCCTGGGTAGGACGGACATTTAAGCAAATCGCGTCATGACTACAACCTGCTTCCTTATAGCTGATTTTCCTTAAGGGAAAACTGCAAAAACTTTACATGTTACTTATAAAATCAAAGAGAGTATCGATAACACAATCCCTAACTAGAGCGTTTAAGAACAAATATTTGTTGAAAGGTAAAATGACAGTTGGTCAAAAGATGAACAATGATATCACTCTCACTTATATACATTTCTCTTGTTGATGTTGCAAGTCACATAAGACACCTCTTTAGCGCGGTGTACACAAAAATAATAGATTCGACCTTACAAGTAGTCAGCCATATATATCTTGAAGGAAGAAAAATATATGCAATTAAAGTAAATAAAATGTTTTTCAGCTTATGAATTTCCTCCATTTTCCTATTCAATAACGGATGAGTTCGACGAAAGGGACAAATATTTGTTGCTATATTTAAACGAATTGAAGGGACTTTTTTTTTATCATTTACATGTAAAATCGTTCGATATTGGACCTAAAGTTAAAAAAAGAAAAATTCAACATGGCTTGTTAGAAAATTGCCTAAAATGGTGCTATATAAAGTTCACTAGGCCAAGAAAGTTCATCGACAGAAAAATATCCCCTTCCACAAATTTAATGGGCTAATAATTCTAACCACAATTTTATATCGATAATGTCAAATTTATTAACGTTCATTCATCAAAACAAGGGCAGCATTTAAAAGTACCAATATGGACACAACACGGCATTCTTTTACTCCTATTAAACCAAATAAACAAAATGATTTACTGCCCTTCAATTAAAATTATTTGATTTAGAAGTCATCGTATATGATTTCGGCTCCTCTGCATCTGATCGAAAAATGTCATATAATGTTATTTATACATCACTTCAAGGCTAACTAAATGCAATTTTTTTATTCCCCTTTTTTAAATATTGAAATTTCAACATTATTATGCGTCGTTTTTGGTTCAATAAGAGTTGTACTGATGACGTGATTTTTGAAATATTTCTTTAAGTAGATGAACAATATTCAATGTTTTGTGTATATATATATATATATATTGTTACGTTTTTATTACCAAAACCAGTAATAAACGTTTTTAATAAGAGTTCTTTTGGATTGCAAAATTAAATACTCGCAAGTTTCACAGTCTTTATCACTGCACAATTTATTTCACAATGCACAATACACTTGGTAATTATTCTTAATTACTACTCACAGTATACACTGATAGCGTCACTGTTCTTCAGATTACACAGTCCAATAATTCACTCACGGTCACTAAAATTCACAGAAAGACGGCACTGCACTGTCCTTTACTTCGCGGCACTGCACTGTCTTAAACACGGCACTAAACTGTTACTTACAGTCACGGCACAACACTGTTCTTCTTATAAAAACACTTTACCGCACTGCACTAAGGCGCACTGTAGCACTGATGTGAACATCAAGACAGGTGAGAATAAAACTGGCTGCATCAAAGGGGAATTGTCTGGTTCCTTCGACGCTGGGCTGGACGAGTCTATAAGGAGCTAGAACTTTCTGTCGGCTTCTTTGATCTACGTCACACTTTCCAAATACGCGACTCTCTCTCTCTCTCTCTCTCTGAAGGATTATTCATGTATTTAATTTTCGCAACAATATATATATATATATATATATATATATATATATATATATATATATATATATGCATGGATGTATAAGAGCACATACATGTATATACACACGCACATACATTTCTATACAGCTTTGATCGAAACTCATTTTGGTCATCTACTTAAAGAAATATTTCAGAAATCAGTATAACTTATGTAGCTGGTAAATTTAGAATTCACTTCAAGTTTTTAAAAGTCGGATACAAATACAATAACAAAGTGCCACGTTTTAACATCATAGCTATCCCATCTTTGTATTTTAAAACTTCCAGCCATCCAATGTGGATGGACAATATATAAACACAATACCATTTCATATAAAAACAATGTTTTGTCACCAAGAAGAAGAATGTATCATAAGGGTGCTATATAATCGGAGGGCTAACAAACAATATCTGTCCTGATGGAAGGGATGTTATCAGTGGGTGTTGGGGGATGGGTATTGTGTTCTCTCTTATCTCCAGCCGTCTGTCTATAGGCCACCCTCATCTCTTGTTCTCCTTTATTATCTACACATATACCCCTCTCTCCACCCCTGAGCACTTTCTCTCTCTCGCCATCACACTCTCTCCCACTCTCTCTCTCTCTCTCTCTCTCTCTCTCTCTCTCTCTCTCTCTCTCTCTCTCTCTCTTCTTATTAATTAATAGATTGTGTTGCATAGTAGGTATTACTTTTTAAATTTAAACTTAATCCCAATTTATAATATCTAAAGCTAAAAGGGCCGTGCTGACAATAGGTTACCCCCCAGGCAAGATGGGTCATGTCATTTAATGGAATGAGTCCATAATTAAATAATTTCTGTTGTTCTGTAACGGATGGGATCAAACCATTTTCAGCTCTTATAGAGTGTAAAAAAAATCAGGTAGGATGATGAAACGCTGGCACTTGTAGAAAGGATTCTGTTTATTGCACAAGGTAAGTCTTGAGCCGAACAGAATTTAAACAATTTAATATCACTATATACGTATATACAGACATTCACATAAAAATTTGGATTTAATTTACGAACGCAATCTTACCATACAGCGAAAACAAGAAAAACAAGCATATCTTAATGAATAATGGAAAGGACACAATTTTTTTTTTATAAAAACTAAAGTATACAATTTTAAGAAGGTAATATTTATCTTAGGCAAAGAAAATTATATAAGTGGGAAAACATGTACAACATGTACCAAAACTATTGTTGAGAAAACCTCCATATTAACAACTAAGAATCTAACACAAAATGGTCAAGGGAGGGGTATATTTTGAAAAAAATAAAAATGCTGCTCTTCCAGATGATCCCTAGCTTACGGGCATTTCACTCGTTCCGGGTTGGCATTTCATCTTATTGTATTGTGTACTCATTTCTTAGACAAAGAAAATTTATTATATTGAAACTATGACCGTAAGTAAGGCTTGAAATTTTGTCTGACATAACAAGTTTAGCGATACGATGCTAGAGAAGGAGTACTAAAGGTCAAAAACAGAAAAATATAAACAATTCCGTAAATATTCAAGGTAGAGAAAAATGAATAAAACAATAATAGCAAGAAATTGCATTATCAGAAAGGTTGGCTTATACCATTTTTTACTCTGACGAATAAAATAACCAAGATATTTGAGATTGTACGCTTTAGCTCGTCTCTAATCTCCTACTTCTCCCTCCCCACTTTTGATTTTGGTTACTAACAAACGTTCAAATGTCAAGCTCAATAATTATCAAACAAAATTCTAGACCGTTGACATCGTAAATGAATGGACCTCATTTGTTGTTATGTAGAATTGAATCCAGTAGTTTAGTGTACAATGATTTGTTTTAAATATTGGATGTCAACAAATTGAAAAGAAGGGGAAGAATGTTTCAGGAGATTGACAAGTTTTTCAGGAAGCCTTTCGGGTGTGATATTAAGCGAAAAATCTGAAAAGGGTCATGAGTTGGAAGGAGGAGTTGTGATCGACTTGTGGGAGTCTATGTTATGAGTGAGGCCTGAAATAACTTTAGGTGGAAATTAATTCTTCAAAAGGATGAAGTGGCCCTTTTTAACACACACACACACACACACACACACACACACACACACACAGACACACATATATATATATATATATATATATATATATATATATATACTAGCTGAGATACCCGGCTTCGCCCGGGAATTGATTTGAGGCTGAATGGTGATGGTATTTTTTTGGCAAGGCTTTAATTTGCACAATATTTTGACATTTACCCGTCCCAGTGTTTAGGTTTAATACCCTTTGTTGGCATTTGTTAATAATAAAATTAATTTTTTATGTAAGTCTTCACTGTCCTCCAAATTGTCATATTTCCCGTCTCTTGTGCATTATGCATAGATTTCAGTTATTAAGGACAAAATATTAATATAGATTTGAATTAATTTTTCCAGGTGAGGTACGTCATAGTTCAAATTGGAACGAATTGTTGAGCATATCAATATTTCTACGCAAATTACTTGCTCCACACATTGTTCCTGGAGAAATGTATAAATCAAAAGTTAATCTAAATAACAAAGTAAACAACTTTTGTTATGTGCATGTTTGTCGAAAAACAAATAGACAATGAGATATCGCGAATTTTTATTTCAGGCCTCCCTTATAACCCCCACTCCCGTTCTAACCTAAAAATTGTAATATAGCTTATATTATGGAAGAATTTATGCTAATTGACATACTCAGTTTTTTTAAGTTCGGTTTAATCGTTAGCGCCCAATGAAATAGTTGACCCGCTTTAGTTTATAGGGTATATCTCGTTTTTATTTTGTTAAATGACAAAAATGAATATGACAAAAGTTACTCTATATAACAAAATAAACAACTTTTGTTATGTTCATATTTGCCGAATTCGCGATTTTTAAATTCAGGCCTGCCCTACAACCCCCACTCCTGCCGGTCCCTAGAAATGTTGGTATGGCTTGTTATAATTAAAGCGTTAGTGCTAATACACATACCGAGTTTTATTTAGCTCAGTTGAGTCTTTTGTACCAAATAAAATTGTTCACTTCCGCTATAGGTTTTTAGCGTATATCTCAATTATAATTCTGCATACGAAAAAAGTGTATATAACAAAAGTTACTCTAAATAACAAAATAAACAACTTTTCTTAGTTCCTATTTGCCGAAAAACCAATAGGAAACGAAATATCGCTATTTTTAATTTCAGGCTTCCCTTATAACCCCCACTCCTGTTCGTCTTAGAGAATATTAATATAGCCTAAAGTCTAAGTTGGGCTAGTAGTAATATACATACCAAGTTTCATAAAATTCGGTTGAGCCGTTTATGCGTGAAAAGGTAACAAACAAACAAACAAATAAACAAACAAACAAACAGACACCAAAGAAACAAAATGCAGTTATGGTGTCTATGACATGTGAAACGAAAAGTTATCGTGAAATTTCGCGAAAAAAATCAATGTACAGACAGAGGTTACAATTTTATATATATATAATGAAAACAAGCCTGTGAATGTGAAATGGATCTTCTAATTAAATCAATAGCAATATTTGTTTTCATGAGATGTGCATAAGGTTGGTATAGCCCTTCTAGTATAACGCTCAATACATCACGCACTGCGTAAGTACCAATCAATCAAGTAAGCTCAATGAGACGGCCAAAGCGAAACGAAATGAAATGCATTTGTTATGTGTGCACAAAACGTCCCTTACTCCTTGTACATCCAGAATGTGTTGACCTTGCTAGTAATAAAGCTGATTATTATTTCTATGCTGTGTCTACATGGCAGGTCCATTTTATGGCTTGTGACTCACTAGGAGTCAACTACAGAGTCTCGTGAGTCATTAGTTGTAAATTTAACATCCCCTATCCCCATAAACATCCATGCCACTCTTTAGTAGTGCCGACTTGTTGAGTTGTACACGCAACTCGAGAGTAAACTAGATAATTAGCCCTTAACACTCCTATGACGTCAGGTGATACTGCTGAATATTTGAAGAGACATCAAGAAGACATGAAATGTTTTTCCTAACAAGAAATGTACTGCTATTGAATTGCTTCCAAAATAAATTTGGATATTATACTTTTGTAAGAAATCTACATGGTCTACATAGGAACAATTTCAAAGGTGACAACGAGTTTAAATCTAAAACGAACAAAGATATGAACAAGAAAGTATTGGGTCGAACTTATATCTCTGGCTAAGCATAAACCGGAATAAACGACGATTCATTTGTATAGACATATATAAATTCTAATGAAAGGGTATCATTCTGTTTCTTTTGTTATCAGGAAATGAGTGATCGTTTATTAACAACATTTGGTTGTTTATAGACACCATTTGGTGTTTATTATTATCACTTGGTGATCGTTTATTATTACACCACTTGGACAGCTGCCTTACAGAGCTCATGTGACAGACGACGGCCTGAGACGACCACTTTTTGCAGCTACTCCAAGACAACGGCCAGTTTTGGGCCAATTCTAATGTATAATTAAATATTGCCATTCAAATATAATCTAGTGTTATTTTAAATAATAAAGTTTTTTTTTTATTTTATTTTTAATATGAATTAATTATTGTCTTCATGGGGGTGGCCTCCCGACAATCGATAAGTACCACCATTTCATTTCAGCTTCCATCTGCATGAATTTACTGTCCTGTTGAGTCAATAGTACATGTTTATTAAGCCTTCAGGAGATGGGAAGCGGCATTCAAATATCAACATTAATAAATGTCTCTACATTCTCAGGGGGAACGAAAAAACGTCGTAGGAGCAAAGACTGATCTCTACTTACTTGAAAATAATTTTCTTTTGTTGTTTAGCACACAAAAACGTATGTACAAACAGAATAAATGATCAAGGGTGTTACGGCCCATTTTTATCGTCGCCGAAGACGGGTGATTGAGATAAAGGCAGACGGGAGATTCGTGCGCGGGGCTGGCTGCGCAAGAGCCGAAGACGAGAAGCGATCGGCAGACAGCAGCGCGCTGTAGCGTCCACCTCCAGCTCTAGTGAGGATTTGGCTCCCGATAAACGCTTTGGCAGATCAGAGTGTAATACAGCTTGAAGAATAGCAGTTATCTCGTCGGACGAGAGGTACCAAAGTTATGTTTATTGTGTATACACTATTCAAAAGAAAAGGCCAATTAATTTGTATTTAAAAGTTCCCATGGGAAGTATTGTTTAATCATTTATGTATTTAGTATTTTCCTGTTATTGTTCAAGAGATAATTATAGTTGAGTTATTATTGTAAATAAATTGATTTGTTTTGATAATACTGGTCTCGTTGTTACCTTTGAGAACAAACAACGTGGCGCCCTTAATATATTTATTTCCGCCTATTGATATGAGGCTAGTTAAATTTAACTAATAAACCCACACCCTTCTCCACTGAGCTTGGCAGTCTTGTTACCCGATCTTTAGGGTAACAAGTGTTTCTAATATAGAATACAGTATTGAACAATAACAAGTGAAGAGTACGTTTTGATGCTTGCGCACATGATTTCACAAGATTTCAACAGGACTGTTAAAAATCCAATCCTTTCCTATTTTTATTAGAATACCAATTCTGTTAAGACCAACGCCTTAACTCAACGACTAACTTATGCCCCAATAATTAGTAAGACTGTTAGAAATCCAACAATTACTCTTGTCAAAGAATTGAACAAGGTACACTAGGAAATTATATGACAGGAAGCTGACTATCTCTTCAACGAGGTCTTAAATTTTCTCTTCCAAGTTATAATTAGGATAAGCGGACTATAACGAGTACTTACACTATAACATCTTACACGCTAAGGCCAACTTGTCTACTCTATCCCTTGTTAAATAACAAAAAGTAATTGCACCCGTATTACTATCGTGTAGCTGAGTTATTCAAGGAGGTGAGAAAGACTTTCTTATTTTTTTTTGGTGGTCTTTATGCATTTAAAGATTGAATTTAATTTAAATTACTAGTTCACCTTATATAAATAAATAAAACATAAATAAGGAGTAACCAGAGTGTTATTTGTTCACGTTTACGTGTAGAAAAGCGTATGACTCGATTAGAACAAAATTCGAGGAATTAGTAGTTTGGCATTACATGATGCCCATTAATTCTGCCTACTCCAGCAGAGAATCTGCAAAATATGCTAGTATGTGTGAGAATGCGCGTGCGTGTGTGTGTAATTTCAGAAATTGGGGGCCACCGAACTTAGCTAAAGCCAATAGATGATTTAACGTAGTCATCATTTAAAATTACATTCAAATAGTCTTATTTATAACAAGTTTATTCATGAACGCTAGAAGTCTTTAAATCTCAGACATCAAAAATTTGTTATTTTTTTTTTCACATGGTTCATGCCTCCCTTCCTTCCACTTTAAGATCTAACAATCACGATATATTTAGAAGAGATAAATTTAGATGTTGGTGAGCTCTGGAATGAGCGTCGGAGGAAATATCCAAGATGTGAACCGAAAAACAATTAGCTCAATTGATCAGAATTTTATTTATTGACCTCCTGCCATGATAAACATCGGAATGTGTAACAATTTACAACAGTTAAAAACTACAGTTTCTTACGAGAGACATTTGATAAACGAATACTATCGATTCTTTTTTCGTAATTTATGTGATAAAAGTGGTTATCTCTTAAATGAGAGGGAATATTGGAGACATTGCATGAAGAAATATATTTTTCATGGACGAGGCAGTGACGATGTTGCCTACATACTTGTGGAAGTAGACCATGGAGGCATTTTGTTATTTTTTCTAAAAATGCTTGTCAAAAGATATTTTTAACTCATTGACCCAAAACCTATAAAAAATATTCGTCGCTTACGAAATTTACCTTTATTAACGAAAACCAATTATTGGTTTTAATAACCAACCAGTTATTATTGATTGCTCCTCCATCAGTCCACTGGAAAGGCGCTAAACAAGATACTTCCACAAAACACATGATATTGTCCAAATTTTAATTTTATGAAGGAAACCATCCCACAGGGTCCATCCAACCTCAAGGAATAAGGGCCACATCTCCGAGAAACAATTTGTGGGAATATAATATTTCGGGGGATAATCTCGTTTGGCACAATTCTTGTACAAAAAAAATTAACTAGATATTTTTGAGCTTCTCCATATCCTGGTTTCCAAAAGAGATATGATTCAATTGCCATTGTAATGGTAGGCCACTGAAAGAGCTAAACAAATCTAGTAAATAGTTTTATAAAGATCACATTTCATATTTATTGAATAGATTAATGTAGATTGAGAAACAATAAATTTGATGGAAGAGAACATGGCATCCTTAAGTAATCCCTAAAATATTGAAATTATAATTATGCAGTATTGCGTAATACTACGAACGATTAAGAGTGACTGATATATTAAATCTTGTTTTTGCTTCAGAACTCAATTAATTCTTAAGTCAATTCATCGGTAAAAAGCCATATTAAATCCAAATAGAATTTAATTACCAAATAGCCCGGTGTCTGTATCAGAATAACATGTTATTACTAACAAATTATCTTGTCCGTGATAATTAGATACATGATGCCAAGATCTTTAATCTCGTGATCCAAATCCGCACCTCTCTAGGCAGGAACGCTTTTGCTAAAAGTGCCAAATGACTGTTTGTTAAAGCATTTCCCGTAGCTAGCAGATTAACAGAGCTATAAATGGACCAAGTTGCCATTACTTGATGTATTATTCAGGCGGCCAGGAGTAGCTAAGTAACAAGTTCACTTTTTAATGATAAGCAAGCACCCTGATAAAGAAGTGGTGAGCTCAAGGAGATCATTATTAATTCAAGTCTGAAGGTGTCTCTTCAGAGAGCCTGTCTCACCAACAACTCACAATCTAGAACCGTCTTCAGATACTAAATTTTAGTATATTTCCCTTAAGTGAAATCAGCTAATGAGGTTGTACTCATGACGCGATTTTCGAAATTTTTCTTCAAATGTCCATCGATCCTACCTAGGAGATGATGAAAATGAGTTCCGTTCAAAACTGTATATATATATATATATATATATATATATATATATATATATATATATATTTAGAGGGGAGGATTTTCGAAATATCTCCGTTACTATACGTTGAATCGAAAAAGTGTACAGAATCAATCTTATTGCAAATTAAATTTACTATAAATATTGTTATATACATTTATTCTCTATCTTGAATAATAACCGAGATATTTGCATTTTTATTAAATCTAGGCGGCTAACGGAGGGTGACTTTCCCGCCAAAAGCTAGTTCGGCCGTTTCCTTAACTGCTCGACTCTCTTGAAATTTCTCTATTGTAAAACTTCACGTGGGAAATCTGCTTAGTTTACGCAGCCCCTGCGTGACGGACTTTTTTAATTTTATTCTAGCATGTCGCGATTTTTTAAACATTTCCTCAAACTTCCATAGATCCTACTCTGGAGATGACGAAAATGAGGTCCGTTCAAAACTTTATATATATTTGTCTGTTAACACTCTAGCGGTCGCATTTTTAGCAGATTTCCCTCAAGGGAAATCAGCTATTGAGGTCGTACTCATGACGTGATTTTCGAAAATGTTCTTCAAATGTCCATCGATCATACCCAGGAGATAACGAAAATGAGGTCCGTTCAAAATGTTATATATATATATATATATATATATATATTTATATATATATATATAAATATATATATATATATATCTGTTAACGCTCTAGCGGTCGCAATTTTTTTTTATCGTTACCAAACTCGAAATTTAATCGTTTTATGTAAAAAGAAAGATCAAGTTCGTTAATGGCTGAAATCGGACCAGTGGGAGGGGGGGTTTAGAGGGGGGGATTTTTTTTTAAATTCAAAATATCTCCATTATTATGCGTCAGAATCAATCTTGTTGCACATTAAATTTTCTATAAATATTAACCGAGATATTTGTATTGAATATTAACCGATCTTGAATATTATCCGAGATATTTGTATTGTGTGTGTGGTCGGCAGGAGTCCGTGATGTTCGGGACTTTCCGCCGAGAGCTAGGGCGGCCATTTCCGTAACTACTGCCGTCCTTACTGCTACTTTCGTTATTAGTAGGCAGATTTCTCTATTGTAAAACGTCACGTGGGAAATCTGCTTAGTTTACGCTGCCCCTGCGGGACGGACTTTTTTTCTTTTACTATGCGACTCCCTCCTCCTCCTCTACTACAAATGGTATGTACCATATTTAATTTTTGTAATTTCTTATTATAGTTTTTACTTCCAATCACCCACCCCCTTTGCTATTGTGACATGTTGCAATTTAAACTTTTTTTGATACTTATGACTTTTGTTCTGTTTCACTATTTTTCACGAAGGTCTTTCCCTTGTTTTTCGCTCATTGTAGCTCTGAATAAGGGAGCCAAAGGTGCCCTAAACTGTCAGCATAAAAAACAAACTCCGCTATTTGAAAAATTGAGAATTTTTACAGTCGATGCCTAACCATCCTTTACTATCATTCAATAACCAACAACTGGTTGATCTAATCCACATGCTTTATTTGGAATTCTTTTTGATCTGCTATTAATTCCTCTTGTGAAACCATAATAAAACTCCAGGGTATTCCAGTTGGTACATTAAGCTGAGGGGTTTTCCCCTTGAATTGCTTTACCTTATTCTATCCCATTTCTTGAAGCAATCCACACTGATATAAGTGAGTTATTGACAAAGGGATCGATTGGGCCTGAGGTCACAAGCACTCAGGGCAAGCAGTAATCAGATTGAGTCAACAAGGTTCTACGACAGGCCTAACAGCAAATCCTATTTGATTTCTAATTTTAGCGATTGCATTCTCTCCCCCGCTTCAAATAGACACTTCATAAGTACGTTATCGGTCCATATGAATGCAAATACACAATTGAGATGCTTTGTAAACATATTACTGCACACATAACGAAGTTTGAAGGCAAACAAATTAAGAGACTATTCTCCCTTAGTCAATTATAAATAACTGATTTTGGTTTGATAAAGAGGAGAGTAAATTTGATAGCAGTTGCATCTTAAATTTTATTTTATTTTTTGTTATGAAGATTGTGTAATCAATTTTTTTTGCGGAAGAAATGCACATACGCTGTTTGTTGTGAAATTTAAAGAAACCATTTGTTACATATAATTTTGTTGAATAAAAAGCTATGATGAAGGTATGCACATAAAACTACAGTTCGAATATTTTAAAGTTGTAAAGTATAAGCCAATGAACTTGTATTAACCAAGTACTTATTAATAATAAGCAATAACATGATGATGGTATACAAAATAAAATAAAAATTCAGCTAAAAAAAAAGACAGTATTTAAAACGAAATGACGCAAAAGTATTCTTTAATAAATACAAAAAAATGTTTACTTAAAAAAAAATCAACATACCAACAAAAGGTCCTTAGAATTAATTTATTTTAAACTAATTACGTAGTAATTATTTGTAAAAAGAATACATTTTTCCACCTGCATAGTTTCATGTGAAAAAAAAACAGAGCTGTATCTTCCATTGAAGAACCATCAAGAATACGTTTGCGTTATTTCGTTTTAATTTTTTTTTCAGAATGAATTCATTCCTCTTCCCATAGACTTGTTTCAAAGATAATTTTGTTGGCTACAAATTTTATGTCGCAGCATTTTTCAATAAAACCGTTTATGAAATAAAGTTTTGTGGTATTGCATTCCATTGGAATTTCCAAAATTTTGGTCGCTGGAGAATGTTAGGGGGTTGAATATGACTGAAAAGATTCTTCAGGGGTCACAATTATGCCACACCAAGTCTCAGCCTTTTACTAATACAATTGCCGATTTTAAGGGGGGTGGCACGGGAAGTTAAGACACCCTGTATAAGTCCCCTACAGGTACTTGGCCCTTACAGTAAAACAATACGCCCAGACGGGAAGTCTAATTGTACACATTAAAGCCTTGCTATAAAAATACATCATTATTTAGTAAACAATGATTTCCCAGGCATATATATATATATATATATATATATATATATATATGTGTGTGTGTGTGTGTGTGTGTGTGTGTGTGTGTGTGTGTCTGTGTGTTTGTGTGTGTTTGTAAAGGATGGTTTGGGTGTTCGAGAGAGAAATACATTTTTTGCAAAACAGTTTATTACTTCAGTTTCGGCCAGATTGTGAGACAATCATAAGACGTTTCATGTTACTGTCTAGAAAAAGACAAGGATAAACCAGCAAAACGTTGTGTCCCTAATACGTACTCGTGAATCTAAGGACTTCATTTCCCTGTAGACAGTGACAAAAGATATATTTAGGTACCTACGTTATTATTGGTATTATAACATTTTGTTAAGCAACTGAAACCCTGTCTATGAATAGATTACAAAGGCGGAATCGTGGCACAGGCTACGAGTAGTGAAGGGAACAACTAAAACTACGTTAAACTAGACAAAATTGTTGGGCGTGTTTTAGTTTGACTTGGACACTCAAAAGAACCTATAATTTACGTTAGTTTACTAACGCTATCAGTTACAACCGTTAAGTTGCGTTTTAAACATTGGTCCAGTGGATGAAGGCAAGTAGAGGTTTAAAAAAAAAATGGAAGTAAATTAAGGGCTTTAGGAAGTGGGTTACCAGAGAGGATGGGCAATAGGTGGAGAGAGAGGCAGAGCTGAAGGGCCATTAGTGCTTCCGCTACTAGCCAACAGGTAATATTTCAACTCGGCCTACCTGGGCCCACCACGGCCCATTCCTTTACTTCGGCTACAGCCACCTCACCAATTTGTGCACCAACCCACCTACAAATATATAATCTAGTCCAGTAACATTTGGATTACAAAAAGCATGATCTGGTCATTCAAGACGTCGATGTACTCCTGTAAACATAAATAGACAATTTTGCACTTCGTTTAAATTTGTTATTTCTTTTTTAAAGTAACAAACGGTATCTCCGTTCCAAGCATCGGATCGAAAAATGTCAAAGAACGTAATTCGTAGATATTTCACGACAAATAAAAACTGCTATTTAAACATTTTTACTTTCTAGAGCGAAGTAAATAAAGTATTGTAATTGTGGAAATTTTAGTCATTCAGAAACGGAATTATCCTTACAATATGTATGTACATATCATGCATAATTCGAAAATATCTAGCCTTAAAATGTGGAAGTTTCATATTTAGGACAGTACGTCTATTTGTGCACATTCCTTCTTGATCAAAATCGACTTAGGGAAGGGGGGGGGTTAGAGGGCTACGAAAAAAAAATGTTCCTTACCTATTAATGATCATCAAAAAATCATACGAAATGGTCTATAAATTATGTTCTATTCCACTTTTTGGTATAAATGATATTATATAAATATCAATTATGCTTTATTGATAATATGAATGCGATTTTTTTATTATTATATTTTAATTATTTAGCATCATTGACCCCTGTATCGCAGGCTCCTATCAACGCCAATGCTGTTTTTTTTTTTCAAAAATTATGTTTACCAGAAACACATAATGTGCCTGTTTATTGTTCCACTTTTGGCGGGGATATTGTTATAAACACACAAAGACACATAAAACCTTTATACTGTACTGAGGTATGCTGAATCAAAAACATTTTTCAATTAATATTTCCCAAAAAACGTTTAGAAAAAAAAAATTCTCAATTTTTATTTCATGTCTCCTTTAGAACCACCTTTGCTCTTCACCCTATAAAAGTTGTAATATATGCCTACAGCCTAACTTGTGTTAACGGTGCTATTCCAGAAATTCTTTTAAATATCATAAAACCATGAGAAATATACATTGATAAAGGTTATTAATTAAAATACATTCAACATTTTAAATGCCCAGGAGAGCGAAACGGTTGGTCTAAAAATACCATAAACAGCGTTGGCGATATGTGTATATCTTCCTCAAAATGCTTTTATTGGTTTTATTAAGGATAAGGCACTAAAAAACTAAAAGAAATACATACAAAGTGTCGTGAACATTTTCGAAAAGAATCAATGCACAAATCACGATTAAAAGGAAGCATAAAAATATAATTTCTGAATGTATATTTGACTGTTAACGCCCTAGGAGCAGTCAATCTATTTTGCGATTTTTTTTAAATTTCATATTTAACCACATAATGAAAACCTGAAGATCAAGTTCATGAATGTTGGAAATGATCAGACATGAAAGGGTGAAGCTTCAGAGGATTAAAGGTAAACCAATCTATCTTATTAATCAAGTAGGTTACTATGGCTATTGTTCAATACATTTTGTTCTAATTGTAATATTTTAGGTGGTGTGTTTATGATTTTTTTTTTGATTTTTGATTTTTCAGCCCTGTGAACTCTCTACTACCCACTCAGTCCAGTAGGATAAATGTTGTTACCCTATTGTGCTCACTGAGGGAGAAATGCAATTGGTACTGAAGTTAAAATATATTTACAAATCCTTATTTACAGCTAGTTATAAAAAGCTCACCTTCAAATGGCTACGCAAACAAATAACTACACACTGGATGATCCATACTAGTTTTAGTCTTGTAGAAACTGCTGGTTCTGCTGAATAATATTTATTGTAGAGTGAGAATATAATCAAAAAGTCCGTCAAGCAGTTGTAGTATAAATTAACCAGATATCCTTGTTTGTAAACATTCGTGTTGAAGTGTAAACTTACTTCCTTGATACATTTACAAAAGCCAAGTAGAAAAGGAGATGCGTCTCAGACTGGCAGACACTTTCAACCACATTCCATGAAATATCAGATCATTGTAAAAATCTCTTGAGTAGTAATGGAGGAATTGGTAAAGCTTGGAAACAAAAGATTCAGATGGCAAAGAAATAGTAGTTAAAGGAAAGTCTTTAGAATTATTGTAAAAAAGAACAATATTAGCAAAATATGGTTAATATTATTTTTGAATGTGACTTATAACAATGCAAATATGTTGGAATATGGATAAATAATTGAAGGTACCTTATTTTTGAAAGGCGCCTTAACAAGATAAGCTAAAGGGCATCTGCTGTAAAAAGAGATAATTGGGAACTTCAATACGGTAGATTGAACGATTCCTTGGACTGGATAACCCATTATAAGGCTTTCAAATTTATATATATATATATATATATATATATACATATATAAAGACTAGCTCAGATACCCGGCTTCGCCCGGGAATTCATTTGAGGCTGAATGGTGATATTTTTTTGGAAAGGCTTTACTTTGAACAATATTTTGACATTTTCCCGTCCCAGTGTTTAGAGTTTATACCCGTCGTTGCTGTGGATTTGTTAATAATAAAATTAATTTTTTATGTAAGACTTCACTGTCCTCCATATTGTCATATTTCCCGTCTCCTGTAAATGTATTTTTTTTTTTATTTGAATTATTAAGGGCAAAATATTAACATAGATTTGAATTAATTTTTCCAGGTGAGGTACCTGGTAGTTCATGTTGTAAAGAATGGTTGAGCATATCAATATTTCTACTCAAATTACTAGCTTCATACACTGTTCCCAAAAAAAATGTATAAAACAAAAGGTACTCAAGTACTAACAAAGTAAACAACTTTTGTTATGTGCACGTTTGTCGAAAAACAAATAGACAATGAAATATCGTGAATTTTTATTTCAGGCCTCCCTTATAACCCCCACTCCCGATCGAAACTAAAAATTTTAATATAGCTTATAATCATGGAAGAATTAATGCTTATTGAAATACCGAGTTTTGTTAAGTTAGTGACCAATAAAATTGTTGGCTCCCGCTAAAGTTTTAGTGTATATCTCATTTATACTTTGTTATAAGACAAAAGTGCTTATCACGAAAGTTACTTCAAATAAAAAAAATAAACTACTTTTGTCACGTGCATATTTGCAGAAAAACGAGTAGAAAATGCAATACCACTTTTTTTAAATTCAGGCCTCCCTTACAACCCCCACTCCTGCCCGTCCATAGAAATGTTGGTATGGCTTATTATAATGAAGGCGTTAGTGCTAATACACACGCCGAGTTTTATTTAGTTAGGTTGAGTCTTTTGTGCCAAGTAAAATTGTTCACTTCCGCTCTAGGTTTTAGTGTATATCTCGTTTATAATTCGGTGTGCGAAAAAAGTATATATAACAAAAGTTACTCTAAATAACAAAATAAATAACTTTTGTTATGTTCATATTTGCCAAAAAAAAAAACCAATGGGAAACGAAATATCGCTATTTTTAATTTCAGGCAACCCTTATAACCCCCACTCCTGTTCGTCTCAGAGAATATTAATATAGCCTAAAGTCTAAGATGGGTTAGTAGTATGCATACCAAGATCATAAACTTCGGTTCAGCCGTTTATGCGTGAAAAGGTAACAAAAAAACTGATAAACAAACAGACATACACCAAAGAAACAAAATGCAGTTCTGGTGCCCATGACATGTGAAACGGAGTCAAAAAAAAAAAAATCAATGTACAGACAGAGGTTACAATTTTATATATATATATATATATATATAAATATATATAAATAGATATATATATATATAGAGAGAGAGAGAGAGAGAGAGAGAGAGAGAGAGATAGTATTGGTGGAAAACATGATACAGAGCCTAACAGAAGACTTAAATAAATTAACCACATTTATCATTCCCTGGAACACCTCAACATTACCACAGGTATACATACATACATTACCAAATGAAAGCGAAAACCTATGGATTTCAACGCTTCGTACCTCGAAGGATGGTTTGCTGTCTGATTTAAAATGTAAAATGTAAAATGTAAGAGAAAGTATATGTTGTCTTTAACGTTTTTTTTTTTAATAAAAGTTCTTTAGCTTGCTCTTATTTATGTTGCTAAAGTTATTTTTATAAATTATATATATATATATATATATATATAAATGAAGTGATATTCAATTATAACTCGTTCATGTTGTATTTTACTTCTTGTAGAGGTTTTTCTGGATGTCCTAGCAGTTTTTAGCCCTTAAATCCCACGAAATAATATTCAAAGACGAATTTCATTTTTTACGAAAATTTTGCTGGGAGAGAAGGACTTTTTGAAATGGGATAGTCCAAGAAAATTTCGTTTTCATTCAAAAATTATTATTTACTATATTATTCATGAAATATAATGAATATTGTGCGCGTTTTCTGTAACTTAAGCCACCATCTTCAGAGCTTATAGTTTACTTGGCGCAAAGTTCACTTGTCAGTGGCTCAATATTCATAAAGAAAAAATAAAATGTATAGGAAGACAAAGTTTTCTTGGAATATCCCAATTTCATTTCTTTCTAACATTTTTTTGGGCTAAAGCGGAATGGCTCCGTCTGTAGACGTGAAATCCACATTTTCCTTAGACAGCATGACAAGAAAATTACCTAAAACAGAAAAAAATAACCAACCATTAGATCAATATGACTAAAAAAAGAAATATTT
The DNA here is from genome assembly GCA_019009955.1 of Riptortus pedestris. NCBI lineage: Eukaryota > Metazoa > Arthropoda > Insecta > Hemiptera > Alydidae > Riptortus > Riptortus pedestris. The sequence continues at coordinate 79,383,796 of CM032228.1, read as the reverse complement.
ATATTATAAATTAAAGAATTAATATAGAAACGAATGCCTGTATCAACAATATTGCTGAATAAAGGAGAGGACATTTTTATACTTAAATACCATTGGAAACAATAGCCTAGAGGATCTGCAGTCATTCAGTACGACAATGATTAAAATGTAAACAAATGTATACTATAGCTTCCCATATGTATACGTGACAGGTCTAATTAGATAAATGACGTGATAAAGATTTAAAGGTACGGGGATCCTTTGGAACGCCTAAACTGAAATTGGTGTCCCATTATTAGCCTTATTTGAATAAAATAAAAATATTGATAATAGAAATAAATTAAATCCGATCTTAATATTCCCAATCAATGGCATATTCCACAAACTTGGTTGAGAAATTTATTATTGGAATATTGGATTGTAATAAGACGGAAGAAGCAGTTATAATTTACACTTTTATCGGAAAATTCGACGTTTATCATTCTTCAGTCGTTTTTAGTTCTTAGTAAATGAAAATGGTATCAGTTCACTTCTCCCAATCCTTAGAACAATTTCATGAACTATGGGTATTAGATACGCATTTGTGTGCCTATTGTTTTCAGCCGGCATATTCATTCGTTCATCGTTACTTTGACATTCAAACTTTCTCTGAAATTTATGTAGATCTGAGTTCAATAAGTAGCAAAATCGCTTGATGGCATGGAAGTAGTATAAAAAGGGGAGAAACTAAAAAATGGCAAATTTCTCCGTGCCAATTAGAGTTGCAGGAAATTTAAATTGAACCTTTTTTCTTGTAATTTATTACAAAAACGTATAAGATTTGTTAACTACAAACAAATAGTGAATAAAGTTTCTTGATCTATAACTTTCTCTTACGACTTTTCAAATGGTCAAGAGAGTCAATATATTATTCAAACCCTCTTTGAAGCTAAAATACCGTGTTACATTCACATTTTTTAAAATTTTTAAATGTTATATATAAATTCAATACAAGTGTTACTGGAAATAATAAATAGAATTACGAATTTGCTGAGTATATAGGTTTTCTGAGCGGGGCATGTATATCATTTTGAATGGATCTCTTTTGCTAGAATTACTGATTACAACTAGAATATACAATATCAAACTAAATAGTTATTTCGCCTATAGCATTGAATCCTGGTAAAAGAGCTTATTCCGTTTCCACAGACGACTTGATTAAACATTTCTCCCAGGAAATGGAGCTATAATAGATTTAGCGAGATGTGAGCTCAGGATTCTATTGGGAATCACGTAGATGGAGTAAGATGATAATTACTAAGAACCCTCGTCCTGGAGTAATGGGACTTCAGATGGGGGAAAAATTCCTATCAACTCAACACTCTAATCCGCTCTAATAATTCCATGGATAAAAGTTTTTCTAAATGACACCGACAATTTATATATTAACCATTGAATCGGAAAAAACCCCAGAAAAAAAACAGGGAAATCTAAAAATTACTTTCTAAAAGTCCATCAACAATGGTGGGTGTTGTCTTTATTAATCTTTGGATAAATGTTAAAAAACCTTTTGAATAAATATACTTAGAAAATATACATGTTATTAGACTAAAAAACTCGTATCACATTAATTGTCTTTTTATCATACAAAGGGACCTCGTGCCTAGGGTGCAAACATCAAAAACAAGAGTAATTAAATAAACAAAACTTCCACTTCCACAAAAGTGGAATCCTGGAAATAGGTTAGTTCTAAATATGTAAATCTCCCTCAATATATAAAAGGTGTTATTTTGATATTTAAAGCAACTTTTATTTATTAGATATTGGCGTATTATGACAAATGATGTTATGTTTTTAGCTTTATATGATAGTTCGAAGTATGATTCTGATTACCGAGGTTATAAACCTCTGCCCCCTCACCTTATTTGTTATTTATTTCCAATAGAAATGTAAACTGTAAGAGCATTTCGATTATTTAATTTGTATAACGTATTATTTAAACAAAGACATGCTGAATTCGCACAACGAGTGGCAGCGGATGTTGTGGGGCTCTTCAATTATTGTATATATTATATTATTTCTTCCGATATTTTGAAGTTAGTGAAATAACTATGTACTATTTTTAACTATTAATCGTTACTTGGTAATGCCATTAGACAAAATACAATAAGCGTTTAAACTCAATAGGATTGATTAAAGTGTTATTCAGGAAGCCTTGCTATAAAAATAACATCATTAATCAGTCAACAATGATTTCCCGAGAATAAGCTTTATATATATATATATATATATATATATATATATATATATATGTGTGTGTGTGTGTGTGTGTGTGTGTGTGTGTGTGTGAGTCCATGTATGTGTATATATATATATATATATATATATATATATATATATATAAAACACTCCACCAAAAGGAAATGGAAGGCTTTTGACATTTTATAGTCATGGAGATACAACTGTTATTTACGATTACGTTTATTTAACGTAGTGAGATGGTAATCGCAGCGGAGGAAGGTGAAGATCGTAAAGCCTTATGCACATTGAGTCATCAACAAGGAACCTATGAAAACTGATGTAGGAAGTACAAGACATCCATGTGTTCGAGTGGAATACTGAGCAGTTAATGGTTGCCTACCATTTTTTTCAACAATACTTAATTATTATTTTATTGACATAATATTACAAAACAGGCCACCAAAAAAAATATTCGTTATGATTTTAATTATAAATATGACGAAGGACGATTGAGGCCTGAATTTCAAAAAAATGTAACAATATAGTAATAATAATATTAGTAGGGAAGAAGCGCTATATTGGATGAATAATTGAGTTTTGGATGAGAATTGTGAATTCCCTTCAAAGGATGATATTCACCCTTCTCGAAGAGGGAGAGTTTAATAAACCCGAAGGAAATTTAATTTACTGCAGGTTGTAGAGGCGACAATATATTACATGGTTAGTGCTTCAGCGGTTAGTCAGATTTCTTTGTAGTATATTCCCAAATCCATTTGGAGAAATTATGCCAGCAATGAAACTGGATCAAGACAGGAAAAACTGGGGGTGGGATTTCTTTGACAGTATTTAAGTGTTGAAATCATTTGAATATCACCAGTTGTATATTCATATGAATATGACCTTTGTCAATATGTTGGCAATAGATTCTTATAAGCAAGTGCTGAAATTACTTGGAGTAGGGCTTTACTAATTCCAGATAGTAATTTATAATTATGACCCTAATTTATGGAAATCGTTGAGTCCTACTGTTCAAAGGACTTTGTCTGACAGTCCGTTGGCTACATGGCAGAAACTCCAGTGAAAACACGACTCGAAGGGAATACTCATTGGCAACTGCAATCAATAGGTCCATAGATGTTTGTCCAAGTTATGTTGTCAGGAAGGGCTTTAAACTTATTAACAATAATAAAGAAATGCCAAATATAAAGTCTTAGGCTTTAAGACCTTGATTATTATGAAAGATGTACTACTAAAATATTGACTTATAATGGCTCAGATCGGATTATCACATTAAAGATCAAAATGAATTAAACAAGACAATGTTGGCTTGATCACCTGGAGGGCTCGTTGCGGAAACTAGGTATCCGTAATAAAAACCTCAGTTCCTTTCATGAGCTGCACAGGAAGTAAATAAGGCTGATTCGTTGAAAAAGAAACTTTTACCACTATTGAACACATTGCAATACATTTGAATGCTTTAAAGGTCGGCAAGTAAAATCCTAACACAGTTCCTAAACATAAAAGAGGAAATTAGTATATCCTTTCTTATCACGAATGAGAACATCGGCGTACTTATGCAACTATCTAGAATTTTACTATATGCCACAAGAGCTATTTGAATATTGAGCGAATATCCCACGACACACCCATGTTCTATTGTAAGATAAGTCTTAGTAGATAAACTAAGGTTATTCTTATTTTTCTTGTAACTTGCTTTAAAAAGAATTACCAAAAGAATAGGAAAAAAAAAATGTATGTGGATTCCTAACATTCCTAAATATAGCAAGTGTACAGGAGGGTACAGTGCCTTGGCTTTGTGATTCGATTTGCTTATACGGCTTGATATAGCAAGGTAAATTACGAGGTATGGCACGTATACGGCACTTAACAGATACACTGGAGTTTGTTTCAGTATAGTCAATATTTTATACAAGAGGTATTGAAACACCTCTTGCATAAAATATTGGCTATAACTCATTAACTGCAGCAAAGTCATTACTCAGTACTAATGATTATTGCCGGCATATTTTTGAAGTTTTAATGTTTTATTATCAAGCCAACTTAAAAATAAAAACGATATGGCTCAATTTTGTCACATTTATTGTTCAAGAAACTGTAAATGTAAAATACTGTAGGTACTATTTGGAATATGTTAATATTTAATAAATATTTTCAACAATACGTCAGGTAAGAGTCCGACATTAGAATGTGTTCCTGCTTGTACAAGCCTGTACTTTGGCTGGTATTGGAATACATGATAGAACCACTCAGAAACATAATTTCTAGGAATCCTCAAAAAAACAAAAAAGTTGTAGGCAGTTAAATCGGGAGAGTGAGGTTGCCAAGAGATATCCCACTTCTTCTTGAAATAACATGGCCTGAGAATAAAGCTTTCACAGATCTCGCAGAATAGCTTAAGGCATGGCAATATACCTTGAACAGAATAGTTTGTTAGAGATGTGTAGCATCTAGAACAGTTTTATTTACTTCATATGCCCAAATTATGGAGTGAAAAAACCATTAATTAATCCTTGCAGCACACATCCCTACACCTTTACACTGTAGCCCTACAGTTTACTGCAACCGTATTTCCAGTCTCATTCTAAAAATTTCATTGGACAAAAAACTATTTTATTTTCGTGTACCTTACTTTTAAATTGGAATTAGTATAGGCTGTGGGGTTTCAGTCCGATCCATTGAGGAGGGTGTGAACTCTTAAACTAAGCAACTGAAGCGAGATCGTAGCAACATGTGATATTCTGTGAGATGAGAAGAATTGAAAATTTAGAGCGCTAAGTTAAGATTAAAGCGCAATGGATTCCAATAGAGGAACCTAGGCATATGTATTCAATAAATATCCCTTAAACGATTTGGTAATTACTGGGTGAAATAATTTAGTTTAATTCACCTAAATCTAGAAAAAGGTCGTGTATTAGTGCATAGCTTATCTATTCGCGTACATATTTTATTGTGAAGACATGCGTCAACTGACCTGTGGATCTCTTAGTATTTAAGAATACTTCTCATTATAAAATTATACAAAAAGAGCGATATCGTTATTAATATTTTATTTGATATCTCAGTAACTCAGTTTACTTTTCATCGCAATTCTCATATTAAGCAAGGCATGTGGCCTTCGTGAACTTAAATCTTCTTGAGATTCAATATACCATATTGATCAAGTTGAAAGAAATATTTCGGAGGTCCACTAGATGTATTAAACCATGTAATTGGAGGGTCCAAAGATGATGGCAGCCAGAAAATATTTCTCTAAAAGGAGAAGGGCACTCAAAGGTTAGGTTGACGAGGGCAAAAGGCGATCTCCCTAAATATAAGAAATGAGAAGACCGAGATCAAAGAGCCTTTAGAGAGAGCAGCAGTTTGATCGATGGCTTCGACCCCTCTCCTTAATCAAATCTTTTCCGACACCACACTCTTACGCATCAACTTCTTATCACTTCTCCTGATAATATATGTATTTTCCCACTGCTTATTACAATTTATTTGGCCTCCATATAGGTTGATCAAAGCATGAATAATGAATGATATGTTGGGGTGAGAGTAAAAGCTGATGTGACTCATGCCCGTCTGGGATTGTGTTTAGAGCCATACCTGCCCTACCCTCGGAAATTGAAAGACATTATTCACTATCGCTGCTCACCCGAAAGAGTATCCTATGGAGTGATAATTCAAAAGTGTCTTTTTTGTTACTAGCAGACTTGCCAGGCAATAAAAATAACTATTTAGAAACTTTTGTTTAACTTAATAACAATAACATTATAATTAGTACATTAGCCATTAGATATATATTTTTTAAATATTCTCAGGTATTGATTGATGGTGCACGGCTTCAAGCAAGTTGAGGGAGGCGGAAGTGAGAGTTTCCAAGTCGACAACTTTCAAATGAAATGCCCTTTATAAATAAAATTTGAAGTTAAACTTTTCCCAAAATTCGTTACACTTTCTCCAAGCACGTTAAGCACAAAAACCAGTTAAGGGGAGGAGTAGTTGAGTGGGCCACGAAGAATCGCGACAAATATAGATATGTTCATAGGTCAACTTGCAATTAATTATACAAGGATGTCTGATATAACGAAAAGCACTATCTGTCAAACGTAACTACAGATTAACTTGAAAATGAGGACATTTATACGTGCCCTATAGGAGTTCAAAAGGCTCAAAAACATTTATAGACATAAGTTTGTTTCATTTGTATACAAAATGAACTATAACAATATTCCGCTATATGCTTCAAAGACAAACCCCGACAGGTTATAAACCCTTTTTCCAGCCAAGATACTTTATATTTACTCTGCCCATAATTAAATTGTTTCCAATACTCACAAATATACTCCTTATTAAAACATCTAAAACAACGGAAGGTACGGGACATAGAGATAGGCTTATTACTTCAAACATGAAGTTTATAGATGAAGGAACTTTACGAGTTTTAGTCTCACTTTTTACCTTAAATTCACAACTCCATCAAAAGTTTTATGATTAATGCCCACTTGAAGACCCAAAGAAAAAATGAGTCTTCTGAAATTAAAATACTTAATAGATGATATCCTCCAAGAATCCTTGCTGACCCCCACCCCCCCCAGGATGGGTGTCAAAAACAAAAATTCCAGTTTTCTCTATCAGAACACAGGGTACTTCCCCTACGTACGACGGGTCCCCAGATCGACTTTATCTTAAAGCGTACTGGTTATTTCCAGTATGACGAAGAACCTACAGCCTTCTTGCAAAAAGATTATGACTATAAATTATATCAATACTCAGTATTTCAACAAACAAAAACGTCAAAAATTCAATCCCTGTATCTCTAAAACTGAGAACCTAAAGCTAAGTGTCGACTTGAGACAAAATCTTGAGAGAAAGTCTCGAGATTGGTCCCAGGTTCTTGTCCATTTGAGATCTCTTGCGATCTCGAGACTGGTGCGGGAGATTCGACGGAGACTTTAGTCTCGAGACCAAGACATTTGCAGGTCGACTTGAGACACATCTTGCAGTATTCTGTGTGACACCAAGATAGAGAGTTATATTACAGTTTGATTGTTTGTGGTTATAAGCATTTTTATTTTGTAAAATGGATTCGCGTCAGGCCCTAGCTTCTTTAATTGCATATAAGATTGTACAAAAACTGAAAATTAAAAATAAAAAAAAAGTGCTGGGTAAGGAAATGGGTCATCGAATTAATTTGGGAGCCGGTTCAAAACTCATTAATGAGTTACGGTTGGAGGATGCACATCAGTTTCAAAATTTTATTCGGTTGTCTACAGTGCAATTCGAACAACTATTAGATTTAGTAAAACATCAGATTATCAAGTAAGATACAAAAATGCGTGATGCAATTTCTGTTCACGACAGATTAATGGTCACAAATCACAATTGAATTTTTTCGCCATTTCTTCATTAACACTAATTTTCAAATCTCGATTCCGGTATACTTTGTGTTTAATATTCCACAAAAATTCCTTTTCCTCGTAAAGATTAATCAAATTGAAAATTCTTCGTCTGTCCACTGCCGTACACTCATTTTACCAAATTTAATATACACAAAAGAATAAATATTGAAAAAACAACCTCTTTGATAGCAATCTCCTAAGCAAGTCTCAGACTGAGGTCTCAGCTGTTCCAACATTGCCCGAAGACTTGAGACTAGAGGCCGAGAGCAGGAATGAGCCTGTCCACTCGTGACAAATCTTGTCTCAGAGACTAGTACTCTCCGGTCCCCGAGACCGCTCTCACGCCCATATACATTTGAGAGCCAAGTTTCGAGACTGCTCTCGAGACTATTTTGTTTCAAGTGGACACTTACCTTAAGGTTGTACGCGTACTACAAAAATTCATAGTTCGAATGGTGGCATACCTTTCACGAGTTAGAAGAATAGCCTCCCACCTTTGTTGTGCCAAACCTTTTAACCAATTAATATGAATATATAAATGCGTAAATAGCCAAGAGAAAGTTTACCGCCCAATGCTTAAGATCTGAATAAAAAATTCCCCTTAAGAGGTTTTATAGGTTGAAAATAATATTTGAAAGGATTCATAAATCTTAAAAATTCATTTCCTAAAGATTATAAGAAAATGCCAGTCGTATTCATTTAGAGTCATAATTTACGCTACCTATCTATTACCCCCCCCCATTTGTTCGCTTGGAAATCACATTTCCGCTCCGTGGTGTCAGACGAATAGTGGCAGTTTTGGAACACAACTCAGATCTAATGAATTGAGGGCCCACAAGGTAGAAAACCGAATAGCTAAATGTCATTACGATATTTATTAGAAATGTGTTACAGTTTATACGACTAGAAAATATTCTAGAAATAGCCTTGAAACGGCTCCTAACTTAATCCATGTCATAGGTTCTGCCACAGAATGAAGACTATGTAAAGATCCATATCCTTCAATTGCCCTTTATTCTGCTAAACATTTTCGACAGGCGCCATCTTAGCACTTACAGAAATAATTCCCTAAAATTTTATAACTCCATGCTCTCAGAGAATTTATCAATTATTATTTATTAACGTCTACGTTTTGCTACTACGTCTAATGGGACGTGTTATCTAAAAGGATACCACCCTTTTCTAGCCAGGGTGAGAATAAGGATTTTATTTAATTAGTTCGTCACTAAATAAATTCCTGTTACACTGGCGGGAATCATTTATCAATAAAACAATGTTCATTAAAATAATATGGTTTTAATAGAACACAGTTTTATTAATAAATATTTTAATGTGTACATGATGTTATAAAAATGTGTTAGTTTGTTGAATTAATGTTATTATATTATTCATAATTATTATTTGTCATAGCTGTGAACATAATAGCAAGACCGTGTGTTGCTGTTCAAAAAAGAACAATTGAAGGATTTGTACTAGTTTATTCATTCTTCTCCCCGGCACGCATTCACCATGGTTCGAGTGGAGAGAGTGTTAGGTCACGCATGGACTGCTGAGAAACAATAATAAAGGTGCTATGGCATTGAGAGAAACTTCATTGACTTTTTTTAATGGTCTACATACTATCAAATTAAACAAATCATGCTATTATAATCTTTTTATTTTTTGTATACTTCCTTTACACCACATTTATGTTTTCTTTGTATAAACCTTTGATTTACTCCACTGTATTTCTTAGCCATCCTTATGTGACTCAGCGTTGAAGAATAATAATTTTTTTTCTAAAATGTAGCAAGAAATACACAACAAAAATACTCCATCGTAAAAGAAAGCGGAAACTTCATTTCGACACAGGGATTGGGTTTGAGAGCATGCTATTGATTAGGTAGTATTTCCAATTTGTAAAAGGAAATAGTGTAAGTAGAGTATTGCTGGGGCCTAGCAGACGGTCCATTTGGTGTTAGGTTAGAAAAAGGAAGCTGGGGAGGAAGCTATTCCACGGTGGTGGATATCGAGCGTCCCCCTCCCCACTGTAGACCCCCCCCTTTCCATTTGTTTGCCTCCTACTACTTTCTTACCAACCCCCTCAGGCAGTCTCCTACATCCGCCCCAATACAAACTTTCAACAGCTAACCCAAACTACCACCAACTAGGAGAGTTTCTCTTAGCCCCAATATCAAATGATAAAGCTAGAAATGAAAAATGCTACGAAACTCGCAAGGCCAAACGGGCCAGAAATGTCCTAATACACAATTTGCAATACTTGGTAGCTTCCTTCAACACAGATTTCCCAAAAGGGATAACAGCAATAATTCGTTACACTCAAAAACTCTTCAAATATCTATCTTCGATGCTACCTAGGAGATGAGCAAAAAGAGGACAGAAACTTCTTCGCCATATCATAAGGCACAACGACTTCATTACTAATATATTTAAGGGAAGATTCTTAGGCATAGGGGAAGAGGAAGCCCTAGAAAATCCTATTTTGAATACATCAAGCATCTTATAGATTTCAGTGAGTATAGTAACATGAAAAGAGCAGCTTCCGATATATCACAATGGTTACAACTACAAGGCGTAGTCTTTAGATCATGATGATAATGACATATTGTGTTCAGTAAAGTATAACATACACTAACGAAACAGAGTTAGTAAATACCATAAATCTTCTGGAAAAGGAATGGGTTCTGAAATTAAAAAAAAATAAAAATTTTTTAAAACGAATAACGCAAAAGTATTCTTGAATGAATTCAAATAATGGTCACTTCAAAACACATCAACATAACTATGAACGTTCTTAGAGTTAATTATTTAATTTATTTTAAACTAATTACTTTTAAAAGGAATACATTTTTCCACCTGCAAAATTTCATTAAAAAAAAAACACTGCGGTATCTCCCAGGAAAAAATCATCGGCCCAAATTTAAAGTTTTTAAAGTAACCACTTTTTTTTATTTCTTCAAGAATACTGCGTTATTTCTTTTTAAATACTTCCATTCCCTCATTCCCTTTCCCGTAGATTTGTCTCAAAGATGATATTGTTGGCTACAACTTTTTGGTCGTGGGATTTTTCAATAAAACGTGCTCTTTCCGAAATAAAGATTTTTTTTTCATTTTACGGGTAAAGGATACGTCAAAACGAAAAATTCATCAATATAAAACCGTTTTAGAATTTGATTTTCTACAAGAATTCGTCATAAAAAGTATGGCATTCCATTAAATATTTCAAGGTTATGGTCACTGGAGAATGATACGAGGTTGAATATGGACTGAAATACTTGGAGAGAGAAAAATACGTCCAATTCTTAACAATTTTTTATTTCAGCACTAAACGCTTTCGAAGACTATTGTCTCCATCTTCTGAGCTACTTGCGCTCATTGGGAAAGACAGCATGAGGAGTCACTTGAGTCCCAATGAGCGTATGCAAGTAGTTCTGAAGATGGGGACAATAATCTTCGAAAGCGCTTAGCGCTGAAATAAGAATTTGTGGACCGCCACATTGCAGACACCGCTGGAGATATGCCGGAAACAACACCTGTAAGAATTTGTGAAGAATTGGACGTCTTTTTCTCTCTCCAAGTAAAAATATTCTTCACTTCCAACAATACTGCTGTGGAATGGACTGAAATGGTTCTTCAGGGGTCACAATTATGACACACCAAGTCTCAACCTTGCAATGAAACAATTGCAGATTTTAAGAGAGGTGGCACGGAAACTTGGGTCACCCGTATGTGTATGTGTATGCATATAAATAAACAAATATATACATACATATATATATATATATATATATATATATATACTCCACATTTGAGAATTTCATGTGAATCTAAAGGGCAAGTTTACTCTCCCGAAATTGGACAATGAGTAGGACGGGTTTAAAATTGGAGATTCGAATCACAAAGATCTATATAATCAATCCTACTGAAAATTTAATTCTCTACAAATGTTTTTCTATAATTTTTTTTCTCTATCTTGAATATTGAGAGAGATATTTGGGCTTTTTAGTTTTTAACCTTTAGTAAACTCCCCCACCTCTCCTCATGTCATGTTACCAATAAGTAAATATATCACGAAACTTATTAAATACAACGTCCCATTTTCATCAGGTGTAAAGTATGTGAGAAACTTATAACTCTGACTCATTGTTGCTGTATCTGTGGGCTTTAATAATTTAATAAGTAAAAAGTGTGCAACTTTCTATACTAAATACGGACATAATAATTTTGATTTAAACTGGCTTATATTTTTTATTGTTTATAATATATTTTTAAATCGTAATATTAGAGAGTCATCCCTTAGGAGAATTTAAAAATAGGCACAAGAATAAAACCGTAGCCTTTTGACTTGTCTGCCCGACATGAGGTCAGTTAAGTCCTAATGAAGGTGGCTAAGTGGAATACAGATATAATTCATCTTTATATTCATAGACTATTTAATTAAATAATGCATTATTTTTCTGAAAATTCAAAAAAACAAACAAAATCGACTTTTTCAAGAACACGCAAATTAGAATACTAAATGTCTAAACTTTATATTTGAATTAACACATCTAATATATAACAAGGATTCCTTCCTAAGTGTGTCCATTTTAATCATAACGTTTCAAGGGACATTGTTAAGAACAATGACAAAAGTCCTAAGTATACCACCATTGAATCCCTATGTTTAAACAGATCTTTGTGCAAAGTGTAAAATAGTTCTTTTGCCCTTTCTCGATTGAATAGAGGATAAAGGAAAATGCCTTTGCCTTTCCAACCCTTGAAGGTCCTATTATTTTTGGAGAATATTCACGAGTAGGAAAAGGCAAAAAGAGACGGTAAAACATTAGGCTTAAATTACTTTTTGTAATCTAAGGGCTCTAACCTTTGCCTGGTTTGAAATAAAGAAATTATCTACAGAAGAAAGGGTTCCCCTTCTCAACCTTGCCCTCAGATGAAGAAGGGGCTAATCCCAAAAGGCGACCTTAATATTTCTAATTTTGTTTTTAATCTCTCTTCTTTTTCACCGAGAAAAATTAAATTTCTTTAAGGGCACTTTTTTTCTGATGCGGGAATAATGCTGTCAGAGGCACAGAAAACATGACCATGAATATACAGCCCAATACAGAATAAGTTAGTAGCAATCTTTTTTATTTTATTTACGTTAAGTTCATTGTTCCAATAATGGTAATTTTAAAAGGATTGTTTGAATTAAACTCATAATGTCTATTGGTGTTTGGTTATGCTGATTTGCGATTTGAATTTAAAAAATGTGTAAAATAAGCTGATTTCTTAGGAACTGGAAAAGGTGCTCAGGTGCCACCAAATTATATTCTACAGGATATATCCTCCTTAGTAAAAACCTTATTTAAACCTGATGATTAAACTACACGTGAAATATTCACTTAATAACCACAATGTAAAAATTGTGTAGGAATGGAGGTTCATTTAAAGCTAAAACGACAAAATAAAAATCATAACAGTCCATATAAAAGATAATATCTATGAGGTGCATAATAAAGGAGATGATTTTACCTTTCCAATCTTTGCTACATCCGACATCTCGAAATTTCATGATTTCTTACTTTATTGTTATAGAATAAGTAGGAGTATACTTATAGTTAAAAGTTAAAAATTAAATATAAATATGTTATTTAAGGTTCAAAAGGTCGACTAAAAATCGTACAAAATAATGTTTGCATTACAATTATTTAATATATTTATATTATAATTCCACACACTTGACAGTAATTTATGTCAATTAATAAATGGAGCTTGGCCTTTAATTATTTTTTATTCCTTAAAACAATTTTCATATGAGTCGAAAGTCGAACGCGGCGCCCAAAGTTTTCGTCGATTACTCTATTATCCGATCCACAGAACCATACCAAACCTCGGCACTTCCAGCCAAGTCAAACTAACCAAATACAATGCCTCATCGATTAATGAAGAGGAATAATTGTCAATTTGGGTAAATTAATACCAAGAGCGAAAACTGTATTTTATCCTTAAACGGTTAAACAATTTTTTCATTAAACGATTATCCGTCATTACGGTACCCTATTTTAATCTTATTTGGAGAATTCGGCTTGAAGAGAAGATGTTTTCTTAGGGGTCGGTAGTTATGTCTGTCGGGTTCGACACTCAGAATGAGCAAAAAAAATATTTCTCTCAAATAGGAACTAATTAAACTCTTAATTATTTCTTGTCGTGATACTTCCTCTTTGAGAATCAAACTTTAAGTCGTTAACTGACAATTCAGCTTGGCCGTAGCTTTTATTGGGGCCGGTCATTCCGAACAGGAAGGCCCTTATTCTCAGACAGTACTGTCCCCGGGCGTCCATTCCTTAACTACGATAACTGTCTTCTCTTAAGACGAAAGAGAGATACAAACACTAAATATTCGTGCCTGATGTGTTTTCTAATTTTTGGATCTTCCGCCATTGTATAATTCAATAATTATCCCCTCTGAGAAATTTATGTTTCAATCTTTTTTGTTTCCATTACAGAATTCAGTCACGCAGTGCATTCTCTGCTATTTAAGCATATTTAAGTGCTGCTATAACACACTTTTTATCTCATTTCACCACAAACACAGCCATCAGCCTGCACATCTTCACACGGCAGAGCCTGATCTTAATGAGATTTCTAGGAAGTTCATTCTTTGTAATTTAGTTTCATTAGACATAAGTGTCCCCAATATATCGCTTAAAAGGTGTCTATCTCATTTTCAATTTTATATTTATAATTGGAGAATTTTTTATTATAAATAAATTTGTAGGGGCTCAGGTTAGCCATGTGGGTTAAAGCGTTGACTTTAATCTCACATAGTAATCCTAGAGTGGCGAGTTCGATTCCCGCCTGGGCAAGGGAATTTATATAGTGAAGGAATTCATTAAATAAAATCCTTAGTCCCACCCTGGTTAGAAATGGGTGGTAAACTGTAGATAATCCGTCCCAATTAGCCTTAGTTGCAAAAAGTGTACGTTAATAAATAATTAAATAAAATAAAATGAATTGGTATTTATTTAAATTTGAGTCGATTGTTGGTGAAACCTTTCCTAAATTCTAGTTTTAGTTTAGTAATTTTCATTTTTACAGCTTCCACTGCCTATTGCTGCAGCCACGTCGCAACATGTGTTTACTGAAAAACAAATAATGAACGAAATAAGAAAATTCGAACACTTAAATCTACAATTTTCCATAAATAGCCAGGGTTGTTACAGTGTTCTTAGTGAGAGGGATAAAGAGGGGGCCCTAGGAGGGAGTGACGTGGACGGAGAAAGGTTAGGTGAGAGTAGGTGTCCCCTATTATTGCTAGGTAGCCAGGTGCTCCAGAGGGAGGTGTCGGCCTATAGCATTCTCTATTGGCCTTCCCATCTTAACAAATTATCTCCTCTCTAGAACCAGACTTTTTTTGCTGGGGTCACCACTTCTACCTGTGAAATCAATGATGCAACTGTTGGATCCAGAAGTCCACTAGAAAAGGTAAATCCTATACTACTAAAACGAGAGACCAGGCATTCTGTACTCCCACTCAAAACAGCCTCAAAATAAATACTACTTTGATGATTTGCAGATACACCATACTCCTTTCCCTATACCTCTACTCACATGTGTGGGTTTTGTGGTCCAATAGTTTATTACAATAAACGTAATAATAATGCTAACTCCACACAAGTCTCTAAATTAAACATCTTCAATCAGACCATCCAGGTATCACATACGTGTTTAAGATACATTTAATGATTTCATAGGCAGCAAAAGAACCCGTTATACGTCCAGTTACACTACACCAGTATATATTTAGTTAATTAACGTGAAAGTAGAATGGAATGAATAATTTCAATGAAACAGCAGCCTACACCCCTACAGAAGCTATTTGCTGAGTTTTTTGGTGAAACAGGTGGTGAAGAGAACTGAATGCTGGCATGGTCGCCCCTGGAAATCACGTTAGCCTCAGCCTCCCATCGCCTGTAGGTTATCAATTACAACCATTGATAAACTAAGAAGGCGATGGCTACCAGAAACCAGCCAGGAATGTAGTGCTGCTAATCCTGGTGCCAATAGAATGGTTAGAACCACATTCCCTGACATTACCAAGCTTGGGTAAAAGAGAAGGGTAGAGGGAATGGTCGCCCTGAAGTCTATACACCTCCAATCTTCTAGTCTAGAAAATTGAAATCGGCCCTGAAAATGAATGGTGATGATAACAGGGAATGTCCTCTAAGAGACCCATTCAGATATGGAGGAGGCGATTCGAACTAATGGCATGTCTTGTCATTTATTCTTTGAATAATATGAAAAACAAATATCACAAAAAAAAAATTGAACTGAAAAAAAAGTCTCAATATTCGTAAATGGAACTTGATCAACTAGGAATAACCGGAGTTTTGGAGAGTTCGATCGTGAAATATAATTTAGTCGATTTTGTTGTTCTGCAGGAGACCTGATAAGGGAAACCGATGAATTATTCCTTAATAAGTAGTTGTACGGCAAAACGAGCTTTTGCCTGAACTATGGAGATTCAGCCTGAGCTTTATCAATGCAGGATCTGCAGTCTTAGGACTAAAAGGTGAAATCCTGCAATTCATCAATATGCATACCTCTTGTATGTATACCTGCCTGTCTAAGACAAAAGATGAGCAAAATGATCTATAACAATATGAGCACAAGCAAAAATGAGTCAACCAATGTTAATGTTAATAAATAGTTTTGTGCTAGGGATGCACATGTCATGGCTACTTCGTCCCATCCGGGAAGTAGGCCGTAGATCAGACTATTCCTCAGTTTCCAGAAGATCCTGTCAATCAGGAAGATATGATTCAAACTCGTTCCATTTTGAGGAATTGGGCAGATCAGTAATGGGTTTATGAAGAAAAAACTGCCACATCAGTGCCAAAAATGGCACCATAAAGACCTATGTATAAGTCGAAAAAATGTGCGTGGAGGATGCCATATCTGACGAAAGAGGATTCTTATCAGGTTAAGACAATAACCATGGCTAGTAACGGTTAAGAAAATGGACACTTGACTTAATAGTGAAAATGCAGGAAACGATCAAGGAAAGAGCAAAGCAAAACTGATGTGTTAAGAATAGAGGTCTAGGATTTTAATCAATAAATAATTTTAAAATGCTGGGTATCCGTAAACTAAATTTTCCAAGTGATCACAACTAGAGTTCAAAGAGAATAAGAGATGATGTCATTATACACTACTTGTCTTCATGATTTATTCTGTCTTGTTCATTTTACGATTTCATTCAATTAAAACCTTAAATAGTTTCCGTTCCTGATTGGCGTCAGGTATTAAGTTGCAATACTTTAACGTGACTCATGTTACGGAATTGAGGTATCATGATGTAAAACATAGCAACCACCACTCCATAAAAAAATTACAACTACAGTTTCAATATTTACTGTCACCGATTTATGCTCACAAAACTTAGCTTTGTTTGGTAAATTACTTTTGAGTAATAAGTACCTAAAATAATTTAATTTAATGGGAAATTCCAAAAAAGTATAGAATGGGCCACCACACTGAAATCTTCACTTACCTGAACCTTTGATGGGTGGCTGCACTTTTCAATGCTTTAACCACTGGAAACTTTAGAGCAACAGATTAGAGTCTCAATTAAAATATTACTTGTTTCAGTATTAAAACAAGTAACAATTAATTACGTACGTACGAATTCCTTGGAATGAAACATTATTTGATGAAATATAAGTCATTAAATTGGTGCACATATATGTGTGTGAGTGTAAGTAAGTAATTATATAATTATAATAAGTAAAAACACAGTCGGGCAAGCCTGGGTGACTGCATCCATTTATAAGTTATCATTATGTAAAATTAAATATAATAAACACTGTATTTTTAAAACACGAGATTATAAATTTATCTCCTTTCAAATTCTACCTTCTTCCAGTTAACCTCTTTGTAGTTTCTTTTTTTTTTTTTTTTTTTTTTGTGAATTTACTAATATTATAGATAATTGACTCAGACATATCCGGAACAAGAGTGGTATAAGCGTGAAGAAGGTAACCGTAGTTCTACGAAAATCTGCACAGTGAAGAGTGACTAGAAGACTGCTGGAGGCGAAAGCCGATTTGAGAAGAAGAATATTATAAATTTAATTTTGTGCATTGTAACATTTATTTTGTACATTTTTAATATTTAATTTTGTTTAATTTTAATTTTCATTTGAAATAGTACATGTATATTCTTTTTTAAGATGAATCGCCATTGTAGGGGCATCTCAAGTAAATAAATTTGAAAAAAAGAATTGTATAATAATGTTTTCTTTTAATGAGACAACTGTTATTTCATTTAATGCACTTTTCTTTGGTAAATTTTTTATAAACGAATAAGCTGTTAATTATTTGTAATGCGAATGAGCCCTAATTATTTATTTATTTTTAATTAAAAATGAACTTCCACTTTATATTAATAAGGCTAATTGGAATTAATTACCTATAGGTCACCCTCTTTGAACCAAGAAGGAACTAAGAATTTTTTATAACGAGCCCATCACAAAATAAATTTCTTGATTAATTCAAACTTACAAGTTTTGGTTTAAAATGAATAATGAACTATTATATATTTTAGAGCAATTTTCTAGAACAACACTGATGATCGCAGTATTTTCTTTATTTGAGAAATATTTTAATTCAAAAATTAAACAATAATTGATCAATTCTAGTGTAATTAGCTAATAACATAACCAGATAAATTTCCTAGAAGATGAGAAACGATTATAAATATATGTATAATCATAAATTCTGGCCTAAGAATGGTATATCGCAGCTGATGACCATAGAAGGTATTAGTATTGAATTAGCCTATAGTAGGTATTAGTAGTCTATGAGGAATTGAAGAAAACCTTCCTCGATTTAAAATAATTTTGAACGGACCTCATTTTCGTCATCTCCTGGGTAGGATCGATGGACATTTGAAGAAATTTTTCGAAAATCGCGTCATGAGTACGACCTCAATAGCTGATTTCCCTTAAGGGAAATCTGCTAAAAGAAGCTTAGGATAATAATAATATGTTTAAAGTAGTTTAGGATATAATAATATCGAATCATCATCTCCCACGGATTTGTTTTTTTATTAAAATGAAGAGTTGCTTTAATTTTAATAATAAAAACTGAAAATAATATTGTATTTAATATATACGTTTTTCATGTAATTAACTGATTACATTATCAATTTCACGGATAAGGGATTAAAATTTAAAAACTATTAAACTGTAATGGATCTTTTTTTATATGTACAGATCACGAATTTGTTTTGCTCCGCTCAAATTTCAAAGTCTTGATAGCATATGGTTCTTATCAAGAAAGAAATGTATAATAGAATGTGAGTTTACGTCATTTGTGTGTTATTAGATCACAAAAAAATTGGTATTTTTTTTTTTTTTTTTGGAGATCCGTTCCAGCTTCCCCAGGGATAGTCGAGTGATTGACAAACGTTACCCTTTTTCAAACACTTTCATAAAATTGAATATTATTTCTTCATATCAATATAATGTAGTGCGAACACTCTGTTGAAGTGTCCTACATTAAATCATGAATTGGCATAATTGTCCCCTATTCAGGCAATTGACACGATGATTGATGATTGGAGAAGTTAGCCTCCAGAAAGGATATCGTCCACATCTCTACCCGCACACATTGTTTAATTGGTCGTGTACCGGCCTAAATAGCCCAAAATTGAGTCCTGGTGGGTGCCATCATCATATCAAAAATATTTCAACTAATTTTTATTTACTGACGGCGTATTTCCGCCCATCTATTAATAAAATATTATAAAAATAAACCCAAATTTATTTTCCTTGGGCTTAAAATTATAGCCATATCATTGATGTAAGCGAATTTCGCTCTAAATAATGAAAGGGTAACCGCAATAGAACATTTGTGAGTAAGCAGCTAAACATTCACTATTACTAACCCCAGATAAAATACTGAAACTTAAACCAGCAAGACTCTCAGTCTAGTAGCATTCAATTTAAAGTGCAACTGTTTAACCATAAAAATAGTAGGCACGTTGCATTGGCCTTTCCAAGCCACGTAGTAAATGAGTACTCAAAACATTTGTATTTTCGAAGGAGTATTCTTATATATCTTAATGCTTAGATAGAATAGTGATTTTAGACCTATAATTTTTAAAAGAGAAAAAGTTTATATTTCGAGTTTATTTTTTATTTATTTATTACATGTATTCCCTTCAAGTGTCAAATGAATTTAATAGTGTGTGTGTGTGTGGGTGTGTGTCTGTGTGTGTGCGTGCGTGTGTATATACATACATATATATATATATATATATATATATATATATATATATATATATATATATATTCACACATACAAATAAATTTGATTGACTAACGAATGGTTTTGTCCCCATCTAGAGGTACTTCCTCAAGGAGATATTCACTGAAAGAATGAGAGGTGCATCCCATAAAGAACTGGTTTTAGTAATAACTGCTCTTAAATGGGTAAGCCATAGTTTTTACGGTAATTTTTTAATGATAATTATAATTTTTTTTCTGTGTTTATATTTAGTTAGAGCTAAGGAATGCAATGAGAACAAGGCCTAGTGCTTAAATAACTCATGAAATATTGAATGACATAATAAATAAAAAAATTAATAACGGAATTGGTGACTAGAGATGGAAATAATATAATCGATTAGTAATAATGAAGGGAAAGCATTTAATGGGGACTCTTGACCCCCATTTGACGAGGACCCTTACAATTCAGATCTTCAGTCGCTCCGTCCGCTCTTCGGGAACAAAAAATTGTGGTTGTCACAAGCTGAAATAACTTTTGAATCGTCCGGAGAGCAAGTTTACAATGAAAATTGTTTCTCTTCCTCTTTTTTCCTTGATTTCCTTTCAGGGAACACAATTTGTTTCAATCGGATTTTCAACATGTTAATAATGAAACTTTAGGGAAGGAGTTCTTCATAGATTTTACCGCTCAAATAAAGACTGTTCAAACTTACTTTTACATTCCTTTTTATGAATATGTAAAAAGCAGTTTATTTCTATAAAACCTCTAGAAGTAAAGCTCTCAGGTTTTTTAAGGAATTATATTTCAGTATTGAAATTGGTTGTCTGCTCGTTTGTTGCTGATTTCCATAGAAACGGAACCAAGGTTTCCTATGAAGGATGTCCGCTCTAGTGCAAGGTGAATTAATTTCTAATTCATATACGCTCGCAGAAGCGGTGTACTTAAATATAAAAAAATAAATTCATTAATCCCTAAGTATTTATTGAAAAACATGTATGCGAGAAATCGTGTTTAGGAGGTTATCATGTATTAGGAAGTTATTCAATAAGGTAAATTCCTGCTTCCGATCACATCTTACTTCACTTGTATCACAAAAGAGTCATTGAACAGGTCATTAAGATGAAATCATTAATACTTTCAAAATAGAAAATATGTAGACGAAAGCCTTTCTTTATTTTCAAGCACCCAACGGCGGCTGACAAGTATACGGAGATAGAGCTAATAACAGTCAAATTTTCTTTCTTGTGAATATTCGATTTCCATATTTTATGATATGTAGAATACAACGGAACCCAGACGACTGATCAGGTAGATGTTATTACATAAAAAAGTGAAGTAGCTAGAAAGAGAAACAGACCGGAGTAGAGATGATATGAATTCTTCGAGGACTACTGCCCATACCTAGTAGCAGGATGTCAAATGAGAACTTGGAAGAACAAACAAGAAAAACGATCACAAAGGCCTTGTCCTATCAAGTATTTGAACACCATATTCTAAGCAATAAACAAATATAATGTTCCTTATACAATGTCATAATACCATGCATTCAAACAATTTGTAGATCTAGGTTTACTTACTTAAAGTTGCTACTTAAAACGAAGTTCATACTTGTGGCGGATTGAAAAGAAAGGGAAGACATAATTACGTTTCACAAAGTAGTCTTAATTACTAACTGCGGTTCACAATTTCTATTTAATTTAACAATTTTTTTATATAACTCAACTCTTGCTAATGCTCTGTGTTTTCCCACTTCCTTCATGACTTTAATATATTCGAACACCACTCTCCAATTTATACCTTATCAAAAATGTCTATCACTTTGTCTTTAAAGTGCATAAATTATACTTTAATAACTCCACAGTTATACCACTATTCTTCTAAGTGTGGGAATTACACTTTTCTACTTTCACCAATCTTTGTTACCAACAATAGTCGGGGTCATGCATCATTTAGCAGTGCCTACGCATAGCCCAACTAAATTGAAATATTATGAAAAATTACTTGCCTGCGTTTCAGACTTGCTCATATATAAGGGTACAGATTATTGACTATATATATTTGAAATGTCTTTATCTGAAAAAAAAAAAGTCCAAGTGTAAATAAATAAGCGGAAATAACAAATGGGCAGTCCCTAGCAACTCACATGATTATTGCACAAAAACGTTAAATACTTTTGATAGAAAAAAAAAGTCAATTATCGGGAGTCCACCCATTTAAAGACGATTATTAAATCATAATAAAAAGAAATAATAAATAAAAGAAAATCACTTTACTAAAATTTATTTGAATGACAAAATATAATTTTAAATTAGAATAAGATCAAAACTGGACGATGTCACGGAGTAGCTGCTTAAAGCAGTCGTTCCCGGCCGTCGTCTGCCACATAAACTATACAAGGTACTTGTCCAAGTGGTGTAATAATAAACGATCACCAAGTGGTGATAATAAACACCAAAAGAATCAGAATCACTAATATAACGTCGTCAAGTATGAACAGCTTAAAGCTATAGCAATAACAGCGATTAGCACTAAATAAATAGTTTTGAACCAGTAAATATTTTATTTGTAAATAATGAGTGGTCTCCCGTTAACCATTTTGTCATTAATAAATTCTGGAAGTGTTGTTTTAAATAATAAAGTGATTTTATTTAATAATGATTATGATTTAATAATCGTCTTTAAATGGGAGGTCTCCCAAAAACCGAGAAGTACCAAAAATACATTTAAAATTGTCAACTTATGCTTTAAAAAATACAACAGAAGGAACATTTTTAGATCATTTAGGTATGTCATTATTCAATTAAAATACATAAATAATGTAACTCCTTCAAGTTAAAAAAAAATCAATTTTATAAAATAACATAATTGCAGATCCATGAAATATTACATTTACTTCAAGTCCGAGTAGATATTTTTTTTGAGGATTTTACAGCGCCAATTTACTGTGTTCTACAAAAACCTAATCAGTTTTAATCATCTCGGCAACCGCAATAGATGTTTTTTCCTGGAGGGCTCGCTAATAGAGTCTATAACTGCTTTGGACCTCTGAATACACTTAAAACATAAGTCGTAATGAACAATTTCATAGAAGAAGGATTGTTGTAAATTTAATATTCAGCGTTTCACGTAGGGCATACTCTAAGCGAGATATTTGGAAATTTGAGCTTTCGACCCGATTTTAACCATTAATGAGCTAAATGTTTGAAATAAAAGTTTAAATATGCAGCTCAGTTTCATAATCTCAAAATCCTCGAGCAGGCAAGCAATCTACATAGAAATATTACATTTTAAAATTCAAACGTATCTTACTTTTAAGGCTCAATTACAAAGATTCGCAATGATTCAAACAAACTGTGTTATAATTGCCATGAGAACAAACTCCTTATGCTCCTTTTCTAGACATAAATCGTAAATATAATGAAAGTAATAAGAGTGGTAATGCTTAATTATTTTATGGATTCGGCGACGGTTTTTATAAATTGTTGATGTCAAGGGAAAAAGAGCAGGCTTCATATCAGTAAAAATAAAAATAATACCCATTGATGAGCTGAGTAATATTTTAATTTTTATTTAGAAGACAGCGACATTTTTACTAATGTACAATTATGATGTACTCTTCCTTTCCACTCTGACCGAATGCAAAAAAAAATAACCATTATGGTTTGATGGAGGGTTCAGGTTGGTTTCCACAGAATGAATTAAAAAATAACACCCTTTTTTCTGCTAGTAATTTATTTAGCACTCAGAGCTTTCAGAGTTGAATAATAACTCCAGCCTAAATAAACACTCAGAAGTTTGGTGCCTGGGCTACATAAGAGAGCTCCCCTGCCGGGGGTGAAAAGAAGTACGGGCCAATAAATTGAGAACAGACGCATCGTTAACAGACATGATCTCCTCTTCTTAAGACTGATTCTTAGTAATGAGTATGAATTTTTAGTTTTATTATTATTGTTGTATATGTTAGTAGCTAAGGTGCCCGGCTTCGCCCGGGAAATCATTTGAGGCTGAATGATGATAGTATTTTTTGGGGGCCTTTACTTTGTACAATATTTTTACATTTTCCCGTCTCAATGCGTAGGATTTATACCCGAGTCCGGCGTGCTGGTGATATGTTAATAATAAAAGTATTTGTTATGTACTTAATTCTACAAAATACACAATATTTGTATATTACCCGTTTCCTATGCATATATCTCTTTTTATAATAACATAATCATAGATTATCATATTATTATAGTCAAAAATACGGAGTTTCGTCCATTTCGATTTAGTATTTCGTTTCTCTAACATTGTTGAGCCCTTCTATAGTTATTCGTGTATACCTCATTTATACTTCGTTATACGGCAAAAGTGCGTATAACACAAAATACTTTATATAACAAAACAAACAACTTTTGTTATATGCATGTTTGTCGAAAAATGAACTCACTACTTTTAATTTCAGACCTCCCTTATAACCCCCACTCCTGTTGCTTCTTAGAAAATATTAATATAGCCAGAAACCTAACCTGTTTTAGTAGTAATATACATACCAAGTTTCATAAAATTCGGTTCAACCGTTTACGATTCTATAAAGGACACACAAACAAACATTCATTTATATATATATATATATATATATATATTGACTTTTATGTTAGTATTTTACTACATGTTTAATGATTGTTCCCAAATCAGAAGGACTTTTTAAATTTCTTTATATATCTGATATTTTTTGAAAAACTTTATATTGTGTACGCAGACACAGATAATGAACGTGCGTTCCGAAAGTACTATAAGCAAAATAAATTGTTAGCAGATAAAAGGCTTTATAGCTTTATCCCGGTAGACTGAATTAAAGTGAATTTTCCAAAACATAGTAACGTTATAGACATTTCACAATTCATTAAAACTTGCAACGAAATTATAATCCTTCACAACGTATATAAAATGTTGAGAAGCAGTTAACTGTAATTTAATTAGTTTTGTGGTCGTTGTAGAAAGGAAAGATTCCCAAATGAGGATGAGAAGAACCCGACAATCCCTCACAAATTTTATTACTGTTTAGCCGCCTTTCAAAGAACTAATTATCTATCTTCAGGGCTAGAACCTTCCAGTTCTGTTTTAAAAGCGGAAGGTTCTTCAACTCCAGTTCTGCCCTCGCGATGGATAATTCATGCTCTGAAAGCCGGATAAACGTTTTTGTTGGATTGAGGCGTTTATTTTTTATAATCTTTAATTATATATTTTTTATCGTTTTATCAGGAAGGTTTTTTTTTTAATTTAGAAAACAAAATAATTTGCAAAAATATCCCGCATAAATGAACTTCATCTTTTTATTTTCTTACTATATAATACCTCAAACTATCTTAAATTCATTTTTATAGATTTTGTAAAAATCAAAAGTTTTAGAAAAATAGAGTTACCGGATTTACATATTCCCAAATTCGAAAGTTATGTTTTGGTAAAACTTTGACCCACGTCCCATGATTGTAGCTCCACTACTATATTTAGTTTTATCAATAGGCTTTAAGCTATTTCATTTTAATCATTATAAATAAAAACGTATTTGTAATAATATTCATTATAAGTAATCGACTTGATGGCTTCCTAATAAAGCTAATAAGCTATAATAATTGCTTGAATTATTCAATAAATGCGTTCAAGTTAATTCCCCATTAGTGAGTACATTATACGGCTGGGAGCACACAGCCTTCGCTGTCTCTGGGAGTATCAGCTGAGTTCGAACCGAGAGGATCTTCGTTAGATGTGATATCGGCATTGCAGTACTAGAAGGTAGTCACGAAGAATTGTGTTGTTTAGGCCGAAATGTCTTTTTTTTTTACCCTAATTTACTTATCTACATTAAAAAAAAAATACATTTTTTTTAATACCTTAAATCAGGAAATACCTGAAACATAAGTTACTGAAACAATTTTGTAAAAATGCAATTTATCAAATTGAAAGTATATTTAAGATGTTGGCATCAATGGCAAGTACTACAGAATAACTTAAAAGTCTCACTCCTGATGGATTAGTGAACCATCCATTATTGCTCCACACCTGTAGAGAAAATGTCAAGCGTCGCAATCAACAATACTTAGCACTAAAATCAAACAGAAAATGTATCCAGAGAGAAAAACATGTATGAACTACGTAACAATTATAATTTCCGACTAAACATTACACATGAATATTACATTAGAATATTTGCTAACAACCAAAAGACCTATTAGTCTCTTTGTATATGAAAGCTATTATTATCATTTTTATTCATGAAAAGTAGAATATTTTTTTTTACACATGTTGTGCAAGATCCTAAAGGTTATTCTCGACAAAAGTACGATTCGATGAATGGTTTATTAATTGGAATGAAGTAAAAACATTATAGAGCCCACTTTTTAACAATATGATATGATTTAGGTCTTACTGCCTGTATTAGCAATAAACAAACAAATGAAAACTATTTTTTCTATTACGTGATTCTAATTTGTGTACAATTTCGAAAAGTATTAAATATTTAATAGCATAATCACTGCTTAAATGAAATATTCTGTCTCTATATACTCTTTTAATTGATGAGGTCATAAAATGACGTGCAACTAATAAAGCTTTAACACACCTAATAATATATCCCGAATAAAATGCTAATTTGTAAAATAATTCTCGAGGGAAAATGATTCCTGTACTTTTGTTCCCTGAAACTGAACAATTGTACATTATAAACTAAGTTGTGCAATTTAATTTGAACTTAATATTGCATTGTAACAGATCTTTTACAAGCATTAATTGAAAGTATGTATTAATGTTCATTCATCTATAAGTTAATTCAAAATTCTTAAAACTAATATAAAAACCGCATTACATACATTAGACAATTTAATGTAGTAGAATTTAAATGCTATGCAGACTTCTGAGAGTAATAAATGAATGAGAGAAAATAGTTTGCTGTTAAGAATAATTATTAAGAGTATGAAGGAAAGCTAATCTTATTATGCAAGTGGTTATTTATAAGAACAAGGTTGAATGAAGTTAACAGTCCTATAAAAAACAATTTAATAGTTTAAAATACCTTTAATAGTTACGAAGCATCTTAATGAAACGTTGGACACATAAATTTAGTCAAGTCATGTATGTTCTTAGTCAGAAAACACTTATAAGTACGATCCTCTTAAACTTATGAATAAAGCCTAACCTGATAATTGTAGGAAAGTATAAACATATTTTTCCAGATTAAAAAAACAATTTTTTTTCACAATAGATTCTAAAAAAGTAGTCGACAAGGTAAAACCATAATGAAACAGCCCAAATTACAAACGTCAAGTGAAGAGATAACCACAAATGTTTATTCCCTTCGCGCTAACGTCCCGCCAGGGGAGCGCTAATACCTAACCACACAATATTATCAGACTATAATGGTTAAAATTGTGCTTACCAGTGGTGAATGTGTGATGAAAGGTTGAAATGTGCCCATGAACAGCCCCAGGGAGCCTCCTCACATGACTGGTGTAGCCTTGACAGAAGCACGGGTATTACTGGAGGGGCCCGGCATGGTATTGACCCGCTCGGCAGGCGCTGCCAACACAACCCCACCAAATTCTCTAGAGCCAGTAAACACGCCGCCCCTCCCCGAATTTAGGCCAGCAACCTCCCTCTTAGCGGGCTATATTTTGTTTTTACTAACCCTTATTTTTTAACATCAGCTGTGAGTTTTTATTTTATGGCGGGGGTTTTAATTTTATATGGCACTTTTTATTTGGCAGGGCTTTCTTTGCTCCAGTAAGGGAAAACTCATTCCTTTAATTACTTGGGCACGTCGTAGAATGTAGCGTTCCTCTGAATGGCCGACTGTTAAAAGGACAAGATAATTGAGTATTTTGAATTCACAACAATTGACTGTAAGCTCTTTAAAAGGTGGTCATAGTAATTAGTCGAAGATAAAATAAACATGCAGTGAAAAATCAGCTCAAAAGAAAATGTAAAAAATACATTCTGTAAAAAGAAAAATTTCAAAATACTAAGAAACACCAAATCTATTTATAAAAAGGGTCAAATAAGCAATACAAGGTGAACGCAAATAACACTATCACAGCAGTCATAGAAATAATATACAAAGAAATCGCAAAGCAAACATCACACAAATAAAGACAATATTTTATCTACAATATTTTTAATTTGACAGTAGCATGTCGCATATTCGACTTTTAATTCACATACATTACATTTATTTAATGAAATTATAATAATAAATTTTAGCTAAAATCATAAAAGATAAATAATAATCCAATATGAGATAGTTAAATAATAAAGTAATAAATAATAAAAAGTATGACATATTAATTCAACATCCTCATGTACCTAAATCTCACATGGTAGACCTAGATTTGCGAGTTCGATTTCCGCCTGGGCAATAGGAATTTATTTAGTGACAAACCCATTGAATACAATCCTCTGCCCCACCCTGGCTAAAAGTGGTGGTAACCTGTAGATAACCCGTCCCAATTGGCCATAGTAGCAAAAATTGGACGCTAATTAATAATAACAGTAACAACCACATCATCCTGTTAGTACAGGATTTAATCACGACGGGTTATAAATAAGTTACCAACATTTTATTTCAATGGTGGAACTACAACTTTTATTTAGACAGTATGTCACCTACTGAAGTCACAAGACCATGACTTTGAGGAAATAATCAATAAACAAATTATAAACATACAATAATACGGAAGAAACATCATTTCAACTAAACAAATATAAACAAATCATGAAATAATAATCTACTTAAAAAAACTCTTGAAAGTACTAATGTATATTTTAAATGATATTATATGAATAGTTTCTTTAATAAAATGGAAATGATACTTAGCTCACGACATGGATCTTATTTTTAGTTGTCATTTACAACGATTCGTAATGATTTGGAGGAATAATTTTCATTTTGTTGGAAATCAACCCCAATAGGTATTTGTTCTAAAGAAAAGCCTCACTTCATCATGATAGCAGTATTCTAAACAACAGTTATTAAAAAAGTCAATCTCTCACATAATTTTATAATCGAATAATTAGTACAGTTTTCTTCCCACTAAAATCGTTGGTAACGGAAGTTAATTAATATTTATAACGTTTCCATTATTGGTTATTTTAGCTCTCTGGTTTTAGTTTATTTGTCTCTGATAGAACCAAAACATTCCGTTGGAGCAGAACCGTTCTGAGTCTATTATGCTTCCGACTTGTCAGGGACTTATTAACATTAGCATACATTGTGACAGTTTATGCTCGCCTGATCACATTACACACAACAACCTCATTAACATGGCATTCCTCCTATTACTACACAAGCTATTGTGGTTGAACCTGTACTCTTTATTTCCTATATAGGTCAGTATGAGTTTCAATGAATTAATTTATTTGAGAAATACTCAAATATCGGATCTAATAAGTAGTAATATACATAATAGGTAGGAATGGAAATGTTCCTAAACTTCTTCGTTGTTTATAGATGTGATTAGAATGGGGCAACGTTTTCAAAATAAACAACTAAAGTAGTTTCAATCAGTCTGAAGTAACTTACATAGACGAGGAAATGGAATTTAACTGTTGCCTGTTAACAGGTTTGTTGGAAATGGATTTGTTATAGTACAACAGCTCATAGTCACCCTCGGGCGCACCCAGCCTTAAAAGTAGTATATACACACACACACCTCCCTTAAGTAAAGAAGTCCGTCTCGCAGGGGCTGCGTAAACTAAGCAGATTTCCCTAGTGATGTTTAACAATAGATAAATCTACATGCTGGTAAAAAAATAGCACAGTCAACATCAAGTAAATAAACACAAACGATAATAAAAAACCTCCAGACGGGAAGCACCTGAGACGTAAATCAACAGGTGTGCCAACTTCTTACTGGAAAGAAAAACAATTACGGAAACATAACAGAATATAATATATTAGTTTTTTTTTTTAAACTATTTACTATATTTAGTACTGTAATTTATAATAGATCAGAATAATTTTTATCTCAATCAATCAAATTTTAGTAGACCAAGAACTTAGGAACGGGGGTGAGGGGTCACAATAACATATTTGCATTTATCTCGTATAATAAAAGTCTCTTGAAAAAAATTCATGGTATTTAAGCTTCGAATAATGTGGTTTCTTACATAACAGAGTATTGTTTATGTAACACGAGTAGTAGTGGTGGTTTATGGAAGGCTGAAAACTAAAAAATGCACATATCTCGGTTAATATTTACGATAGAGAATAAATGTATAAGTAAAACAATATTTATAGTAAATTGTATTTGTAATAACATTGGTCCTATACATTTTTTGATCAGACGTATGTTAATGGAAATACTTCGAATTATAGAAAATCCCCCCTCTAAAGACCCCCCCCTCTCACTGGTCCGATTTCAGCCATTAACGAACTTGATCTGTCTTTTTACATAAAACGTTTAAATATCACATTTCGTAACGATCAAACAAAAATTGCGACCGCTAGAGCGTTAACAGACAAATATACATATGTCTCTCTCTCTCTCTCTCTCTCTCTCTCTCTCTCTCTCTCTCTCTCTCTCTCTCTCTCTATATATATATATATATATATATATATATATATATATATATATATATATAATTTTGAATGTCGTCATCTCCTGGGTTGGATCAATGGACATTTGAAGAAATTTTTCGAAAATCGCGACATGAGTACGACCTCAATAGCTGATTTCCCTTGAGGGAAATCTACTAAAAACAAAATAACAAATTCGTATATTTTTAACTATACATTTTATTGCTTTATATATTATAGGTAGTTTATATATTACAGTAAGAAAAGTATTCTTATTGCAAGTCAAGTAAATGAAAATTAATTTGGCACAGCCCCATTGAATATACAAAATGTTGTAGGTTTAAAAATAAATGAAATGATTATTAGTGTCTAAAGCAAGAATAAAGAATAATGTTTAGAAGTAATTGTAATAAGAACAACATTTACTAGAAACGTATTAGACTTTAACTTATTAATTATAATAATAGTTGGATAAGAATGTTATTATTTGTACTATTTGACCAAGGAAAAGTTACTAAGCGTATAGGGTAATAAATGAAACAAGCTCCAATAAGTTAAATTAAGTGCTGATAGTGAGTCGTAACTAAGGAGATTTAGTGTAGGCTTATATTGGATTTGTTATTGGGCTCACGGTGGATTATCTGTAAAACCATGTACACGGTCTAGCAATACGAATATCCCCCGCTAACACCAATGGGCAAGACTGTAAATATAACCCAATAAAAAATATTTATCTATCTAATAATATTTCTTCTAATATAGTCCGTTATTTGAATGAGTCTTCCGTAAAATGATATCTGATAAGTTAATCAAGCATAATGAAATCATTTTTAATTATTGATTAAATTCTTAATAAAACAAATCTAAATTCAGAAAATTCTTCTATGCTCTTGAAATTTTTTAGCCAAAAAGTCTCTCCATTCGTATAGTATTCTTACGGGCTAACATTGTATCATAGAATAATTTACAGTAGTAGACCGTATAAATATTTTAAAATTTATTTACTTGAGATGCCGCTTCAAAGGGGATTGATCATTTATCAAGAGAGAATATAAACGTACAAAATAAAATATTAAATATTACAAATCTACAAAGTAAATATTACAATACACAAAATGAAATCTAAAATATTATTAAATTTACAACAAAAGAAAAAAAAACTATAAACAGGTAAACTGAAAGGAGGTAAATTTATAGTCTTATAAATACATTGATTACTATATATGTATAATAATTTGCATAATGATTACTTATAAATAGATGCAGTCACATCTTATGGTAAACTATACAGTCACCCAAACTTACCCGAAGAACTGTGTTTTTGCCCACTCTCTGTCACACACTCACGCTTTTATATTTCATCAAATAATCCATTATTTCTTAAATACTTAAAAACATCATCTATAAATTGGCTACTGTCGTCTAGTAGTTCCCATAAATAACTGGGCCAAGGGTACGTTATTACTTGTGTGCAGTCAGTTAATATGTATTTTACAGTCTGCGTCCTGAAGCAGTACTAACATATAGGTTCATCTTCCCTGCTCATTAGACATGAATGTAAAAAAGCCAGCTGAAAAGGATGGTGGAGCTCATCGGATACAGCATATGCAAAACAATTTCGCCACAAATATGATTGAATGTAAGGTTATTAGGCCTTATTAAAATTAAGACTATAGAGGCCTAGAAAGTCTATTTCGGAAGCCATCAACCATCTCAGGTGTAATAAGAAATTCGTAAAAATTTCGATTCATTTTTATTTCAAGATCAAATGCGTAAGGTTCAACCAAGAAATTCCGGAATCTATGACTCCTTAAAGATATATCATGGGTGCTGGTTCTGAATTGCAAAGGGTTCGAAACCAGATGATGGTAGTCCAACAACATGGTCTGGTTCTTGATTGGCGTGGAGACATTTAGTCCACTGTTCGATACGACGGGGCTAAGGACCATATGGAATAGCGATATTATAGTGAGTATATCGGTCTGAGAGCCTTATCGTTATGACGAAGGAATTTGACAGTTTGGAGCAGCCTGGGCAGTACGTCTTCTCCACTCAGGTATAATGAGGACACAATACGTGAAAACTATAGTCGTGAATCACTTTAGAGACATCTAAAGATCTCTAACACCCATGATATTCCAGTATATTCAGTAGGACGTTCAACTACAGAAGGAGTTTATTTTATTTGATCTGTTTTGCATGTAAAGACCATTGAAGCTACTAAACCGACCCGGGCTCGAATAGGTCTTTCATAAGAAGTTACGCAAGGCATCTTGATTATAAGCCACTGAGCCCGACTCTACTTTCCTCTCATTTTAATTACAGGCTTGATATCGTTCTTTAAGTCCTCTCCAAGAATCTGGGGCCTTCACATTAGGTCTTTTTCTCTCTAGAAATCTTTCATAACACTGGGTATAAAGAAGGGAAAATTACTTTTATATTGGATAAATTCCAATATAAAAGCTTTATTAAGCCATGGTAATTGGCTTATCTGGGAGTAACTTTATTTATTTATACCCTTTTAGATCACTTGTATTTACTTATAATTTTTATCTCTCGCTATTTGAGATTATGAAAGTAAAAATAAACTTAGTCATTACGATAAGAAAACGAAATGTGATATTGGTACTGAGTATTTTATTCTATTTTAAGACATGGGTTCGATTCCGGTGTTTGATATAGGTATTTATTTAGAGACGACCTCGCCAAACAAAATCTTATGTCTCATCCTGGCTATAAAAGGGTCGTAACCTGTAGATAACCCGTCCAAATTAGCTACTGTAGCACAAAGTGGGCGTTAATAAATACAATTTTATTCTAAAATCACTTGGCTAGGAATATCTGGTAATCAATTTCAAGCTGATGGTATAATCATACAGTTCGAGCCACAATTTGCAATCGGTGGAAGATTGTTTTACAGTTACAAGAGTTGTCTAAATTGTTGATCTTATTATTGAATATCATTTAGAATTTATTTAGAGAGAACTGTACAATTTACTTTAATTTGAATGAGATATCAAAATGTTGCGGTCTCATAAGTATGATGTTTTGCACTGCCTTGAGAATATGCACAGTTAAATTGTCAATCTGTTAAAAACGGGCTACTAAAAATAATTTTGTTGGAGGATTGTTCTAAAGTAAGCTGCACCCCTTCATCTTGCCAATGCCAATGCAGACCATTTTAAAAAAGCTGAAAGTAATCTTTTGTTGTTAGGTTTTCGACCAGAGTGAACATCATTATATTTCAGCCAGTTGACGCGACCCCTACTCATTCCTGGACGTAGAAATGTACAATACTTAGTAAGCAATTATCAAGCGCTAGATCCACTTCCTTCACTATACTTACGGCTACCGTTGAACCATCGGCCACATTCATCATCAATGTTAGTAGCCAACATATTATTACTCACGGATATGGAAATCTCCGCCATTATGCATTATTATACAGTCAGGTGCCTAGCTAGCAACTATAATTGTTGTTGATATACATACTTTAACTCAAATTTACAGGATATTAGTAAACCACTGCTGAAGAAGTTTTCTTGGTTAGACTCATGCAGAAGGCACCGAGTAACCAATGCATAGCCCTGTGGCTATCATCCCTTGTGGTTTTTTACAAATAGTCAGGAACTTCCACCGTAATAGTGATAAGGTGAAGCCTTTAGATCCTTGTCATGAGATGGCTTAACAATTAGACCAGTAATTGTCTTTAGCTATTTATGGAGTGTCTCCTACATCTTTAGCTAGAATAGAGTAGTTGCAAGTAGATGGAGGCGAATGTGACTGGTCCGTTTTTTTGCCTAGAAGGAATGTGGTCTGAATGTCAACACTAATCTATGGCACTGGGATGTTTTCTTTTTGCCTCCTACTTGTACAAACATGGGATGCCACTTCTCCCTCACCCGCTCAAATTACAATTTAGGATCGCATTCAACTCTCTTGAAGAATAATTCATTCGTGAGCATAACAATGCTTGACAGCTTAAAATTTTGCCTATGAGTACCAATAATCTTCCTTCGATAAAGTAAAGTCGTTATTATTTATTTACACATTAATGTATTTCTGTGATAATTCGATAGCTGTTTAAGATTTTTCATTGGCAATAATGAAGCAAGTTTTTCCACGTTCTTGTTAATCTGTTACCTAAAAATTATAGACAAATGAGAATTCGTGGCACTGAAACACGAGTTAGAGTAGTAGTAAATAAATAAATAAAGTAGTAATAAATAAATGTTGGTTATAAATTATGCGCAGGGCTGTCTGTTAAGAATGAAACACCCAATAGAGGATTAAGTAGTTTCAAGATATTTATAACTGATTATATATTAACTCCATGGCTGACTCAGATGATTACTATTTTTTTTTAAAAAATCATTATTGGGAAATATGTAATGTTTACTATCAAACTATTGCCAGTGTAGACAAATATAATGCAGTTATCAATATTTTCATGGCTCCTTCTGTCTCTCTGAAATTTTTCGGCAAGATATATTCTTAACCGGAACCGACACTGTATCCATTTCAGGTTAAGATAAATCCTTGAAGAGGGGATTTCTTACATTCCTGGCGAGATTAAAGGGAGTGAACACATCAAAAGGGAAATAAGAATGAAAGCTCTCTGAAGGCAATCTCGCCCAAATCCAAAATTGCTTTAGAGATTTCTCGCATCCTTCTAGATTCCAAATATTTAGAGAGTTTTACTTTGAGGTTGCCTTTCATTGATTCTATACGCTGGGAACGTTAAATCTCTGCCACATTTAAATACATATAGCATCAATGCGTTTCATCACTCTCACAGAGGTGTACCATATTACAAAAAAATGTTCCATCAAAAATGTTCCTAAACAAAACAGATTTCCCGAGCACAAAAATGATACACAGGTGTCAACTGGAGGTTCTAGTTTATATTAATCCCATAGAAATTACACCATGTTAATAATACTTGGGCCACAATCTTTCATTCTTTTGTAAAATTCATTGACGTCTTGAAATTTGATTTCAGTATTAGGGTACCTAAATGAATCATGTAAACTTCCCTGTTTTAGGGTTACAGCTAGTGTTTTATTTATTTTTCACAGGAAATGGCTATCTGAAAATTTAAACCGTGGCTCTGTATTCTACTTTAATTAATTAATTGCCACTAGATTCATCGTATTTTTAAAGAAAACGCATTTGGAAATTTACAACGATCTAAAAAATATGACTAGGCTAAAAAGGAATAAAAAAGTTATTACTGAAAACTGATATACAAACAGGAGATTCATATAACTAACTAAATATACAGCTAAACATATCTAACAACTTAATTTCATTAATAAAGGGTTAAGATGAATCCATACTCGTTACACATGAGAACACTTCTGCCTTATTTTGGCTCTGGTTTTCTTTCATAAAAACATTAAGTGCATCATATAGCTTTATTATACATCAGAAAATAACTATTTGAAAAATACAGTAGATAAGAAATTCTATCCACCGACGAATTTTTCGAATAACTACGGATGTAAGTGGAAAACTTGAAATATGATACCTAAGGTGTGTTTAATGAACTACAAAGGTATCGAATAGATGGCCAGATATTTTAAGTCGTGTTGATCAGGAGTTCATTAGGTCTGAGAGATGGACCACTATAACAAGCGATAAAGCAAATGTGAGAACTATTTGTTTGATTAGATAGAACAGTTTTTATTTAGTAGAAATGGTTGCCCTAGAAAAAAAGTTTAGGTTTGGAGTCTGAATGTTACATTTCACCATTCTACATTAGAGAGCGTGACAGAGAGAATTAAAGGACATTATGAAAAGGCAAGTTGACAAAAAGCAAAGGAAGTTGTTTATGAGTGTCTATCTTTAAAGGGAGGGCAAGGAAACTCGGTGGTATTTACTTAATCGTATTACTACATCAAATGCTCTTTCGCTAATGGACTAGTGAACCAGGCAGCTCTTGGCTTTACCCTTTTACAGCTTTAATTTCGTTTTGACGGTATTAAATAGTATCGCCTAACTTTTTACTAGCTTACGAACAAACATTGTTAGCTTATTACGGAAATCAAGATTTTACTAAAACAAACGCGTAAACACATTAATAAGTTTTAAAAAATACAGTCTGATAAAAGACGCTGCCATTTATTTAACTCTTTATTTACTTTATTCCAGTATTCCCTTTTTCTGAACGGATTTAGTTCGACCTTCACAAGATCAGTTTCCAATCACAAGATTTCGCCTTGGAATCATTAACTTCAAAGTCCCTTAACCCACGCTCCCTTTAATTAAAATATTTTAGAACTACAACGTTTTGAAATCTGAAAAAGTTTAAAACGGCAAAGCTTTGAATACTAATGATTCAAGAGAAATGGTCCGTTGAATTTACATTCCTAAAAGTAAGACTTAAAGGTCCAACAAATTACAACCCCAAGTCTACCTAAAATGGGTGACTGCTTAACGAAGTTGGTCCATCTATAAAAAAAACAAACAGGAGATATTCTGACTTTCACAGGCAATAGGAATTGTCTAATTAATAGTAATGAAATAATTGCGCTTACATTCACACATATACACTCTCTCTCTCACACACACACACACACACACACACAGACACACACACACACACACACACACACACACACACACACACAGACACACACACACACACACACACACACACATATATATATATATATATAGTATATTAATCCTCTGATGATAGATTACTTGATTGAAGAGATTGAAGGGTTGGGAGATTAGGTGTTTACACCATATTCTATATTTTGAGCCTAACCTTTGCATTTAGGCTGTGGATGAGTCGTTAGTGGGACTTGCTTCATTGGAGAGAGCCTATTTGGTTGGTGGCGACTTAGCGAATCTTTTGCAAGGTCTGGAGATGATGCGAGGGGTTCAGGTTATCGGCAACTGATGAGTACACATATCTGTGACGGAATGAGATAAAGATCAATTATATGGGCCAAGACCATTGCCAGAACTAAATGAGGAGTGGTGTGCCTCATGCAGCTTCTTGGAAGGTGAGGACTTAGATTCTGAATTTCATTATGCTCGAGGGACGTATTCCACCTGAGTTGTTTTGTGACCGGAGTCACAATTATCTCCAAGCCCGATAATATCAGGGATCCAGTTGATTACACACCAATATCCGTTTCCTATGTAACGGTGTGGCCCACCTGGCAATCCCTGCAGCTAGATAGTATCGCATAGTCCAACAGGTACCTCAGTAAGGGATTTATAGGTGAGAAAGGCAGTAGTCTCACAATGATTTTCGTCTAAATGCTTTGTCTACTACTGGACAAATGGAAGATTACAAGAAACACTACTATTCACCACTCTGTACAAGGGGCTTTCTAGTTGATTTTAATGGTCAAAAAGCAAATCTTTAAAGAATCTGGTGTGCTAGCACCATTAATGAGGCCTTCAAGGTGAATTAAAGAGATCATCATTCATCAACTCTCTTGACCGCTATGGCACATGACGGCCATGGACCGAGTGATCGCTAGACACCCATCTTAGCCACACTCCAGAATCTCTCTTTGGCCTTATGCCAAAGAACTGATCCTCTTTTTCTCAAGCGTGATGGGTATAGACCAGACACATGGTGAAATGTTGTGAAGTTGGATCAGGATTTTTGGATTGTAGGACATGAACAGAACTTTAATCGCCAACGTTCTGTTCATAAGGACAAACGGGCAATATGAGAGTCTTATTTGATTCAACTGGTGTGGTTCAGAACCCTACTGACCGGGAGAGGCAGCTTCAAAAAACAGATCCTCTCAGCAGTAAACTTTAGTTGTCCTTCTCCAGCAATATACTTTTGGAGTTATAAATGGTTGATGTTGATTGCTGTTTATGAAGATGTGGGTAACATTAAGGTGGCGACGAGCATGAAAGGGGTCTTACTTCATATATTCGGTCCTGATAGTTCCATCGAGTTATTTAAAAAATCTGAATTCTACAAGACCGGCAGGGAGACTCGGTAAATCTCTCACACACGAACACACACACACACACACACACACACACACACACACACACACACACACACACACACGCACACACGCACATATATATATTGTAGTATTTACTAGCTACTCCTTGCAATATATCGTGAACAGGTAAACCTGATTTTCACGGGACCGAACAAGAGAATAAGAGGGTCACAAAGACATGCAGTGGTTTCCCCATTGCCTTTTGCATCAGACCATCTAACAATAAAGGCATCATGAGGAAAATTCCAATCATACCAGTAAAAACATGAGTGGAGAAAATTCTATTTAATGCCATAATTGTTAGATAGCCATTCCTTCGTAGCCAGTAGCCTGAATAAGCTGGCTAATGACAGGCATTAGCCAGGATCAGCATATATATATATATATATATATATATATATATATATATATATATATATATATATAGAGAGAGAGAGAGAGAGAGAGAGAGAGAGAGAGAGAGAGAGAGAGAGAGGACGATGGTTGGAAAATGCACATAACCATGTCGTAGGTCTTTTCTACCAACGTTTCGACAGACTTGTAGACCAGATGCTAACTTATTCAGGTTCTCAACTTTTATGTCAGAACCAAAACACCTCAAAAATCATAAAATTATGTTTCATTTCTCCTTATAAATTTTTTAATTATTCAGACATCCAGATAACAGATTTTTAACCTAGTCTTTAAAAGAAGTCATTTTTAAAAAGAAGTACTTTATTTCAGTAAAGTCTTAAAAAGTGATACTGTTTTAAACCAATGATACACACGTGATTCGCATAGCCTTGCTGAATTTGCCCAAAATATTAGTGTTATAAAACAAAAGCATTGAGCAAGTAAATCTTCATATTCCTATATTTAAAAAAAAAAAAAAATCATCTGATTGTTTTTTGGCAAAAGGTTGTTCTGAACCCACCCCTTAAGGGCCTTGGAGAGAGCAGGGCCATTCCCATGCTGGAGTTATTGACTGAAGAGAATTAGCACTCGATGTTCTCGGGAGGCAAAGCTACGGGAATAGACTGATGACAAGGAGAACGTGAATGGCTTACACTTATCCATGTTGGAAGCGTATCTTCATTCGTTCTCCACAGTCATAAAGCCAAGATGTTCAATTGTAAGACCTCAGCAGCTGTTCTTAGTATTCATGGCCGGTTCGCAGCGGGGCCTTTGATTTGTCCTTCCATTTCAACTCTATACAAGTTTCTTTTAGACCACTCACTCTCCTCATTTTTATATTTTTTACTTTCTTTTCGGGTTTTTACAAAATTCAAAGGTTAAGGCATATATTTAAAAATGAAAAAAATGCGTATATAAAACAAATATTTGAAAATAAGAAAATACTATATGTATATAATAGTGGGGAAAAGATGGTCTTGCGCAGGAGAAACCTCTTCTTCAGTGTGAAGTTGGGTTATCGGCTTAAAGAATTAGTCTATAATGGGTAAGTATTTATGGCAAAATCGAGAGTAATTCAAAATTTATATTTTATTTATATGGAAGCATATATGGCCCATTGGGGTAAGCAAATTATAGTTTTGCGGTTCGGCGGTCTTTTTTTTAGTTATTTCGCAAAACGCTAAAACAAAGTATTTATTAGCTTGAATTAGTGTCATTTGCAAAATCCTGGAATGAAATATTATTATTATTATATTATTAAATCTAATTTGACCTGAGTTCCTCACGATATCAATGACACTGGGCCCATTGAAGTATATTTTATTTACTTTTTTAGTAGAGAACAATAGTCCCTTTGTCTAAAATAGCATTTTAAACATACGACTGCTACAATATGAATACATTTAAATTAAAGAGTGTACCAAAATTATACTGTAAATACAATTGTTGAAGTTAATTGCCTCTTTATATAAATATGTAGTTAATGTAATAAATAGATGGCCCAAAAATTAACTGTCAGACCGAGTCGCGAGGTTTTTCTCAAAGAACTAGATATATCTCAATTTTTATCGATAGATTGAGTAAAGATAAATGAAATCGAAATCGACATGCCTCAACCTGGTTCCTTCTCCCGTCTGAATATTAATAAGATATGAATGAGTAAATATTCATTTATTTATTTTAACTATTTATTGAAATTGTGTATATTTTAATTTCTGTAAATATTCACTGTGACACTAATTTTTAGGTTGTAATTTAAACTTGTATGTATTAACTCTTGACCATCGACATGTACATATATTTTCTAAATTTCTCAATTAAATGACATATTATACAATGTTTTTTTTTTTATTATTCCTAATAACTATTGAAAACTCATCTCAATAGGCAAAGGAATTTTTGTTTTAGAATAATAAGAATAATTTAGGATTGCTGCTTAACGTATGGGGTTATGACCAGTGATGTGTTAATAATATCGCTTTTAATCCATTTGGCTTGGTTTAAGTACTTTTGGTAGGGTAATTTGAAAAGGATATAGGAACATAATGTGCTTTTACGAGATTAACAATATATGAATAAAAATAAAATAGAAAAAGTTTATTAGTTATTTATCACGGAAATTAAAATATGCTTTGAAATAATTCTTACAAGTTAGGCCTATAATTCAAGGTTAGATCTAAATTTTATAAAACTAAAAATAACTTTTTTATTAAAAGTCTTAATAATAACTAAGTAAATTTCCAATTAAAATGTTGACTTACAATTAATAACAATTAAAATTGATTAGCGTTGACTCGTTTAAAAAAAAAATATTGTCTGGTTGAATGATTTTTTTTCTATTTCTACAACAACCAAAGTTTCATAATACTATTTTAAAAGTATGTAAATTTAAGTAATTCTTTTTTTATTATAATAATCACAGAGGTAATCATCCTTGAAAAAAAAAATTAGAACGTCTCAAACTCTTTTGTTCCTCTGCTATTAAAGCTTCAGTTTTCCCCGAATCATTCATTTATAATTCAGTATATTTCCCCGAGTGGGAAATTCTGTAACGAATGGATGAAAGTTAAGAAACATCGTAAGTTTTCAGAAGTCTACAAAATCTTGACAAAGAATGATGCAAAAGTGAAAGGCCATGACCAACCTTAACACCAAGATCAAAAGTCGAAATGGGAAGGCTCAGGGGAGAAACGGTCAAATTCCCGGAATTAAAAATAACCACAGAGAACTGTCAAAGTATGAGTTCATCAACTCT
Source organism: Riptortus pedestris (assembly GCA_019009955.1). Lineage (NCBI taxonomy): Eukaryota > Metazoa > Arthropoda > Insecta > Hemiptera > Alydidae > Riptortus > Riptortus pedestris. Next base: position 79,342,226 of record CM032228.1, on the reverse strand, counting down.
CCACATAAGGTTTTATGGAATTTATTGCACTTTCACAAGGATCATGCTTATCTATAGCTGAAGGACAAGAAAAGGCAATTATACTATGTTCAAGAGTAAATTCAGTTTTGAGAGTGGAAGAGGATGGATTGTTGAGAAGTATTTGACTCCTTCGTAAAGACTGTATAAGCAACAAAAAAATGGAAGCCTGAAGTTGAAGAATAACATTCAAGGAAAACTTCTGCTGCCATACATTGGCGTAAACAGTATAAAAACGCCCCATAAGCATAACTTAATACAATTCCTCAGCCTCAATATCCAAGAAAATAAAATTATATTAGAAAGACCATAGGACTTGTGCATGAAAAATCCAGTGCTTTGTGACAGAAGGAGAGGAAAGATTGCCTAGAGCAGGAGTATATACTACCAGAGGGAAATTGCCCTTAGGGCTTGCATTCATAGTCTATTAGTATTAACTATTTGAGGGAGGATCCACTGCAAGTCACAATTGCATAGAGAATATCATACAAGTGAACATTGCTATCAAAATGCTCACAAACGGAACATATGATAATCCACGCCTATCTTTAATTAATCACTGAATGGGAGTATTACACATACCTACTTATGCATACCAATAATTTAACGGCGTATTCCAACACTTTCGTTAATCAAAACATTTAGGCCTTAACCGGTGTTGGTGATTTCTTCCTATTCCTTTTTCCCTAGAGAATTATTTGTACAACTCAAACCCTTTCCACTGCAGTTTTCAAGTATGCCTTGGAGCTCCAAAAATTCACACCTGCCTTTTCTAAGAGCTCTAATAACTGTTCCTGGAGCAGTCTCTAACTTATTTCTTGAGCCCTTACTTCTTTCTACCTTTACAAATTTAAATCAAAGATTTGAACAAATTGTAATATTGGACGACATTTATTTTTGAACGGATTAATTAGTTGTTTTTTTTTTTAAAAAAATTTGATTGTTTCAAATATATTTGTGAGCTTTTGTTAAACGCACGTATCTATCCTGGAAAAGTAAACTTTTCTACAAGTAACAGTTAGTCACTAGTGGACTCATCAGACGGGTTAAGATTAATAATAAAAAGAAAACACCTTTTTATAATACACAAAACTTAATGAATACTTCTTCACAAAACCGTAATTTGTTCCCCGTTTAACACTAGAGAATAATGCCGCGTATTCATTTTGGATAATAATTGGCCTATAAAGAAATATTTTAAAGGGAGTGACAATGATTGTTCATATGCAAATCATGCAAACTACTAAAAAGCAAAAGGAAGAGCAGGTGTTGGCATACCAGCACCGGATGGCAGTCAAGTAATGCGGGTCCCATTAAATGGGAAAATAGTATTCACTGAGTGATTCAATTAGTAATGGACCCAACCTCTCATTTAATTAGTTACATAACCCCTCTGGAAAAAAAGTAAAAAAAATTAAATTTGATAAATTGCTAAACATTCATGCGAAGTAATGCAATAAATAATTTTAATTACTTTTAGAATCAAAAGGCTGAAATTAAAGCTTTACACCTCTATTAAAAATGAACTACGGAGCGTGCATATTTCTTATTAATATCCCTTCGTGCTGCAAGTCAGCGGTAAATGTATATTTATTAAATAAATAATGCAATATTTTATGGCTTCATAAATAATTATTTAATTTGAGTCAAGAACGATATATTCGTACCAATGCATCTGATCGAAAAATTCTATAAAATATACTAAAATGTAATATAATACAAAAATCGCATAAAAGATTCAGATAATTTTATGATAAACAAAAAGGGTCCTATACTATTACTGTTTACCTCTAATAAATAAAGATAAATATGTTCTCTCTTTTATTACCGCTCTATTCTAAACCGTTTCCCTTCGTTGATTTTTATCAAAAGTGGGGGACACAACTAGCTACAACAGTTCAAAACATGACATTTCAACATTCTTAGACTTCAGGGAAAGCCTAAACGGGTAATACCTTTAAAAATTGAAAAGCCAAATTTCTTGACTTCAATACTTACTTTAACTCATACAAAGAAATTACAATGGCATTTCGTATAAAGGGCTTTATGGTGATTTGCCTCGTTTCCCCCTTTCTTTTCAAGATGTCGGGTTTTATTTAAATATCTCGGTTTCAGTTGATTTCTGTTTTTTATTTTCTCAGTAAACCTATCAACATTTTTATATTCTCACGTGCTGGGAGCATTCGTGTTTGTTGTTATTTCCCATGA
>CM032228.1:79020000-79335000 GCA_019009955.1 Riptortus pedestris | reverse complement strand
TGTAAGAATTAATTTGTTAGTTGATTATGATGCTTCTATGATTATTAGATTAAGTATTTGTGTCAGATGCGTTTAAATAAAAGCAATGTGTCTTTAAGAGCTGCAAATTACCAATTAATTGAAGTCAAGTGGGGCTCAGGTTAGCCACGCGAGTTAAAGCGTTGCCTTTAATCTCACATGGTAATCCTAGAGTGGCGAGTTCGATTCCCGCCTGGGCAAGGGAATTCATTAAATAAAATCCTAAGTCCCACCCTGGCTAGAAAAAGGTGGTAACCTGTAGATAACCCGTCCCAATTAGCCTTAGTTGCAAAAAATGGACGTTAATAAATAATAATAATGAAGTCAAGTGTACAAACCAAGACGAATGTTGAATTTTCTATTATAAAATATTCCTTAAACATGCTTGCTACTGATAATAGTGTTTCCAAGCCCTTGTTGGGTGGATCTTGGTGAGATGTAAAAACGGGAAGGAAAAGCTCTTACCTTCAAATGGAGTAAGTAACCTAACAGTCAAAATATCGATTCATGCAACAATAAAAATATTGATTGATAAAAAATGTTCATTCGTGCAATAATATTAATCAAGTAATTAAATCCGATAATCCAATAATTCATTCAAAACTAATATACCAAATATTGTTTTCAAGATATTTTTACTAGATGAGTTACTTGCAAATGCGTTGTGTAATAACGTCATCAATTACGATTTTGAATTGTTATTTTTTATTTGATCTATACCATACTCTATATTTAACCGTTTGATTCAACACTAAAGATCATATTAGGTAAATTCATTATAACAGAGAAGTTTAAATACTGCTTAAATACTACTTTAAGTTTTCAAAATAACGAAATGTATTATTTTCTCCAAAAAAATAACTATCACTCTACCACATTTAATTATTCATAAAACTGGTATAAATTACACAAAAGCCTTACAATTGTTATGACTCACACTAGACAAATTAATAACATGGTTACCTAAATTAAAAAATCTCCTTAACAAATGGAAGAAATCCTTGTATTTTTTTTTCTTTTATTTTACGTCCACTTTATGCAACTAGGCTAATCGGGACGGGTTATCTACAGGCTACCATCCTTTTCTAGCCAGGGTGGGCCAAAGGAGTTTATTTAATGAGGCCGTCATTAAATAAATTTCCACTCAGGGCGGGAATTGAACCCGCCACTCTAGGTCTGTCATGGGAGATTAGGACCAACGCCCTAACTCGCACGGCCAACCCGAGCCCCCAATCTTTGTATTTGCTGAGGATACTTAGTCATAAGCAGCGGAGAGCTGACACATTTCTAAGCTTACATTCTATCGTGCCTAAACCAGACCATTGCTGGATTACGGTTGTATTTCTTATTCTTCTGCCAGTTGCAGTACATTAAAACTTCTTAACACCATTCACTACGCAGCAATTAGAATAGCCACAGGGATTATCAGATCAAGTCCCAGTAACAATGTATGTGTTGAAACTAAAGTCCGCAAATACTGAGTTTTAACTTTTTTATCCCACTCTAAGGAGTTAGATAAATATCGTGTAAATGCATTTTAGATATCATGTCTTTAAATAAATATTCTCAAATCTTTCCCAAATAGAAACCACTTTTAATCAGCCTTCTTCAAAATAACGAAAGTCATCATTTTTATCATACACCAATGTACCGCAACACTACTTTTAGACTTACTCCAAGGAGAGTAAATAGCTATCAAATTGATTTAAAGCTAACACAATATCAATAACCAAATCAAACACTCTCTCTTCAAAATTTTATCAGATATCTTTCGAAGCTGAAATTCACAAAACCCTTACACTCTATTCATATTCACCGACGGATCTAAGACAGAATACGAAGTAAGACTGCACAACGGGCCAAGTACTTATACTGCAGAACAACATGCCATTATACGAGCACATTCTAAATAATTTAGAATTTTTAAATTTCTAATTTTCTAATTATTAGAAAATCGATCTCACGAAGTAATTTTATGTGCAGATTCTTTAAGTTCGTAACTTTCTTTGGGAATAATTTACACCAATCACCTATTAATTACAAAAATACTCGAAACAATAAACGCAATTAACACTTGCAATTTTAAAATGTTGTGGTTACCCGGAAACAAGGACATGCTGGGTTATATATATATATATATATATATATATATATATATATATATATATATATATATATATATATATATATATATAAGGGCGATGATGATGTTCAGATGGTTCCAACATATTGCCACAATTCTGACATATTTAAAAACTATTAGGCAGTTTGACAATAATTACAAATATTATTTATTTATTTTGTTTATTTAATTACAATTTTTAAAATACGTCTATTTGGGTGTGTAACGTTTATATCTATATGACATATACCAGTTTTTATGGATAGTTGTTATTGAAGTTACCAAATTTTATTTGAACTTATTTATTTACCGTCCTTTTTTGTTTGTTTTAAGTTGTATTCTTGTTTCTTTTGGCATTTTATGTTCCGTTCCTTGAGTTTGGTTCTTTATATTCTTTTGTGTTCCATTTTTTGTTAATTTGTTACACCCCCCACCCCCTCCCGCATAATTAAGAAGAGCATTTATAATAATATTAGTACCTAATGGCTGAGATCGCTTCAATTCAGGGCCCCCGCAAGGGCTACTCGCGCCTGTGTGCAAAAAAGGATTTTGGCGCCTCTTAAGTGCTTGAAATAAAGCAAAGAACTGAACTTTAAAAGTCATATTTATTTGTAGACTAAAATATCAAAATGAAATAAACAGAATAAAATCTAATTCTTTTTTTGTGAGCCCTTGGTTTTGGCACCCCTAAAGGATGGCGCCCGTGTGCATTGGACATATGGTAGCGGGGGCCCTGCTTCAATTATACATGTATATATAAAATGTTGAACAGGCCTCATTTATCAGACTCCCCTTAAGGGAAATCAGCCATTGAGGTTGTACTCATGAAATAATTTCGACCATCGATCACATTTTTTTTTTTTTCGAATCTGAAATATTGAGAGAAATGTCTATAATGTAGTCTTCGTACGATACCAATATGTCTATACATAATTAAACGTCTAATTCTATGCTTAAGTACTAAACTTTATTTTCACCTGATCTTGGGAATAACATGAAAATATGAACGAATGAAGATGTTACTTGCTTGACTCGAAAATGTTTATTTCATCTATACCTTACTCAAAATTTCACTGTTTCGTTCAAGTCTAAAGCACATATTTGTTAATAGCTAAAATCGGAATAGGGGGAGGGGATTAAAGGGTGCCTTCAAAAATTCAGAATATCGCAGTTGCTATGCAAATTCAATTTCCTTAAATGCTGTTCGATACATATTTTCTGAATCTCAAACATTAACAGAGATATTTGCATTTTAGCTAATTTCCCTTAAGGGAATTTAGCATTCAGTAAACTTCTACTCATATTCACGTCAAGTTGATTCATAATGAAACGTTCTTTTTTGGGCATGCATAAAGTTTAATAACAAAGTATAGAGTAAGTTTGTTTAATAATAAAATTGTGTTTTCAGTGTGCTTTTGCTGTGTAAGATGTTCTCAAATATTCTCGATGTGACGTCATCAATTAAGATTTGTAAGTTCAGCAATCATCACAGCTCCCGTTTTAATGTTAATTTACCCCAACAGTGGAAGGTTTAATTCTCTGTATTCAACTAGGACACTTAGCAGCAACATATTATAGCCATCTGCTAGAATGAATTTATTAGCTAAATACAATCAACTCTTCTAGTTACTGAGTATTAACAGAGCAAAACTCTCATAGGTTCAAACTTCTCTTTGAGCAGGTCATTTGTGAACGGTGTGTTACACGCCTCCAGAATATTCTTGTAAACTAAGTTTAAATAATCTGTGAAGCACTTTATCTTATACTCTCTTATAATGGCTAAACATCATCCAGACTTGATTTTTTGCAGGAAGCAACCTGGCGTCGGTAATTATATTTTACTTCCAATATACTTACATAGCTGCTTAATGACTGTATCTGTATGGTCTCTTCAAATATTTCATTTCCCTAACTGTAAAAATCTTTTCTCTTAATTAAAAACGTTTTCCTACAAGTTTGATTGAAATATTTCTTGTTGACATAGTAATAGTGGCGAAGAAATAGTAGCTCTATGTGTGTTTTATTTATTTGCTACATTAATGTAATACTACTTTAAAGTAGGGCAAGTTATTAAATTCTTCCATGAAATACATTTTTAGTTTATTTAATATCTAAAGAACTAGTTCAGAGAAATAAACTAAACTAGTTCAAAGTCATGTTCTTAATGTATAATGCACTGTTAACCCTCTAAAGGGTAGATAACTAGTCTATTAAATTCAGTTTGATAGAATATCCAAAATTCTTGGCTCAAATGCTCCCATTCTTAGTTTTTATATTATCTAGAATGTACACGTATTTTCAGAAAAACTGTTTAAACCAATTTGAAGTTGTGGTTAAGTAAACCTTTCAAAATCTCCCTTGCCATTAATTTGTAAATCATAACCACTGTTTTTTTTTTTAAATAAGAAACAGAAATGACTGATACATCGTTATTGGCATTTTTAAATGCAAACTGCAGCACATTATGGTAAGAATAATAACCATCAAAATATTGGTTTTAGATTTCCAAAGAAGCATATTATATGGTAAGCTCTGCCTGTAAGGAATTTGTTTCTTTGATCCACCAGTTCAAGGATATAATTTTAATGTCTTAAATTTTCCACCAACATTTTTTTCAATTCTGTTAACATGTCCCTTTAGTTTCTTCTTCTAAAAGATATTACCTTTGATTGAAATAGGTTTTATCTTTTAGAACACATTTTGTTTTATTTCTTCAGACTTATTCAACATTTAACCTTAACAAATTCATGGTTGCTATCTCTTTTGCTCCTGGAAGACAATTAGTTGGTTTTATTATATTGTGATATCTTTGTTTAACAAGATACCATCACTTTGCATGAGATGGTCCGGTCTTGTTGTTTCTTCTTTGTTTGGAACTTCACAAACAGCATTTGTTTTGCTACTTACAGAATGAGTAATATTCATTTTTCCTTGTTGTATGTCTTCAACATCACCACTTTCTACATAATTGAAGACCCCTATAATGGACTTGTTGTCTTTTTTTATTCAAAAAATGTTTAATCATAAACAAGCTTCGAGTCTTCATCCAAGCATCTTAAAAATATGGTGTTGTTGTTTCTAAATTGACAGATTACCAACTAGCAGCTGGTTATTTACTTTTTTGGTTTATGATTTTGTTAAAAATTTCTTATTTCCAATTTAATTTAAGCAATGCCATTCATGTTGAAGAACACTTTGAAGTTATTTGAAACTATTCTCCCCCCCCCCGTGTCATCTATTTTCCCATAAGACTACAATTTTAATGATATGCCTGTCATTGTTAAAATTTCCAAGCTTCAATGAGGACGCTCCTTTGCAAGGTTTATTAACGATGGCCAAAGAAGCCTGCTACCTGGTAATCCAAATTTCATGGTGAGTAAGTGTCATGTTTAACTCAAAATTCACAAATAGTTTCAGTTTATCTTCTGTCTTGAGAAGTAAGAATTTAGCCATTGTAACACAGATACAGTCACCACCATGTCCCTCCTCCCCCATTCAACATCATTCTTACAATCGGTCTTGTCTCTCATCCCATGAAGTAAATGTTCCAGGCTAATGGTCAGTGAGGCCCTTCCATTGATTAGAACTCATTCTCATTGACTAGAACTTTCTTATTGACTGTAGCCGTACTCATATATTCAAGTCAGAATTCTGTAGATTTTATTAAATAAAAGCTTCCCATCCTTATTTTCTTGTATTTACCAGGTGTGTAAATATGAAACCGGAATTTTTTAATAAAAAATATGCATTTATTGTGTAAAACTAATACATACTATTTTATTCAAAGTACTGGCCTTTGGTATCTACACACTTTTCCCATCTCTCTGGCAATTTGTGAATTCCCCGCTAAAAGAATTCTTCCTCTTTGGAGTCAAACCAAGCACTAAGCCATTTCCTTACATCTTCGTAAGAAGTGAAGCGCTGTTCAGCTAGTGCATGTCCCATAGATGCGAACAGGTAATAATCGGACGGAGCCAGGTCTGGTGAGTAAGCCGCATGTGGAAGAATTTCCCAACCAAACGCCTGGATGGTTTCCTTCATCCGTTTTGCCGAGTGAGATGGGGCGTTGTCATGGAGCAAGATCACTTTGTGCCTTCTTTCTTGATATATTGGTCGTTTTTGGAGCAACGCTTTATTCAAATTGATCATCTGTTGTTGGTAGCGTTCTGTATTAACCGTTTCTCTAGGTTTTAAGAGCTCATAATAGATCACACCCTTCTGACCCCACCAGACACAAAGCATTGTCTTCTGTCCGAAGCGATTTGGCTTTGCAGTCGGATGTTGATGGTTCACCTGGAGTTAACCATGATTTCATACGCTTAGGATTCTCAAAGTAAATCCACTTTTCATCACCATTCACTATTCGATGAAGAAATGATTTTCTTTTGTACCTGGCAAGCAAAATTTGGCAAGTGGTTTTTCGAGCTTCCTGCTGTCTGTCATTCAGTTGGTGAGGTACCCATTTTCCGACCTTCTGGATCTTTCCCATAGCTTTCAAACGAATAGAGATAGCTTCTCTTGTTACATTTAATTGATCTGCGAGTTGTTGTTGCGTTTGAGTGTTGTCCTCATCCAACAAAGCTTCCAAATCGGCATCTTCAAACTTTTTGGGTGGTCTTCCACGTTCTTCGTTTCTGACATCGAAATCACCATTTTTAAATTTTTTAAACCATTCAAAACATTGTGACTTCCCTAAGGCACGCTCACCGTAAGCTTCGACAAGCATACAATGTGATTCTGCAGCAGTTTTTTTGAGATGAAAACAGAAAATTAATGCTGTCCGCAAATCGTAATTTGTTGGCTCAAAACTGGACATTTTCGACATCAGTAAACACACGGTTTTAGAATGAAACTAACGTAGGTCTGAGTTGGAACTCTTTATCAGATGTAAACAAAAGCAAATGGCACCACTGAGGGATTAAGAGGAGGATTACACTGACTGCTACACCCTTTTGTTTGAGGATTCCGGTTTCATATTTACACACCTGGTATACTCTTAAAGACATAATTTAATTTAATTATTATTATTTATTATTTAGAGCTCCGCAACTGTGGCGACTTGGCTCTAAAATTTAAATATATATATATATATATATATATATATATATATATATATATATATATATATTTTTTTTTTTGCATCTCCATTTCCTAGAAGAAAAAAATAATATGTATAAAGTTAAACAAAACTAACATTAAAAAAATCTTGACTATTCTGTTTCATGGAATAAAAAAGAATAATTACTATTGAATTGTCTTATTATTAATTCTTGTGCTTTTAACTAATGTTTTGCAGCTATTGGGCGACTCTGTGAAAAGTGTGATGGAAAATGTGTAATTTGTGACTCTTATGTACGTCCATGTACATTAGTAAGGATATGTGATGAATGCAACTACGGTTCTTACCAAGGAAGGTGTGTTATATGTGGTGGTCCTGGTGTTTCAGATGCATATTACTGCAAGGAATGTACAGTACAAGAAAAAGATGTAAGTTATTGAGGAAAAAAAAATAATTTCATTTGTTTGATTGTTAAAGTTATTGAATTACATTATTATTTGTTAGCACCCACTTTATACTTTTGTAGCTAATCAGGTCATGTTATCTACAAGTTACTCCCTTTTTTACCCAGATTTAAGCTGAGGATTTTATTTGTTCATAAAAAAAAATGATTTCCTATTGGTCACGGAAGAATCAATGGCATAGCACTTGATATATATACCAAGTGTATTAAGAACAAGTCCTGTCTCATATGGCTAACTAATCTGAGCCCTTAACTATTATGAGGAGAAAAAAATAAAATAATGATACATTTGAAGATATTGATCTAAGTTTGGCCTCTCAAAGCGGTTAAATGTTAGAATTTAGAATATTAAAAAATTCCTCCTAAAGAAAATCAACTTTTGCGGTTGTACTCATGATGTGATTTATGTTAAAAGGGCTACATTCAAATGGTCATTGAATTAACTCAGAATATAACAGAAATGAGGTCTAATCAAATTTGTATATATATTTATTTTATTTGTCTTTTAACGCTCTAGTAATCTTGATTTTTGCTTGATTGTTAGAAAAATCAATATTCAAATGTTTGATTACTAACTATAGAATTAAAGATCAAGTTTGTTGCCAAAAACAGACCTGGAGGAGTGGTTTAATGAAGCCAATGTTGTTGATTAAATAATGTCCTTCAATTGTTCTGCTATACATCTTTTTCCGAAGAGCATGGTATGAAGTTATTCTTTCTAGTTGATATGACATAGGATTCTTTCTCTGCATCTTCATAAGGACCTTACTTAGAGATCAAAGTTAAGCTTGGTTCTGTAGATCCTGTCATTGAAACAGTAGTATCATGCTAGAACATTCCAGACATTTCCCTTAATCCTAAACCCCATCACTTGTTCACCCTACCATTTTTTACTAGTGTGTATTCAGTCAGGTAGGTCATGTCAATTGCCCTCCATTGGATCTGATGGAGAGCCATTACATCTGTGTTATATGGCACCAGTGCTGACTCCTCCAAAGTTCTACCTGCAATATTCCAGGTTCCGGTAATGAATTCCAGCTCAATTTCGTTATTTTTCATTTCCTGATTACAGAAAGATAGAGCATATCTGGGAGTACTTCTTTTTGCCAAACCAAAAGGAAATTCTTACATAAAGTTTTCAAAATTTTGGAACTATGTATTAATATTACATCATAAAATGAAGTAAAAATGGCTTTCTTTGATTAAATACATCTGTATATTGTTTTAAAAAATGAATTAGTGATTTTGTTACCCAATTGTTATCAAAAACTGCAACTATCTCCAAACGGTTGTCACGTCTTCCTATAAGCTGCCGTATAAAATATATTAAGTTACTAATTAAAGTTGGTATTGGTAGAAAAAAATGGAGTGCAATTCAAGTTCCTATTATAAAAATAACAGTTACTATTTCCTCATAAATCAAGTATCCTATAGACTTTGTAAGAAATATATACGTACAAAATAAGAAGAATGTGATTCAATTGTTGAAGATAACTTGCATTCCTTCAAATACATCTACCGTCCAGATTAATTGTCTAAATTACCTCTAGATCTACCTTCTGTGTGGTACCAGGTGATAACATATCTCAATTTGCCTTAGTTACATTATGTTGAAGCCACTTAATAATAAATAGATAATATGCTGAAATTAGGCACTTTTTAGAAAATAACATTATTTTATGCCATTTTAATTCATCCATTTTTTTTTTTTTCAGAGAGATGGATGTCCAAAGATTGTCAACTTAGGGAGTTCAAAAACAGACTTATTTTATGAGAGAAAAAAGTATGGTTTCAAGAAAAGATAGTGTGTGTTTTTATATTGTTCTTATTGTAAGATGATGCCCATATCATCAGGACTTTCAATTTTTTATACTTTCACTTTTAGATTAAAATATAAAGTTCTGACTTGGTCTTTTCACTGTAAACGTCTTTATAATTGAATTACCTACATTTATTAAAATGGACTGTTGTAAAAAAACACAAGGCATTTATTTCAATTAAAGTTATACAGTTGTATTATTAATTTCATTGTTAGAGCGATCTATTTTAAGTTTTTTTTTGTTTTTTTTTTTATTTGTAATTAGTTAAGAGGACTTGATTAATTATTATGATAAATATTGTCTTCATTAGAAAATACAAGTCAGTTAAAAAAAGTGTACAGTAGATTTGTAAACCTTCTGCCTTATCCTTCAGGATGCCTTGTACTTCTGCCACTACCCCAATAGAATGCCACGTATGGTTAATCAAAATCTGGTTTTGTATATTTGTTCAAGTTAACATCAATAGTATTCACAAAACAAAATACTAGTGATTTATTCATATTGTACCTGGTTTTTTTTTTGTTTTCCTAAGAAAATGTTTCTCTAAGTATTAATATTACTACTATATACTAAGTAATATTAGGCAGAAAATGTGTGTGATATCTGGCTCCCAGTCTTCTATAATTCCAGGAAAATATATTCCAAGTATGCTACTGGATTGTATACAAGCTATCTGAAACATTTTTCCTGTAGGTCACAGTTCCAAACTTAATCCTAAATATTATTATAGCTTGGAGTGGAGACAACTGTAGTTCATTTATAACTTTATATGGCTTATTGAAAGTTTCTCCTAATTATAAATTTGTTTACTTTATACATAACACGTACATACGAGCACACTCACTCACACAAACAATCGAAATATTTAGGGGAATATCTACCAGGCCTTGAGCCAAGGTCTGCTGGCTGCTTGACCACATACGCATGATGACTAATTTGATTAATTCTTCTTTCATAAGCCCACCTCTCCCCTTTTGCAACATCAGCGGTTCGAAGGGGAAAGATTAGTTTCCAAACATGTCATATATATTACATGTACCAATAATGTCACCGTTCCTCCACATCTTCAAGGGGCTTGTTATTAGGGTGACTATACTGAGAATCATATTAATTCAGCAGGTTCGATGTTTCGAATAGTGATTCCATACACACGTGCGTGCGTAAACAGACACACCTGTTATTTGTCTACCAGACGTATTTATCATGTGTCATTTTTGGCTGAAATCAGGTCAGAAGATTCAGGCTAAATAAAAATATCTTCATTATTATGATTCAGATAAAAAAATATTGTGTGCCCAATCTTGATAAAAATTTCATTCGTTTTCTACCATTGTTGTACAGTACAGTTTTTCTCTATTGGCAATTAGTCGATATTTCACAAAATGTCCTATTTCAAGCATGCATATTATGGATTCTTTTCATTAAACCTTAAATATTTGTGATGTGATGTCATCCATTGTCAGCCTGTGTTCTAGGGGCCTTAATTTTTATTTCATTGATGCTATCCTCAATATTTAACTATTTCATGTATAATTAAAGTTTGTACTCATTAATATTTGAAATTGAATCAGGAGGAGAGTGGATTTAAAGATGTGGTAAAATACAAAAAATGGAAATATCTGTTATTTAGAATTGGATTGGAAAATATGATATAAAAATTCTTGTTGGAAATGTAATTATTCTGCAATTCTTGTAAAATATATTTTTTTATCTTTCTCAAATACTAAACTAAATTATTTGTATTTTTTTTAGTTTTCAGCCTTCAGAAAACCCCCATACCACCTCATTACTTAAATTAAATTTACTTTTTTTTAATTTTTAACTACTACATATTCCTTTACTTTTTCAGCTGTATGGAAACAGGGATTTTATGTAATTTAAAATATTTGCTCTATTTTTCTCTATTTTTTCTAGTGATCCCTATTTCATTTATTTTTAACAGATTGGAAGATATAGACAAGCCAAGGGCACACAAATGAAAAATAATTCTTCCATAAAAGGTCATTTTTCTTGACCAATAGATTTTATAAATACTCTCAGCTCATTTACTTATTATTGGCTTTACAAATTCATGTTTTATTTTTTGTTGTTGTATTACGAACACATCATATGTGCATGATTTACTTATATGAGTACTTCAATAAGCACATGTCAGATATCTTCTACCTTAATTTACTCATAATAGTAGGAAAGAAGAAGGGGGCAGTAAATGTATAAGGATAAAGCATAATCATTATTAAACCTGAGCAAGTAAAAATGACAGGTGATAAAAAAGAATTTCATGATGAGAAATAGTCTTGTACTCACCAACGGATAAAGAACAGACAGATGTCTGGCAACTCCATTTTTGTTTTTTAGTAACTGGAAACTAAGTACTAAGGAAGTAATAACAATATCATTGAATACAATGTTCAGAAAAGTTTTACAAATAAGTTTATTTCATCAAAAAAATTTCCAATATTTCTTGAACATTCATAAAAACTCCCCAAGCCACCCACACCTTCAAAGTTGCTTTAATAAATTATATATGGGACTCGGGACAGAATGTCAAGAGTCACTAGTTTTTTTTTCTTCATTTACTATGCAGCTTTAATGAGCAGAATGAAACTTTATCTGCTTATGGAAGGCAGCAGATATATGTAGATCCTTCTTGTATATAAATGTTTTAACTGTCCAAAAGTTCAGAGGCATTATTTAAAAGAAAAATACAAACAAATATTTTATTAGAACATTATAAATTCAGTAAAAAATAATTAATATAATGGTGCTATAATGATCTTAATAAAATTAAAACTTAAAATAATTTATTTTTCTATGAAGCTTAAACGTAAATATCTTAAGATATTTTAACAATAACCTAACATTAAAGTCATCCTTTATATTTACAAATGAATAACTGAAGTATACCTTCGGTCAATTGAGAAGAGTTTTAAAAAGGTAACATAAATTAAACAAACTGGGAATTAAGTAAAATCCTTCATGAATATAATCTCCTAATTAATAGAAATTAACAAGTTACACCCTTGTTAAGAAAGATTAAGTTATATTTTTATTTACTTGTTATGTAATGTGATACTATAAAACGTCTTCTAAAGCTCGTTGGCTCAAAAAAGCCAAACGCTGTACAGCTAAAAAGTCATCTCTTGATATTAAATTAATGTCGAAAACATGCATCTTATTACTTCCAGTCATGTTTCCTGTTGCCCTGGAAAAAAAAAAAACCATCATTTATTGGCATCTCTTAGAATTTTAATTATTTATAGTTATTTCCCTATTTTGTAATTAATAAAACAAAAATGTATTGCTTAATTTGTTAAAAAATGTTAATTCAACATGCAATCATGAGGTTAAAATATTATATATAATAAGAAATTTTGAAGCATTGATACAAAAAAAAAAAAATAAAAAAATAAAAAAAAAAAAATAAATAAAAAAAATACCTTATTCTAAATATAAAAGCTTTGGCAAAACATTAAACTTTATTTATTTATTCTAGGAGTTAGGAGGTATTAATACATTTGGTAATCCTAGAGTTTTCCTTGGTAGAGAGTTTCCTCTCCCTGTCCGAGTTCTCACTTACAACATGTCAGTGGGGCAGGACTGGAGGGTAGATTAAAGTTATAGTCTGCACAATCACACTGGCTAATGCCTATCATTAATCAGTTTATACAGGCTACTAAGGGATGGCTATCTAACAACTCTGGCCTTGAATCAAATTTTCTCCACTCATGCCTTTACTGGTGTGAATGGAATTTTCCTTATAATGCCTTTGTTGTTGGATGGACTGATGCAGAAGGCAGTGGGAAAGCACTGCATGTCCTTGTGACCTTTTTATTGCCTTCTTCAGCCCCGTGAAAATCAGGTTTACTTGTTCACAAGATCCATTCAGGTGTATCCTGTAAATACTACAAACCTAGAGTCATGGGTTCAGTTCCTATGGAGGCAATAGAAACTATTTATTGCGTGCCCCAAAATATCTCCTACTCACTGAGAATTGTATTTTAGTCAGATGCCTTTGACTAGGAACCTTATTGTTTGCCACTGTGTCAATCCAGTTGTCTGTTGAAGTCCTTATATCCTTTTAACAAGATGTCATATATTCATGAAAGCTCTCTTGCATTTCTATATTATAGTTATTGATCGGTTTTAGTTGTCACTTCTATAGAATTCTTCTGGTTCATTGGGGGTTGGAGGAGGCATTTGGAAACCTAAATGAAGATAATACATAATACATCTTTTGAAATATATGATTTTAAATGGAAAAATAACAGATTTGGACTACTGAAGTTGACTGTTTCTTCCCCTATCTTTGCCTTGAAGGAGATATATATAATTTCCCTGAGCTCAGGTTGGCCATGTGAGTAAATTGATAAATTAGTCATGGGTTCGATAGCTGTATGGTAGAAAGTTATTAGTGATGAGCTTACTAA
The DNA here is from genome assembly GCA_019009955.1 of Riptortus pedestris. NCBI lineage: Eukaryota > Metazoa > Arthropoda > Insecta > Hemiptera > Alydidae > Riptortus > Riptortus pedestris. Next base: position 79,321,088 of record CM032228.1, on the reverse strand, counting down.
ATACAATTCTCAGTCCCATCATGGCTAGAAAAGGTTGGCAACTTTTTGTGCTTCTGTGGCTGCTGATAACCCGCCCCGATGTTAAAAATGACGAATAACGAATACTATTTCACTTTCATTGAGAATCTTTTTAAAAAATATTAAGTTAAAATATGAGGGAAATAGTTTATGCATCCTGTGAACAATATCCTAAAAATAATGTTTTTTTTTTTAACATAGACAGTATTTCAAACTAAAAGATACATAATTCCTAACATTTCATTTAGTCTTAACTTTTAAATAGAATTATGACTATAACAACATCTTTACTTTTGAGTTCTATAGAATCAAATTTTACCTCACTAGTTAGGGTTCTACTAAATAAGATTACAGTGCTTAAAGCTTTGTATTCTAATGTGATGGAAGTAAACGTACGTAACAAGAGATCCTGATGGGAGCTTTGGAAACTCACGATCAATATTATAAAATACTCCTTGTAGTATGTGCCCAGACTCACTACGAATTAGAAATAATTGCAGTCCATCCTTATTTATGGTACTCTCAAGTTTTCCTGTGAACAAATCTAATATAAATAAAAACAAAATTTAGTATACCATAATTAGTTTACAGGTGAATTCTCTCAGCTACTTAACATCCTACTAAATTTACAAACACAAAAATATTTAATTTAATGCAAATAATCTGTTAATATTTTTCAAATAAAATCAATAACTAGATGATAAAATCAATAGCTAGATTAGTACTAATTTCAAGAGTTTATTTATGGGTTAATTGCTTAGAGAGTCATTCTCTTTTATTTTTATAGACCCCATTTTATAGTAAATGGGTCTAACTTGTTTTTAAAATAGTTGCTTAGAAGCAACTAGAAAGTAATGAATGTCATCTAAACTTCTTTTCTATGGCATTCAGCAGTTTGTTAAAAAAAAAAAAAGAAAAATTAATTTTTTCACACTTTATATTTCCCTTAGGAAAAATCTGATATTGAGGTTCATCAAAAAAATGTCTTCAATTGTCCTTATGTGTGCTGACTATCCATTTTTGCTTGATCATTACCAAAATATATTTTTTCTTGTAGAACTAAAGATCAAGTTTGCAGAAATCAGGGCCTTTTATATATATATATATATATATATATATATATATATATATGTATATGTATATATAATGTTGGGGAATAGGAGCAATTTCTTAGAACGGAGAATTGAACAGCATTTCAAAAATATAATTAATGGGGAAAATAAGACTGCAAGCACAAGTTTAATTTGGAAAAAGTTATATGAACAATATACTGGTAATTAACACTGAATCAAGGTGAAAATAAAGAAGAAATATTTTTTAATAGTATTGACAAAGAAAATTCCTATTTAAAATAATGGGTTTAGTAATTTTAACTGAAGCTGGCTCAGGCTAGCCATGTGAGTTAAAGTGTTGCCTTTAATCTCATATGGTAATCCTAGAGTGGCGAGTTCGATTCTTGCAGAGGAAATTATTTAGTGACGAAATTCATTAAATAACATCCTAAGTCCCACCCTGGCTAGAAAAGGGTGGTAACCTGTAGATAACCCGTCCCAATTAGCCTGAGTTGCAAAAAGTGGACGTTAATAAATAATAATAATTTTAACTGAAAATAAATTTTAACATATGATTAATTGGAATCAGCTGGTTGCCAGCCATCTTTGAATATATCTTTATTTGGCTGCCCTGGTAGAAGGTAGGATGCATTATACAATGAAAATAAATTGTGTGTAATAAGATAAGCTCCTAAAGATCACCAATAATATAGTAGTATAATACAGCACATGACATATAATAAGATCTAGGAGTCAAAATAAGTATAAAAAAGACTACGTGAGGAACTCTAGATGAGAAAATTGGTGAATTTCACATTTCCTAGTTGTACCAGTTTTATATACCTGGGGAGGGATAATTATGGAGAACAATATTGTAGAGACATATAAAAAGCCAGTATGGACAGCAGCAACCAGACACTTCCATGCCTCCAAAATGCTCTCCACTTAAACGTCTCTCTTGGAATGTGACAGTCTGACTGCTGACAGCTATGTTTGAGACAGTGAAATGAGGAACACTGAACTGATGGAGTAGTACAGTGAGCCTGATATTGCCTGTGGTTTAACAAAGTTTGATTGTGCAGGTTAAGGCATGTCAAGAGGATGGAGCCGGGTAGGATACTCATGAAAATGTTGAATGGCACACTAGGTGAAGCAAAGAGGAGGCTGGATGAGGGGGTCTTGGGGTGGCTAGAAGTATCGATATATATATACACACACACACATATTATTTTGTTTTTTATTTTATTTTTGTTATTGATTGTTTTTCTTTTTATTTATGAATATTTACTTATTTGTTAAATGGATTATAAAATTATCATAAAATTTTAATTACATTTTAGTAGGAAAAACTAACTTGTATTTTAAGTAAAATAATTACTGTAAATAACCCATTCCACTTTATGCAGAATTGAAAGATGGCATGTACGTCATATAAATATACTCCCTCAATTTAGGGATACTGAACTAAAGAAAAATGAAAAGAAAAAAGATCATCATAGTGAACAACTATTTTTTGTTAAACTTAAGATCAAATTTATTAATGAACGAAATAGATCCGGAGTGGTGGGGGATAAGATAAATTTAAAATTCAAAATTGTAAATATGTCTATTATTTTACTTTGGATCATATAACTAGCTTTGTTGATGAAGCAATGCCATTCAAATGTTGTCCTATACATTTTTCTCTAACTTAGTTATTGGTATTTTTGAGATAAATTTATGCATTCTTAAGCTTATTAAATTGCCTTAATATAGTAAAAATTTGTTTATTACAACTTTTCATAATATTCCAATTTCTCTATATCTAACACTGATGAGACATTTGAAGAAAACTATATTTAGCTTAGAGAGTTAGATACTTAATATCAATTAATTAAATTGGGGCTTAGGGGAGCTATGTGAGTTAAAAAATTTGCTTTATATCTCACATGGTAAACCTGGAGTGGCAAGTTCGATTTTCGCCTGGGCAATAGGAATTTATTTAGTGACGAACTCATTAAATAAAATCCTTAGTCACACCCTGTCAAGAAAAGGGTGGTATTCTGTAGATAACCTGTCCCAATTAGACATTGTAGCACAAAGTGGACGTTAATAAATAAATTAATTAAATCTTAATACCTGCAACTTCATAGTATAGCTCCAGCTCAGAGTGCTTAGCCATCTTGTGCCATCTTATTACTTGATCTACTGATCCTATCATGTGTCTTATTCTTGTACCAATTAATGCCTAGAAACAGAATGTACATACTAATATATAGCCAGTAATATATAAATTCATTATTTTTAGTGTCTCAATATTCATACTTCTCCATACTTAGAATACTTTACATCAATAATTGTTGTTAATCAATAGCTCTAAGGGCCTAAAAATACAGTGTTACACATGTGCAATAAATAAAATAACTCCCAAAGGAAAGCAGTTTGTGTATTTCTGTTTCATGATATATATTAGTCTTACTTCAAGGCCAGATTTTCCCAAAAAAGGGGCAATCCCTAATTTTGCCGGGCAATTCCTGGTCGAAATAATTTGTTCAATGATCACTCAAGTATGGTCAACATAAATTATTTTCTTCTTTGAGTTTACAAGGCATCAATTAACATCAATTTGTATTGTAAGTGGCAATTTCTAACAACAGTTGGCATCTCCTCAAATAATGAAATTTACAGGTACTTACTTGCTTTCTTTAATGGATTTGGATACTATAAAAGGATCAAGGGGTTATGTTTTTCCTTATTGAACTCGCATGAGAACTGAAGAAGAGATAATTACTCTTAAACCCAGTTAATGGAATAAATAATTAGAGAATACAGTAATTGCATCTTTGACAATATCCTTCATAAAGAAGTTAGTTTAGCTAAAAAAGTTTACAATGTTCTGAAAATCAATGCACAACGTTACTGTGTTATAAAACTTGATTCCTTTAGATGAAGTTTATTGTGATAATAATCTCAATCCATAGTACAAGGATAAATGAATGGAAATTTAGGATCATGCTCATCTTGATAGTAGGGTCAAATGATTTTTACCCTTCATGTTTCTAGGTTCCAAGTGTGACCTCTTCAGGGGCCTACACTAAAACAAGTGCATACAAATTTAAATCCCAAAATTGATTAACAGAGAATTAACAAAGAACAAGTAAAAGTAGATGTTGAAGTATATACTTGAACATCCACTTTTACTTGTAAGGCTAAGGTCACTACAGTTTAAATGGATTTGAAAGTGAATCCCTTACTCACTAAAAATTCTCATCACTGAATTAAGCCTCAATTACTGAGTAAGTGCAAAGTAAATCAAGTGAGAGATATCTCATCTTGATCAGCATTCATGCCCTTGTTTGCACAACACCAACGGTATCAATATTATCACAATTCTTTCAAGCAAGAACCAAATTTCCTAAATAGCCAGTCAATTTCTTATTATCGTCCTTCGCCTCTAAGTACTTTTATCTAACCATTTATAATTGTTGTTGTTGTTGTCACATGCTCCATTAAATATACATATACCTTCGAATTTTTGTTTTGATGAGCTGTAGCATCAGTTTTTTCTTTAGGAAATTCCAATGTTTTCCCACTGCTTTGGCTGTGGGCAGTCTGGGCCCCAGATATTTTGAAGTGGTTTCTGTTTTGTGGAGTCTTTTGTAAACCCTCATCATTTTCTTTCAAGTACTGTCTGAATGTTGGCATAGGTTGATAGAGAGGCATCGAGCTGCCTAAATTTTGATAAGAGTCATCTATGTAGGGTTGTGTGACACTCCAAGGCTTCTTAATGAAACTCTGTTTATTTTGAATGTTATATCTTTCCTGTTGAGGAGTAGTTTGTTGTGGGTATCTTGTAAACCCATAATCATCTGGTTCAGAAAATTGAGGACATCCATCTCTGAAAAAGTTTATAATGATTCAAAGATTAAAATACAATACATTTATAAGTAACTAATATTAGCCTATTGTGTACAGTCCTTTTTTCAAGAAATGTGAATGCTGTGATGTAAAAGGAATGCAACGTTTTCAATATAATAAATAAGATTGGTTTGAGTTTCTACTTAAATTAGATAAGTTTTTTTTCACTTTTCAGACCATTCTCAGAACAAAGGCATTAAAATTGAAAATCTTGTCTGTCTGTCCTCTCATTTGTTACTCAATCACTAAAAAAAGACTCAGAAGAGGATTTCCATGGACTTTTATATTTGTGAGCCAACTATCCTAAGCTACAACATAGACTATATTAGAATTTGAATTTTCATCTAGGAGGGGGATTACTTAGATGGGTCATTCCATGTCAAATCAACCACAAAAGAATAATTTTGTCACCCATCTTTTCAAATTTTGTTGACATTTATTTTAGGTGTTCTATTCATTGATTTGAGAAACCATACCAAATATTTTTGATATATCTTTAACGGTTTGGATTTTATGGCCTCTTAAAGTTTTGAGATTATCGTTTTGTTTATCAATAGAAACCAGTAAAATTAATTTGTTTAGAATTCAAAAATAATTTATAACTTTCTTATTTACAAACCAATTTTGATGAAATATGTTGTGTGTATTCATAAATACGTTTGAAAAAAATAAACAATGGTACCAAGTAAGTATTTGTGACCAGAATAGCAATTTTAGGATAAGAATTGTACATATCAAAGTACATTTTAGACTAAAGAATCCTATAATGTAAACAGTATTTCATTTAGAATAAACCTTAGTAATTTAAATATCTTTTTAGTTACCTTTATTTATCATTTTCGGTTATCATTTTAAATTAAATATTCTGCTTTAAATATATATATATTCTATAGGTGTTTAATATATAATAGAATAGGGCATTGGTATTTGTGAATTTCTGTAAATGCAGAGGGGCCAAAATAAGGAGGTTTGCAATAGTAGGTATTTTAAATTAACTATTGCTTCTATTCTTCTTCGATTCGCTAAATAAAATCCTTAGTCCCACCCTGGCTAGAAAAGGGTGGTAACCTGCAGATAACCAGTCCCAATTAGCCTGAATCGCAAAAAGTTGATCATAATTAATAATTTTAATAAATTCTTCTTCTTCGACTTGTTCATAAGATTTTTATTCAAGGTGATAAAACGCTGATAAAGAGGTGTTGTGTTTAAAAATGTTTATTGCATAATAAAACCAATGTGCAAGTTTGTTCATTATCCTGGATTTTAACTCCTGTCTTCCACATCATATGAAATATTCACTGTAGAATGTGAAGACATTTAATAATTAAGTATATTAAATTCAAAAATGCTTAGAAATGATTTAAGTAAGGTTTTAAATTAATAAAATTTTGTATTACAACTGAATGCCTGAGCAAAATTTTATCATATGTTTTCTCCGGATGCTAAGATAATACAATCATTTTATTTTGTCAGGAAATTAAATTTATTTGATCCCAATAATGATAATAAAGTCATCAATATTCATCCAATAGGCAATCCATATTTCATGCTCAAAACTATAAATATGACTAATTTGAAAGCAATAAATAGATTATTTAGTACTTCCGTAATCCAATAATTCAACATTCAATGGGAAACCATTATTATTATTTTCCGATGAACAGCAAGTCTAATCATCATAGATTTGTCTAGATGCTGATATCTCGGGAAAAACTAATGAATGGCAACACTTTTACTGTTCATTTTACAGGGCATTTGTATTATTGATGAATATGTTGGGACGATTTTGTGAATCCAATCTTTATATTTCCATGGGAAACAATTTCTTTTTCAACCCATCAATGAGAGGTAATAGGGCTTGTAAAATATAAGCAGAATACAGAAACTGTTCAAGAAAAATAAATAAAACCGTGTTATTTTCTCATTATACAACGAAATTGGCACCTGAAAAAGCCAAAAAAACATAATAAAATAAAAAACAGATCGGTTAATATAGAGGTTTATATATATACACTATAGATATTTTCAATAAATACTGTACAGAAAACTACAATTATGAAAAGCATATTTAACTCACCTTTTTGCAACTCCTGATGAGCTGGAAGGGCTAACAAATTTTGAATGAGCCACATTTGTTTTAGCTGAAAATATATTTATTACAATACTTTAGTCAATTTATTATATTTAGATATGTTATCATGATAGTAAGAAATGTGCAAATTTTCATAAATAATGCATTAGGTGGGTTCTCTCTGCGAGGTATGCCCCCAAAAAGTAATGTGAATAAATACTAATTTTATTAATGAATGAACGGAATACAGCATCAATGGATATTAATATTCATATGCATTTATTTGATTGGACTTCTTACGAGGTGATATACTTCCCAAAGCTATCTGGACAAAACAGTAATTCCATTTGTAATTAGCCAATAAAAATGAAATTTGAACCTTGTTTTAAAGAATTGTAACTTTTTTTTGTTGTTTCTTGATTTCATTTTACCCACCACAGCAAGGTAAAATGTAAAATTAAAAGTTTTTTGGATGTAGTTATTTAGTTTTTGGGAAAGTTATAACTATAAATTTAAGGTGTTCCAAAATGTTGTATTTTTAAACTTCAAAATGTCAATGGCTTAAAAAGTATTTGAATTAAAGACAAAAGTTTTTACAATTGTGTATTTGCCTGTGTGTGTATATATGTATAACAGAATAGAGGTATACAATTTTATAGTTTGGGCAAAGATTTCAATGGATTTTAAATTTTAGGAACTCATTTTAGAGGTTTCAATGTTTATTTCAACAAGAAAGTACCATTTATTCATTGTATTTTTTTAAAATGGTAATGAATATTATTTATTTTATATAAATAAAACAGACCTCTGAGGTACAACATACACCGGAAGGTTAACATATTTATTAAATAGAGTATATCTTAGGTACTTATTATCTTTAATCAAAAGTCCTGTTCACAAATACAATACATATTTATGACAAATAAAGGCATCCGTATGTGACTTCATCAATGACATCTCCCTATTCATTTATTTATTTCTCCCTTAGTATGTATATAACAATTAAAATTTAAGGCAACCTGAGATTATTGAAAATGCAGCGCATATTATATTAAAAATTGAATAAATCAAATAGTTTTGGAAAATATGGTCTCTGTCCACCAATAGCATAATTTTGTCATATTTAAAAATAAATAACTAAAAAAGTAATATACAAAAGTTCTAAAACAATTCAATGTTTTATTTTTATTTTTTGATTTCTCTCAGAATTATCCTGAATCTAAATATTTCAGACATTTTTATTAGTGAACTTGTAAATTGTTGGCCTAGAACTAAAATAGACTTAAAATTAAAATTATTATATAAAAATTTTCATACTAGAAACACCATCATTTGAAAAATTAATATTACATAATTATATGAAAATTAATGAACCAACTGGTCAAATTATTGAAGGGTCTAAGCAATAAACAGCTACATCAACTCTAGTTACCTTCTTATCATACTTAATTTTTACATTACTCTATGTTTAATGATAATAAAGCATTTGCTTAAATAAGTGTCTAATTGGAAAGTCTGATTATTTAAAAAATTGAACCAAGTAACAGTTCATACTTTATAGATAAGTTCGTATTAAAGTATGTGAGGACACATTATTATTGAAAATATCTTTCGATAATTGGAAAAGATCTCATTGGAAATCAAGTTCTGAAAAATAAAATCTGATAAATTGTTTGACTTCACTAGGGGCATGACCAAGAAAGTAAAAGTAACATTTTTGTGAATGAGTTATTATTTTAAAATATTTTATTTTTATGTAATTTAGACTAATGGATTAGTGATGAGAAGGTAGTCTCTTCTTACAATTAATTTTTCATCCATGAGGTTGGCCTATCTACAGAAATTTTATTATTAAAAAATTAAGCCTCTCTTACGCTTTGGTAATACTACAATAATTGAAAATAGTCATTTGCCCCATTTTATGAGTCACCCTTAATTTTTTATAATTGAATGCTAATACTAAAGTATTAATTCATATAAAAATAAAACATTTTTTATCAATTTTGTTTGTACATTGGACACTTATACTGTGATCTTAAATATTTTCTTTGAACCAGGAAAAAATATAAATGCTATATAATATGATAAAGGAAAATTAAGGGAAGATTTATTTCCTAAAATTATATTTAGTAGTTTGGTATACTTTAATACCATTATTATCTTTTTTCAGTTCGTAGGGCATAAATTTCTTGAAAGACATCTTTACTTCAACTTGAATTCAAATTTTCGAAAATAATAACGTAACGCTCATTGCTGCAAACATAATCGGACTTTTTTTTTTAATAAATTATGATTTTCTTAGGATACTTTCTAACTAATTTATGTAAATATTTATTATTTTTTAAATATTAATAAAAAATAAGTTTTTTATTGCAGAAAAAGAACATTTTTAGAAAATTAAGTATTTATATATATATACTGTGTCCATTTTTAAAAAAAGCAGTAATATTTTCGTTCATATTAAAAGTAAATATTTTAAAGATATTTTTCATATCACTTTTAGTTTACCAATTTCGATTTAAATATTACTTGTGAGTAATATGAATGTAGCACTGATCTGAAATAATTCTATTTGAAAGCCTTTGGCTTTGGACTTGTTCACTTTGAGGTAGAAGGTTATCGTTTCACAAGATATTTGTGATAAACTCTGTTGAATTTTTTGTCTTAGATTTGTTCTTCTTGTTAATAGTTTAAAATGGAGAACGACGCTGGAGAATTTGTTGATTTATACTGCCCGAGGAAATGGTAATATGCAAAGTTTGAATGTAGTACATGTGCGGAACACGTTGTCTAGGTAAACACGTTTATTTACATCAATGTAATTCATTTCAGCTCTGCAAGTAACAGGATTATCCATGCCAAGGATCATGCCTCAATCCAGCTTAATATTGCAGAAGTAGATCCTGAAACAGGCAGAATCACCGACAAGTCTAAAATGTATGCAATCTGTGGAAGCATCAGAAGAATGGTATGACACGCACCTTACGGTCATTTTAATATTAATTATAATCTTTTATTAATGATTGTACTTTTTCAGGGTGAATCTGATGATTGCATTACGAGGCTTGCTAAAGCTGATGGAATTTTACCCAAGTAAGTCTTATTTACAACTACTTAATTATTTCTCTTACAAAATATATTATTACATTATCAGTTTTTGAATTCCTAAAACCTTTAAGTTAGCTCATAAACTTAGTTAAATTAATGTTACAAAGAAATAGAAAACAAAGTTTGTACTGTTGCTACCTTTTAACAATAATTTGGCCATTAAAGAACTATGTGGCTTCAGTGGGAAAGTGAATGCTGTTACTGTTAAACTTCCATGACTAGTTTTTTGATGATTAATTAAACATTTTTGCTATGTTATTTGGTAAAATAAATCTGGTAGACTCTTGGTTTGTTCTTTATGATGGTAATGCTGAAGCCTGTTGACTCAAGAGGAATTATAGGGTTGGCAACGATATAATTGCAGATTTTTTTGGATAAGTAAAAACAGTTCATTTGGTACTGTAACTTATTACGATCCATTTTATACTGTCCATTTTTACGACTCTTCTGGCAGCATCATGATTCCTCTTTTAACTTTTGATCTTCAGCTCCAAAATACTTAATATCACCGACATTGTTAACTAAAAAAAAAATTCAAAGAACAAAGTAAATGATTACAAGAAATAATCTCAAGAAGCCAGGTCTGGTTTACAGTAGACATAGCCTCACATCCCAATGAAGTTCCAATCATTTTTGCTAGATAGATTTATCTGGCCCTGTGTAGCTGTGCCGGAACATTACTCACACCTAGTTTACTAGCTGTAGATGTTTTACTTGAATTGCCGTCAGTTTGCACAGTACAATTTCAAAATTATCAGTGTGTTTGTAATCCCACCAAACTAATTGCAAATACTTACGCAAGTGAATATTGGTTTTGGGTGGTGTTTGTGCCTGCTTCATTTATATGTTTTATGGTAGTTTTCACATAACAGTACTGTAAACAACCCATTTTCCATCGCCTGTAATAAACTCTTTTGAAAATGGTTTACGGAATTTTGTTTCATCTTGTAATTGCAGAGACTAATGCGTTCTGTCAATTGAATTTCTTTGACCTGATCGATGAGGAACTTGTATATCAAGCTTGTTCATATATATCGAATTCAAGTGCTTTCCAATACACACAAAATAACTAAGCCTGTAAATACTCGCCTGTAAAATAAAAAATATAAATACTAAACTAAATATCTGTGCATCTCAATATTTTTATGTAATTACAAAAGAGGTATTTATTAAAGCCAAATAAAAATAAGGTGATCAGGTTTTCAATAAATAAACATAGCAATTTGTTATTAAAGGCATCTACTGTTGATATCCCTTCCTTAGTTCGAATCGGTCAAAATGTTTACAATGGCTTTTATTGGATCTTAAGTAGATCACATTAAAAAAAAAAAAAAAATCTATTTCTGGATTCCAGAGGTGCATATTTCCTTTTTTTTTTTAAACATAAATTATCAATTATTGTATAAATACAACACATTTATATTTTTGATATACACCGTTCAGAAAGGAAATTTTCACTCCCGACAAAATTTACTCAAATTAGTTATACTTGTGCCCAAGAGTTCAAAATATAACACTCGTTTCATGAGAGCATACCATTTATTTTTGAAAAATTTGATCTTTTTTTTTGTTTTAAAAGCAATATTAGTGTATTTCCTTAAGGGAAATCAGCTATTGAAGTTTTATTATGATGTGATTTTCAAAAAATGTCCATCGATCCTACCAAGGAGATGACAAAATTGAGGTCTGCAGCTGTAGTGCAAGCTAGTGATGGAGCTGTTGCTCGCTACTTTAATTTTCTCTAGATATCTCCCTTTTGTTGGGCACTTGAATTAGTTTGTGTTTTCTCATAGATGGTGCTCCTAGTGGGTTTTTTCAATTGACTATATGACTCCCCTCCTTCTATTCTTACTGTCATTGGGCTTTGTTTTTAGTGTAAGTCATTCAATTGAAGCGTAAATAACTAATTGTTTTACTTTTTCAAATATGTCAAACTTGGTACGGGATAAAGGGTTTTTATTACTTAAGCAGGATGTTTAAGGAGAGCATGCACTAGCTGAGCACTGTGTGGGAAGTGGTTTGCTTGTTTTAAAAGTAGTGATTTCGAGTTGGAAGACAGGGAAAAAAATTTGAAGATGAAAAATTAGTGTCATTGCTTGATGAAGGTTTAAGATTTGGCTGAATCATTGGGAGTTGTCTTTTCAACAGTCGGCAAGTGCCTCAAAGCCATGAGTACGATCCAACAGCAGGGAAATTGGGCTCCATTTGAATTGAAGTCAAGAAGCATTTTTTTCATCTACCCTTTGCAGGGTCTACTAAAACATTTTTGTTGGTGGCAATGTTTTACACATCTTCTTCCAGTTGTTTCTATACTAATGAGATGCCTCAATAAGCTATTTAAAGTTTTTTCAAACTATTTCCTCGGTATGTTGTTATAAACACTTAAAATTATCCATGCATGATTATTATATTCATCTATTGAATAATTAATTTTTTTTTCTTCTGTTTTCAGGAACTTCTAGATGAGTATCACCTTCAACTCTTTTTATATTTAATATTTGTTTTATAAATATACATTTGTAAAGCAATGAGCTTTTTTTTTCCATATCCCTTTATAAATTTTCAAAGTCTACCCACTTGCGTTTGTGCTACACTAGATAGCCTTTGCAGTTACCCTATGAATTGCTGGAAACCCATTTCTTAAATGTTCTTTTAGTAAGTGTATAATGAATGCTGAGAAGTAAGTATATATGAACAGCCCAACTGTTAATAACTTTTCTAAAATGAAATTATTAATCCTAGCCCATGAATAAATTGTGAGCAGCCTGTAGGTCAAATAAATGTTTGTATGTAATTCTATTTGTAATAGTTTGCTTGACTTCTATCTGTAGTGAACACTTTGCGTCCTTAAAATACCTTAATGATTTCTGTAGTTTGTAAACTATTAATAACTCAACACATTTTAGCATATTTTTCTTAATGAAAATCAGCTATTGAGATTGCATTCCTGAAGCAATTTTCAAAAAGTTGTTTTTATCTGACAAGGAGAGGAGTTAAAGTTTAAAGGCAAAATCAAAAATTTGAAGGACCACTGTGATTATAACTTGGATAGTAAAATGTTATATTATTGATCTTGTGGAAAATTTTCGTTCTATTATTTTACCTCTTAACTTCAATATTACCAGAGATAATCTTACTTTTTAGTTTTTTGAGAAGTACGTACTTGTATTCGTCTGGTTTTCAATTAAAGCAAATATAATAAGTACCTCTAGTCCAGTTTAAATTTCATATACTTTTTATGATGAGAGAATAGTAATTGAAATACCAGTGAGGCATTGCAGCATGTTGGGAAATCTCATTAGTTATGTCAAGCTTTTTAAGAGTAGAGGTTTAGAGGGAATGAGCCAGGGTACAGAAATTACGCTAAACTAGAAAGAAATGGAAAAATTAGTAATCAAAAGTTAGTTCACCATCCACATTTGGTGTCTTATTACAGTTTTTCAGTATAAACTGACTTGGGTTTTTCACATTTTATTTCTGAATATTTTGGTTTATTAATTATTGACTATATAAAAGTCCCAGAGGCTTAAAAAGTGACAGGCAGGGATGGGTAAATCAGCAGATTTCCCACCTTCTGATATAACACACTTATGATCTCATCTCTCCATTTCTATATAAAGGGGGGGGGGATACTGAAGGTTTAAACAAGAAAGTACAAATATCTCGAGTTACAAAAAAATGTAAAGAGCATCAACATCTTAACAAGATTGGTTTTATACCATTTTTTGATATGATTCATAAAAAGGATATATCCAAAATTCTTTCACCCCTGATAACAGCCATTAACCTTTTCCTTGGGTTAGGTAATATGACTTTTAGTGTCTAATGGTACAGTATAGAGTATGGTATAGAAGAAATAAATATTTTTGATTCATGGTCTCAAGATGATGTCATCACACTATGTATTTGCATGTATCTCAGACATTAAATGTCCAATGGAATCAATATTTGGTATTTAATCTTGAAATAAAGTATGTCATGATAATATCAGCTTATTGCTAACATGACATGAGTCGAAGTGGGGACTTACTGAAGGGTGAAAACTAAAAAGTGCATATAACAATATTTATATTACAGTTTACTTGAAATAATATTGTTTTTATACACTTTTTTCGATCGACTGTAATAACGGAAAAAAGTCGAAGTTCTCCCCTTTCCCTGCTCATGTTTAGATGTTAACAAACTTGATCTTCAGTTTGGCGTGAAACGCTTATATATCGAGTTTGGTAAAGATCAAACAATAATTACGACCACTAGAGCAGTGACAAAAGTATGTTATACAAGCAGGAAATCTGCTTAGTTTACGGACCTCATTTCCATCAAGTCCTAGGTAGGATCGATGGTCATTTGAGGAAATGTTTCGAAAATCACGTTATGAGTTGAGAGGGTTTGGCGATCAGAGCAGTAGCCCACCACAGGTGGATGAGCTCATAGAACTTCGTTCTTTCCTCTTGTCCCCCTACAACTTTCATTAAATAATTGTGTTATAGACTCGATTTCCAATAAGAACTTAAGAATCGGACTCACCATATGGAATCCTGATTTCGTCCTAAGGCTTTATAAGGAAAGGTATTCGGAATATCTCATTCCATTTCCAATTCAATAGCATAAAGTGTGCACCAAATTAAAAAAATAAATTAATTAAATTTTGTATCTGTGTGTAAATTTTCTAAATGATTTGTTTTGGAAATTGTTTTATGCAATTATAATATTTGCATTTATAAATAATTAAATGAAAAAAAAAAACAATTGTAAAGTAAGATTTTGTAAAATATTTAGTTTGAAGCATTATGTGAAAGCTTGATATATTGCACTTGAGTAAAATTTGCTACAATTTAAATGATAAATGACAATATTGAACACATATTTATTTTTAGCTGGTGGTGAGGGTGATGAATGGTTAATCACAAAACTTTTTTATGGCTCCTCACAATTTTATTTCTTATAAACGCTGAGCGCTTTCGGGGACTAAATCCCCATCGTCAGAGCGTAGGGCGATCCTATAGACTTGCTACCAGGCTAAACCCTGCCGGTGCACTGTAATTTTGAAATCGTCCGTCACGCAGGGGTTGTTTAAACTAAGCAGATTCCCCACGTGTCGGTAGTGATCTCATCTCACTATTATTCTCTATTTTTAAGTAATAATTTGATATGTAGAATTGGAGGTTTACTGAAGGCTGAAAACAAGAAAGTACGAATAACTGCTTAATATTTGAGCTACAAAAAAAAAAATGATAGACCAACAATTGTAAGACATCAATAGCTTAACAAGATTGTTTCTATAATATACATATAAATATGGAGTTCGGTAGCGATGAATCAAAAATTGCGGCCATTAGAGCGTTAACAGACACGCACAGTTTTAGATGGACCTCATTTTCGTCAAATCAAGTCATTAGTACAATCTCAATAGCTGTCAACTGATCTGGTTTGAACTGTCAAATGATCGGGTTTGAAGCTTATTCCTAACAATACAAAATTAAATGAGACATCCTGTTTTTATACTCTCAACTCTACTGTCTTGTTAACTTTTTAACTAGAGAGGCATATTATACTGTAAAACCGTTAATTTTATCAATTGAATTACAAAAATAAAGTGAATTAAGCAATGGTTTTTCAAGAGGTGCCTAGTGAGTTTATAAGTAACTCCAGCCTCCCCCTCCGTTCTCTACGACCTCTTAGGTAGTACTTCTAAGCTTTTCAGAAGGTGTTTCATTTGGTGTACTTGGATGGGTTTTGCTTACTGTTATCAACAATAATTCAATAACATCTCCTTTTATTGTGTTTTATTGTTAGATAAGGGCAACAGGGAAGTTGCCAATACAACAATTCGTTGTTGTAAGTGCCATGTAATAATTACTAATTATGGTCGTATTTATTTTCTTATATCAGTGCTAAATGTTTGCTGTTTATACGTGATCATGCTTTTGAAATTAATTGATGTGTTAAAAGGACATACAGGAATTGTGTGGAATGTGAAGTGGCACCCAGAAGGCTCTGCATTAGCCTCATGTGGTGAAGATAAGTCTATACGTATTTGGGGTATGACTGAAAATGAATGGAAAGTAAAAACTCTGTTGCAGGATGGCCATGAGAAAACGATAAGAGAGGTGGCTTGGTCTCCATGTGGAAAGTTTCTTGGTTCAGCAAGTTTTGATGCCACAACTTCAATTTGGGATAAATTAACAGGCCAATTTGAGTGCAATGCCACTCTTGAGGGGCATGAAAATGAAGTGAAATCTGTTGCTTGGTCTCCATCAGGAAAATATATTGCGACTTGTAGCAGAGATAAGTCTGTATGGATTTGGTCAGTGGAAAATGACGAGTATGAATGTGAAGCTGTACTTAATGCCCATTCTCAGGATGTTAAAAAAATTGTGTGGCACCCATCTGAAGAATTAGTTGCTTCTGCTAGTTATGATGATACTATTAAATTATTTAAGGAAGATCCAACAGATTGTGATTGGGTTAATGTTGCTACCCTGTCTTCCCATGAATCTACTGTATGGAGCCTTGCATTTGATAAATCTGGGACACGATTAGCAAGCTGTAGTGATGATGGAACTGTAAAAATATGGAAAGAATATTTACCTGGGAACCCTGAAGGAGTTGCTACCACAGATAATAATGCCACATGGAAATGTGTTTGTACCCTTTCTGGTTATCATTCGGGCACAATATTTGATGTTTCTTGGTGTCATTTGACTGGTTACATTGCAACAGCATGCTCTGACAATGCTATTAGGGTTTTTGAAGAGACTACGGACCCTAATGACAATGAGCCCACCTTTCAAATGATCTTAGAAGAGTCAAATGCTCACGAAGATGATGTCAATTGTGTTGCATGGCATCCTCTTGAACCAGGAGTGCTTGCGTCATGCAGTGATGATTCAACAATTAAAATTTGGTTAATTGATGATTCTCTTGACTGAAAGTTTTTATAGTTTTATTACTAGACTTTTAAGTTTGTATAAAGGTGAAAGTATGGTTTTATTTCATAATTTTCACGCCAAATAATGTAATTTTCATACTACCTGATTTAAAAATAAAAAAATAATGTATTTACATATTAAGTATGCTTTTTATATTTTAAATAAAAGGTATGAAAAGTCAGTTTTATTTACTTAATATTCCTACTTGTAGGGTTTGGGAAGTCTTATTTCATTTAAGGGGTGAGACATTTAATCATTCCTTAAAGTAATAAGTACCTACTTTATTTTTAAATTAAATAGATATTGACTATAAAGTATTGATACTTGTTTTTTTTTTTTCTTAAATAATTTTTCAAACAATCTTTAGCATTTATGAGGAGGTTAGAAGTAACGATTCTTTACCCTGATGTTCAAACAAATTAAATTATCATTTGGTCACTTAATCATTATATTTTATTTCAGTTTATAGGTTGAATTTTGTGTAATTAATTTCAACTTCTGAAAAAGTGTACCTATATTTAAATACTTCAAATTTTATTTAACTTGAACTATTGACCATAATGATAAAAGTTTTAATTTCTTGGTTCTAATTTTGTTAAATTTAACCCAGAAAATGTTACATTAATTCAGGTATTTTACATAAAACTTCGGCTTATCTATTTTTCATTTTTTATAAAATTTATTACTTTATAAACTTTGATCCATTCATTCATTGAAATTCACTTTCTTTGTATTAAAATTAATCTTATTGAGTGCAATATCTGAGATGTTATATTGAAATGCAGAATGGATTACATAACTACAATATTGTAATGGTTGTGATATTTATTTTCGTCATAAATCATTAGTACGACATTCATTAAATCAATTTAATGTTGTCCCAAGATTTTGGTTGTGAAAGTTATGGTTAAAATCATACATTTAAAGCTTTAGTGATCACTTGTGAAACATTTTTTGTTTTATCTCAAGGTTATAAATTGAGGGTTAATTGTTAGCATTCAAATTCTTTATAATATTGGGAAAATACAAAAGTACAACTATCTCTTCTGTTTCTAAAGCTTTTATAGCTGTTATGCTCCTTAACACCTAATATTTTATTTGAAACTTAAGTTTAGACCTAACTTTTTTTTCTCTTTGACAAATTAAGTACAATTTTCAATAACACATTAAATTCATCTGTCTCGCCAGATTTTCCCGTTTTCTCCTATGCCATACCAGTGCTATTTTCAATTCATGATTATTATATTTTTGAACTGAGTTATTGATTTGACCACAGATTCCACTATAATTCCTTTATTGTGAAGCACTTTTGCCTTAATTGGGTATCCAGTATCAGTCCCAGAGGGTTGTTCTGGGCTTTGCAGCTGGAGTGGAACTCCCTCATGCCCCTTATATTCAGTACAAATATTCAATTTTTTTTTTTTATTACACTACCTTTTGAATTACATTAGTTAAATCCTTAATCATTGATTCTTCAATACTGAGAATTCAATTGGGGTGAGTTATGTAAGTACTGATAAACCAAATGTGGTATGTTGATTTTTTAAAAAATAAATATTATTTTTCGCTTATTTCCCCTCAAAATCTGATTGTATTCTTTAATCGTTCAGAAAATATACTCACCTGAAAAAAGAAAGAAAAAAAAACCTAATGCATACTTTTTTCATTACTTCAATTTTTACCCACTAGAATTGGTAAATGCAGTTTTGAGTTATTCTATGTCTTACTATTAGGTATCTCATTTGTTTATTTCTCTTTGTTCTCTAGATTCATTTTTCTTTTATCAAATGGCTTTAATGTAAGTTGTATGTTACCAAAATATTAGCTCGATAAACTTTGAATATTTTGCAAATTCTACAATTCTTGCAGGGATGCTGATTACATTTGAATCAGTAATACTGTTACGGGGTACTTGGAACATGGTCACTGAATTTTGTTCAGAGATTAGGGATTTTTTTTTTTTTTTTACTAATGATTATTTTTATTGGGTGAAATGGTTTTTTGAATAAATTAGTTTAGAATAAGAATTTAAAACAATTTAGCTATAAGCATATTTATTGTTTTTGTTAAAAGTTATCGCAAATAAATAAATAAGTTTGCTGCTTTTCTAGCTAATAGCATTTCCGAGTGTCTCAAATATATTTACAATTCAAGAACCTTGTCAGAAAGGTTTGTAGCCAACCATTTTTTTTTAAAATAATCTTTGAGTATGCCAATTAGGTTATTAGTAAAGCTATAACTTATTATAAGAAAATATCAAATTAATAGAAACATCAGGAACTAATTCTTTTAGTTTTGATTAGTTTATTAACTGTAGATAAATGATACAAGATACCTAACTGCTTTGATATCAGCTTTACCGTTTGGAGCTTTAATTATAAATATTTTAATTAAATATGTTAATGCATGTAAATAAAAACTATTTTAACTGTCCTGACTAATTGCTACATCATTGTGGCATTCTACATACCACTGAATTTGGAAATAGCCCTTCTGTACTTGCAGGTTTTTATGAAATTTAAAACAAAAACTGGTTGATGAAATGATCTTGTTCTTCAGGAAATTTGCCTTTTTCATTAAATTAATCTATCCTTTTGTTAACATTTTTCTTTTTTGTTCTTTTTTTAGTTGTTATGTTCCTTCATAAACTAAAAAATATTGGCCATTTGAGATTGATAAACTTGCTTCAGAAGCCTTTAATTAAAAGCTCCTTAACTTCATTCAAGTCTTCCTCAAGGGGACTAGCGAACGGATATAAAATGAGCCATGAACATAATTATACTGGACACTCACTGCAAGAGGTTATAGAAAAGCTTAATAATTTTGCTCCGTTGTCATTGGCAGAGAGCTGGGACAATGTTGGGCTACTCATCGAGCCTTACACGGCAAAGACCATAAAAAATATCATGCTCACCAATGATCTCACTGAAAACGTTATGAAGGAAGCTATTAACTTATCAATTGATCTCATCATTTCATATCATCCTCCAATTTTTAGTCCATTGAAAAGGATAACCAAAGAATCATGGAAGGTTAGTTAAAGAACGTTATCTGTTTACTTTCAATTTTTTATTCATTTACCTATTGGGCTAGAAAATGTTTTAAAATACATAATTAAAATAAATAAGTGTGAGCTTATGAATGGCGACTGCTGAGGCTACACACTATGGTAAATCCTGCAAAGCTCAGTCTTGAGCCAGGGGAAAATATCCCATTCTTGGAAAACCTGCATACTCTGCAAATTATCTTCAGTGATATGATCATGATTATAACACATTCTTTACGTCCAAATTTACAAGAAATTTTCCTAGTAGAATTGTAATGCCTTAAATTTTACCATATATCATTGCGATTTGGTATTTAAACTTTTTAATAAAATATAAATTATATACTGCTATCTGTTATCTTAATTTGTAGAATTTTTTATGATAAACATTAAGAATTGAGAACATGTTTTCTCTATCCCCAATAGAACTGTCGTGCTAGCAATTTTTTCTTACTTCCATTTACCTCCATACCAAAGCACCAATTTTGCTGGATAACATACTTAGTCCTACAAATATTGAAAATGATTTATTAATATTTTGTGTTTTTTTAATAAAGGACAATCATTCAATTGCTAATGATGTGAATGGGCATTATATATAAAAATAGTATGCAAGTACACACACACACATGTATGTATATGCATATATAGTTTATATATTCAATTCAGTAATTCCATTAAAAGGATGTGGCCTGGAATATTCTAAGTACATACTTCTAAGAAAAATATAAAGTTTTTTGGTTTTTTTTTTAATTAGTTCTCAAACCAATGGGTATAAAAACATAATTCAGTTGTCTTATTAGCCGAATTTAATATTTCTAGTGATTTAAAATTAATAAATAAAAATAACTATAAATACTGATTCTGACCAAAAACATCTCTTACTGTCAGTTAACATTTTCATATAATATAATTATATACACCAGTTGACAACAAGATACCGTAAGACCCCACACATCCAAGATTACCATAGCAAAAATCATTGAATGGAATTGTACTCATTCCAGCCTATATAAAAGATCTTGTACGTATGGATAATTACC
This sequence comes from Riptortus pedestris, assembly GCA_019009955.1. Lineage (NCBI taxonomy): Eukaryota > Metazoa > Arthropoda > Insecta > Hemiptera > Alydidae > Riptortus > Riptortus pedestris. The sequence continues at coordinate 79,299,921 of CM032228.1, read as the reverse complement.
TTTTCTAGTTCATAACATAGTTCCTCCTTGGTAGGAGTTTCGACATATTTGAAGATTTGGAAAACAGTGTTTTTTTATTAAAAAAAGTTTCATCAAGGTACCGAAATGGCTTTGAACATTCGACATAATGGTGGCTTCAGTTGATAGCAAATGGTGGTTTATATTTTGAAGAGTAGATGCCTGTTAATCAAAATAATTTTTATTTGAGAAATGATAGTACTGTCTTTTGATCCATTGACCAAGAGCCAGAAGCAGAAAAAAATTGAACTAGGATTATTTGAAGAGTAATGTATTTGTTACATCTGTATTTCTAATACAGAACATTTAGGTTGTTAATAACATGTATTTTATTAATTTTGTGTTTACTTAGTTTGTAAATAGAGAGTTCGAGAAGTGAAATTTCTGATGGATTATTTGTCTTGTCATTGGTTACTCATTATTTTTATTTCTTGGAGAGAGCTTTTAATTGGTTAATTAGAAATCAGTTATTGAAGTTGTACTCATGCCATGATTTCATTTATAGGTGTCAAAAACCAGGTCTCACAAATTTGTGTGGCCACCATTTCTATTTGATCGATTTGAAATGTGATATTTCAATTTTTTGGGTAAAACTCTAAATTATTGTTGTTAATGATAGGGAGTGGATATCACAATATGTATATCTGTGCTGTTTATTGCACATTAAATTTAATTTACTATGTGGTATCTGGGTTTTGAGGTTGGCAACATATCTGTTCTCTTGCTACAAACTCAGCATTATGAGGCAATTTGAATAGCTAATTGAATAAAGTATCAATCTTTTCTTAATAACAAAACTTTGCCACCCAATATATATATATATATATATATATATATATATATATATATATATATATATATATATATATGTCTGTGTGCACAAACTTTAGGAGATGATTCAAGGTGCAATTGATAGCAAAATAGATATATATATACAGTTTTGAACGGACCTCATTTTCGTCATCTACTAGGTAGGATCGATGGACATTTGAAGAAAAATCTCGAAAATTCCGTCATGAGTACAACCTCAATAGCTGATTTCCCTTAAGGGAAATCTGCTAAAAGTGCCCATAGAAATGGATCCGATTCTCAAACTCTTTTTGAAAATACCACAGATTTTTCAGGGTCTTTTTAAAATTTGTTTTCTCCAGGTAATGAGCCAGAAATTATTACAATTTTGGAGATCTGATTTTGTTACCCAAAAGAGTAATTAATTTTCTTTTAAAATAATGCTAAAAATATAATTGCCTGACACATACAGGAGCCTCTTAGTGGGTTTAATAATATCTATGTAACAAAATTTTTATTTCACTGTTAAATTTTTTCTTTTATAGTGAAAACTATTTCAAAGTTGTTATTTTTTATCTCTCAAACTTTAGAGAAAAATTTCTACATACTAAATCCTTTATTGCCACCTTTTTTTTTTCTTTCTTTCTCTCAAACTTCAGAAAAATGCCTACAAGCTATATGCTTTAATTCCACTTTCGTTATTTTTTTTTTACATATTTCCTCAATACTTCATGAGGTAAACCTGTTTTAAGTTAATAAAAAAAGTAGCCAAATTTTAATAATAGCACAAAAACTCTGCAGTTAATCGAAAGCAAGTGAGAATTGGACTCAAGCCACCAATAACTAACCCAAGACTATATATTTATATAGACTACACCCTGTATAATCAGGCATGATGAAAATTTATATATTTAGAAAATATCATACAAAAATGTATTTTGTGATTTACTCACCAGTGGTTCGTACACAGACTCAGAATGATCTTATACCAACCATTAAGGTTATGAAATTTGGCTCCTTTGGTTAACTTTAATTCATCATCATTGACTAGGAATTTATTAAGGGATAGGCTCACCAAGTATGTTCCGAGAGAATAAAAATCCTTGAAAAGAGTTGTAAAATATATATTATATCATAACTTTTCAGGAGCGTATAGTGGCGGCTTGCCTGGAGAATAGAATAGCTGTATATTCTCCTCATACTAGTTGGGATGCTATTCTTGGAGGAGTGAATGACTGGTTGGCTGATGCATTTAGTAAGTAAATTTTTGTTATGTTTGAAATATTTGATGACTAAATGCATGCACTACATAGGTGTATTATTGTTATTAGTTATTTGTTCTAAATATTATTAGTTAATTATCCTAAAGAATGTGCTTCATTCAAAATTAGACTTACAGGAATAGTTACTACATATATTTTAAATTATGAAGAGCCACTAAGTTATAAAAATCACTGACGAATGTGCCAACAATTTTTAAAAGTAATTTAAGTTTTATGTTATGCTTGTATTATATATGTAAACTATAGATATACCAGATTCAAAAGACCTAGGCTAGGTACATGTTTGGCCTCTTGACACCATCTCACCCATCCTCAACCTATCTCCATTTCCCTCTAACACCTCTCGTCATTTTTTACAAGTGCAGCGAGTTTACATCAATAGAATCCTATTTACATTATTACAATAGTTATGTCTGAGCTTTTGGCATCGGGTCAGCCCTGCAGGCAACAAATAGTGTTTAATGTAGCCGAAGAAAGCAAAAAGAGAAGCATAAACTTAAATATAGTTACCAGTCAAACGTATTATAGCTGAGGGAAATTGATGAACATGCAAGATCCTAGTGCTTCGAAATGTTTGTTTACAACTCCAGAGGGTAAAAAGTCTGAACAAAAGAAGAAAATTGAGATTGGATCATTTACAAATAGCGTAATTAGAAGAAGTTAGGTGGCGTGTAGTGGGGGAAGGCTACCTCCTCTCCAGCCATGCCCCTGGTTCTTTTGAATGTAGTCAAACTATAGATCTCTCCTCTCCTCCCTTTGGCAAATTCCATCTAGTGTATAAGCTGTTAAGATTATTTTATTGATGTTATGTGCCATATAATCTCTATTGAAAATATTCTTTACTTTCCTTCTCTTTATTATAATTTTATTTACAGATGAATTTGTTTTACCTGAAACTAGATTGCCGTTGGTCCCTAATTCTTCTGTTAACATTTATGAAGTCTCATTTAATGGAGTTACTGAAATCTTAGAAAATTTTAAAAATAAGAAAAATCTCCATATTCATGCAAGGTAAATTGTATTTATTTCTATAAAATAAATGTTTGAACCAAGTATTACCATATTTCTGTAAAGCTGTTGTCACTTGGAAGTGAAATATCATTCACTTTCTTAAAAGAGTAGGCTAATTTTTGTTTAATGTTAAACATTTTTCAGAGCCATAATCTGCCCTCAGTATTATGTCTTTCCTTTAAAAGAGGTAATTAGTTATTGTTTGTATTTTGGCTTTGAAGAAAGGAGACTTTTTCAGACGAAGATAAAAACCTATTTCCTAGTCATATTGCTATCAGAAGTCAATGAAAAGGTGATGCTCATGAACCTTTTCCAGTGTTTTTATTATAGACAAGAGGTAGTGTGGTCTAACTTCCTGCCCAGAATCCACTTTGGTACTTTCTCAATGTTTTTTACCATCTTTTCTAACCTCTACATATGACCACAGGCTGTTGAATGAGACATGAAACCTCCATATTTTATGTTTTAAAATGTATTGTCTTTTTAATATATAGGGACAATTTTTGAGTCTCTCCATTCTGCTGGTATTTTTCTTGTAACCAAATTTCATAAATCACCTTATAAACCTCCTTCTTTCTTTTACATGGTGTTACATAATGATATCACTTGTATACTTCAGCAATTATGAGGGAATCTTATCAGGCTCTGTGGCTTTGTTGTTTGTTTATTCAATGACTTTTTAAATTTTATTGAATGTAAAGTCAGGAGCTAAAAACTCATTATATAACTAAGAATGAAATACAGCTTCACAATAATTATTTTACTAAAACAATATTGGCAACAAAGAAAAAAGCAGGTATTGGTTGGTTACACTCTGCACAATACAATACATTTTTGACTCAAAACATACCTTGAACAAGCATGGGACAAAAACATACTAATAACTGATAATTTATACAGACAGTAGCAAAATTCACAATAACAAACGAGAAGCAGCAGTAACCATTACACAAGCTGATGGAAACATAATAAAACTAGAAGATTATTGCTTAGACAATCAGGCTGAAAATCCAGGGTTATTGAAAAATACAACTTACTTTTAAATCATGCAAACTAACATTCATGAATTAAAATATTCACTGACTCTATCTATGCCCCTTATACTCTTAATGCATAATATGCAAACATGAGTTATTTACAGAACAAATAAGATGGAATTAAATGGAAATCTGAAATAAGCCCATTACATTGAATGGGTAAAATCCCATTCTATGATAATGGGGAATGAGATTGTGGACCAAGCAGCTAAAGGAGCTTCTCACAACTGTGAACTCTTACTTAAATTCATCAGTCCCACTAACTTGCATCAAAATCGGATAAAGGAGAAGGAGTGGTAGCTGTTTTTCCTATTAAAAAAATACATAATAATAATTTAATAATTATTAGTCTACATGGCTGTCCCAGAAACATTACTCTATTTGTCGACTCACTAAGTTCACTGTACCATTCCCATAACTATTACTCCTATCAACTTTTTGGGGCTCAAAGTAGAGATGCCATTCACACAAACTTACAAGACAAGTACATTAACTTCGTTTTGGCTTCCATGTCATGACATAGGTCTCAGAACAACCACAGACTAACTGGCAAAATTAGGCAGTTCATCTAACATAACTATTACCACAACAATCATTCACAAAGGGATAACCAAATCTATAATTCTTGATGTTTGCTTTTTTATAGCACTATGGGCAACTAATTAAGAACAATTAAAAAAATAATTCAAGCCTGGCCATCCTGCTTTTTCAAGAAGTGAAAAAGACATCCTATCCAAACTTCGAATTGGGCATTCAAAAATAACACATAGATACTTAATGATAACAGCCAATAAACTTTACTGTAAGGATAGTATCATTCTCTTAACAATGAGGCATATTCTTACTGATTGCTAGGACATAGAAAACCCCCAAATGACATAACTGAAATACTTCCAAAGACCAGGATATATATAAACTCCTGAATTCACTATCTTCGAATATCAGGAATATATAATAGAATCTAAAATAAAAAAAATGTTTTCATTTTCAACCCCTCACTAATATGATTACTTATTTCCTTATTTTTATTAATTATTTTTTCCATTTTCTTTCAGTTAAATAATAGTTCATTCCTTTTTAATTCCCATTAACTTAGTTACTATTGATATACCTAGTGTTGGTACTCTTTAATATAAACTCCTCGTCAAAAAAAACGCAACACCCTAATATTTATTGATTACACAAGTTTTTAATTGAAATAAAAAATATTATGTTGATGTTTCTAATCAGACAAATACATTGGAGGAGAAAAACAACAATTTCATTTGAATTCCAGCACTTCTTCTTATCTTTAATCCTATTGTTTAGAAACAGCACAAATTCCATAGTCATTCTTATCGACTTAAGGATACAAAAAAAAATTACTAAGGCTCAGTATTCGAGTTAATTTCATCAAGTATGCATTATTTTAGAATGCATAGGTAATTATGGCACGGTTAGCTAGAGATGACAGAATTAGAACAGTGACGATTCACCAAGAAGGCCGTAGCACACGTTACATTGCTAATCGACTTGGGGTCCACTTTTCAACTGTCGCACGGGTCTTGAAACGATTCAGAAAGACAGAAGGATTCGCAAGGAGACCTGTTCGGGCCGAACACTGGTCACATCAGCGGAAGACGACCGTTTTATCCAGCTCCAGACTCTCAGAAATCGGCTAATAACAGCAAACGACTTAAATAACTTGGTCGCTGGTGTTCGAAACTTCATGTTTTGGTATCAACAGTTATGAGACGAGTGAGGAATAGTGGACTGAGGGCACAAAGGCACATGGTTGGACCACTTCTCTCCAGAGAGCACCGAGATTGGACTGTCGATGACTGGAGACGAGTCCTGTTCACCAATGAGACCAGAGTGGCGCTAAACTCTCCTGACGGACGCAGAAGAGTGTGGAAGGGCCAGGTGAGCGATACAGCAAATGTTGTATAGTTGGATGGGAGCCTTATGGTGTGGGCTCCGTGATGTTCTGGGGTGGCATCTCATGGGAAGCTCGCACGGAGTTAGTTTCGATTCGTGGGGGCCCTTTGACTGCACAAAGATACGTGGCAGACATTTTGGAGGACTATGTCATGCCATACATGCCATTTATTGGTGAAAATGCATTTCTTATGCATGATAATGCAAGGCCACATGTTGCCTGTATTGTTAGGGACTACCTAAACGACATCAATATCGACACATTGCCGTGGCCAGCGAGGAGCCCTGACCTAAATTGCATAGAACATTTATGGGACAGACTAAAAAGAAGTGTTCGAGCCAAGGAACCAGCACCACTCAACCTCAGGGAGCTTGAGGCTGCCGTTTTGGAAGAGTGGGAAAGATTACCTCAGGAGGCCGTCCAGGACTTGATCAGGAGCATGCCCACACCTATGGAGGCTGTCATTCGAGCAAGAGGTGGCAACACTGGTTCTTAGAGTAAGAATAGTCAATTTAATTTTTAAAAAAGTTAAAATTTTGTTTTTTTCATTTTTAGGATAAATTTTTTTTTTTTTTTTTTTGTAATTAAAGGAATTAATTTTTTTTTTCTGAAATACACTTTTTATTACTCCTGTGTACTTGTATTATAAGACACAATAAGGTATGATTCTCTGCTTCAGTAAAAACCCAGTGAAATTAATAAATTTGTTGCGTTTTTTTTGACGAGGAGTGTATGTACATTATAACCTGTAGAATTTGATGCAAATGCCAATTGCCATTGATGCGAGGCAGCTACCCTAGTAGCAAATCAATTAATAAACAATGGAACCTACAGTAACTGCTTTGAGAGTTATGCAAGGGATTTCTCTATGGATTATTATAGGTTTGTGTGTGCAATAAATGATTGAGAACATTTGGTTTAAAAAGTAATATAACCTTTTATTAAGAGGTGCATGGGTGGCCATCACATCCATTTTTTTATGAATAATAAAAATGTATAATTTACTAGTTTATTCTGATTTAATTATGTTTTAACTCACATTGTTCATTTTAGTATAATTATATTTGCAGGCATACATCTAATGGAACTGAAGTTTATCATGTAGTTTGTTCTGACAGTGTCATTGAGGAATTGAAAGAAACTAAGGGAGTGTCTGTTAGTACTGCTGGAGAATATAAAAAGGTAAAATACTTTTAGTTAACAGGTGCACTCCATATAGGAACTAGGATTGCCACCATCTTAAGGCTAGGCATTTCTGTCAATAGCTAGGTTCCCTAATCAGGACATCCAGCTACTTCTGCCTATGCCTAACCAATTCTGGATTCAGCATCAGCCATAGCATTGATGATACAGAACTCCGTGAGAAACTCATTGTTTTAGAAAGAAATAGTTTTTTTTGAGCCTCCTTTCCCCCTTTGCCACAAAAGAAGTCCGTCACGCTGGGGCTGCGTAAACTAAGCAGAATTCCCACGTGAAGTTTTACAATAGAGAAATTTCACGAGAGCCGAGCCAGTCAAGGAAACAGCCGAACTAGCTTTTGGCAGGAAAGTAACTCTCGTCCGTTAGGCGCCCAGAATTAATAAAAATGCAAATATCTCGGTTAATATTCAAGATGGAGAATAAATGTATATAACAATATTTATAGTAAATGTAATTTGCAATAAGATTGCTTCTGTACAATTTTTCGATCCGACGTATAGTAACGGAGATATTTCGAATTTTCGAAAATCCTCCCCTCTAAACCCCCCCTCCCACTGGTCCGATTTCAGCCGTTAACGAACTTGATCTTTCTTTTTACATAAAACGACTAAATATCGTGTTTGGTAACTATTAAACGAAAATTGCGATCGCTAGAGCGGTAACAGATATACGTATATATATATATATATATATATATATATATATATATATATATATATATATATATATATATATTATACAGTTTTGAACAGACCTCATTTTCGTCATCTACTTGGTAGGATCGATGGACATGTGAAGAAAAATTTCGAAAATTCCGTCATGAGTACAACCTCAATAGCTGATTTGCCTTAAAACAAATCAGTGAGGAAATCATTATACATGTGTATATCAAACAAGTTTAACTCTTCTTTTTCCATGGCCAGTCATGAGGAGAAAGAAAAGTTTAATTTTCAGTTATCTAATTTGGAACTTCCATATTTGACTTTTTTTTAATTATTATTATTATTTATTAGCGTACACTTTTTGCAACTCAGGCTAATTGAGATGGGTTACCCCCCTTTTCTAGCCAGGGTGGGACTTAGGATGTTATTTAATGAATTTCGTCACTTAATAATTTCCTTTCCCCAGGCAAGAATCGAACTCGCCACTCTAGGTTTACCATGTGTTTTTTTTTTTTAGTTCAATTAGTTCTGGTGATTCTGTACCAATCCACTTTACCATTGCTTCTAAAAAATTGTATTATTTTTTTGAAATGTCCAACCTTTGCTTTCATGAAATAAAATGTTCTATTGAATGACTTACCAAAAAGAAGTCTATCACGCAGGGACTGCTAAACTGAGCAGACTCCCACATACTGCATCACACCTCAACAGATATTCTCTATTTCCAAAAAAAAAAAATCTCATGAGTAGAAGTGAGCGGTCAATAAAATCTTACTTGATTGATGATGTAATTGATAGGGAGGGGGGGGGGTAACTGTAAAAACTAACAAGTAAAAATATCTATATCACCGATGAAAATGTATGCTATATATGATTTTTTTTAGTTGTAAATAAAGCTTATTATCAACTTTTGAAGTATGAGTCCCCCCCCCAGACATGTTTTTTTTTTTGTCCACATCATGCAAGTATGGTTAATCTGGGCATGTTATCTACAGGTTACCACCCTTTTCTAGCAAGGGTAGGTCTAACGATTCTATTTAATGAGCTTGTCTCTTAATAAATACCTGTTGCCCAGGTGGGAAACTAAATCTATGTCTCTGCCGTGTAAAAGTAACACCGAAAATAAAAAGTTAAAGTGTATATATATTTGTATTTTAATAAAAATTTCAGGAGGGGCAACCACTAATTGGGATGGGAAGAATTTTTCAAACATCTCCACTTAAAATTACTCAGTGTGTAGACCTTCTGAAGAAACACACAGGTCTTAAATCATTAAGACTAGCCCTTGGAATTAACAAAACTGAAGGTAAAATATTATTTACTTTTCTTATGAGATTTAATATTAGTTTCTGTATTTATATTCACTTATAACTAAATGACCAAACCAAAAAAAACTTTGAAACACAACATCGAATCCAGCGATAATAGCATTGATAAATTTATGAATTTCCTGATTTTGACTTCTGACTGCTGGTCACCAATTATAATTCATTAATGGTCCATGATAAAGACTAACTAGAAGTGAAATACTTTTTGTATATTTAGTTAGGGAATGAATATTGCCAACCTGTGGAATTTAATACATTAAAACTATCCTACAAGAATGAATGTTTACTTGGAAGTCAATACAAATATATTGTTAACTCTTTGTTAATATTGGTTTTGTACAAAAAAAAATGTAAAGAAAGAAATCGCATTAAAAATTGATTTTAAAATATTAGTAGTTGTGTTTTAGCATGAAATTCAAAATGGTTAGTTCCAACTTCCAGTAACTATCTCATACTTCTCTGATAGTTATTATATTTTGGTTGACAATGATTCTATTTGAACCCATGAATAAACGTAGATTTGTCCAAAAGCCATTCCATTCCTCAGACATAGAACATGTGTGTGATGAAAATGAACGGATTATTTAGTGCTTCAGTTAATCCATTTTTTTTTATTTTGACAAGAAGCAATTTTTGTTTAATCTCCCATATATAGATATGATACTTAGTCTTAGAATATGATTCTTTTGTTTCTCCTACTCTGTTCATGTATACTCTCAAACACCATTTAATTATCTAAGTAATTCAAAAGTTTGTGAGTTTCTTCACTAATTGATAAACAAAGACTTTGAGTATTTACCTTTGGTGTATACTTCCTAATGATTAAATTTTAGTTAGTCTTGAATTAAACTAAGACAAGGAAACAACCATTGTTTATTTTTGTCTTTGCCATTTTTTAGCATAAGTGACAATCTGTGGTGTTATTTTAAAAAATGATACCATGCAATTGAAGTGGCCCATAAATCTATAATGTAGAAGGGGCAGATGACATTTCTATCCAGGCTGCACAGACTTCATGGAAGATTTTTCTCTTGAAAGTAAATATCACAGTGGATTTCTCTTGATTAATAAACTCAGAGTATGTGTAGATAAAGATCCATCCACAAGCAAGCGCTATTATTTTCAAAACTAAGAATGTCCCCAGTACAGTTTTCTGTCAGCCTTTGTCATTGTTTTAGCTCCAGAAGCTGTAGAAGTGTTCCACACCATTTGTTGTCTTGCCAAGCAGAGCAAAGGGTGGAAGTTTGCAAAAATACGTCTGAATACCCCAATGGCATTTGTTTTATTAAATATATTGTGGCTTATGGTGAAAAATAGGTGTTCATCCAGCTCTCCCTTTCCAAGAAGAGAGTAATTTGAAAAAATACGATCTGTGTATGGTATAAAGTCAAACAATTACCCAAAATCGAGCCCACTGGTCCCCACCCTGATGAACATGTATCAAGTACTTTCACAACAAGGCAATGCAAGATTTCATACACCCAAGATTGCACATGCAAAATCAAGTTGCTAGAATTCGATCTTCTTCCTCATCCAGCCTGTAGTTCAGATCTAGCACCTTTGGATGTCCACCTTTGTGTCTATGACACTATTCGAGGTAGGAGTTTTAAAACAATTGAAATTGTTGATGGTAAATGAGTTTTTTGCATCATAAGATTTTCCATGGTTTCGGAATGGCATTGAACATTTGTCACAAAAATAGCTTCAGGTTCTGGTGATTGTTCATATTAAAAAAAATTATAAAAGATGACAGGCTTTTGAATTACTCTGATATTTGTTTAATATTAGCCTCATTACTCACATCATATCTGTGATCCTTGTACCTGTTTGTAAAATTGTATTTACATATCTTTATAGACTAAAACATTATTTTTCAGATTCAGTTATATCAAGTGTTGCTCTGGTTGCTGGCTCTGGTGGAAGTTTGCTAAAAAAAACTACAACTGATCTCTTTGTCACTGGAGAAATGCTCCATCATGACATCCTCGAAGCTAATCATAAAGGGATTTCGGTTATACTTACAAACCATAGTGACTCAGAAAGAGGGTTTCTGAGGCATATGGAAAAGATACTTCAGCAAACCTGTGATAATAATATTTGTATTTTCATTTCTAGTTTGGACTGTGATCCCATTCAAACTGTTTAAAAGCTGGAAATATTTTTTTCTTGATAAACAATATATTTTTTATTTGGTAGGAAATTATCTTTTATTTATTGTCCTTAATACTCCCCCTGATTTATTATGATAATACTTGAACGTAGAGGGGTGGTGGTTCAGAGGTAAAGTACTGGGCTGTGCTGGAAGATGTTTCAGGTTCAAATTCCAGGATTGCACTATCAATTTTATTTACCAATGCGATCACTTGAGTTTGAGGTTGTACGTCTATCTGTTTCCCCATACATCTTTGGTTTCTATAGTTACCAAAGCTGTGTGGAGCAGGCTCGGGAGCTGATGAGCCAACAATTTTTCACTAGAATGTAAATACCATTTTTAATTAAATAAATTTATTAGTGATATGAAATTCTCATTAATATATAGCTAGCATTTAAGAAACACAGTTAAAATTTTGAAGTCATGGTTTAGATGTGCAATTTGTCTTAAGAAGTTCATCACACAGTGGCTACGTAAACTAAGCAGATTTCCCACGTGGTTTTACAATAGATAAATCTACATAATGGTAACGCTTAACATCATCATGAAAATTAAGTGAATAAATACAAATGATAATGAGAAATAATGCAGTCAATTTTAATAACCTCCCAACGGAAAGCGTCTGAAATGTAAACAAACAATTGAGCCAACCTCTTACAGCTGAACAGATAGGTAGAAATATTCTTCACCAGAAAGAAAAAAAATTATTGAAATATATCTGAACATAATGTATTAATTTTATTGAAAACTATTTACTGTATCTAGTACTGTAATTTATAATGAATCAGAATAATTTTTACTGGAATCAGCCATTCATTATCTTGATTATTAACCAAAATACTAACATTTTTTTTTAGTTTTTGGCCTTCGTAAACCCCCACTCCTACTCATGTCATATAAACAATAAGCTGTTATATTATGAAGCACATTATTTAAAGTTTGCATACCAAATATCTTTTTCTTTAAACTTCTACGTTTTGAGATAAATGCAAATACGTGAGGAACTTTGGAAATCTGCTTAGTCAATGCAGCGCCTGCGTGACAGACTTAGTATGAATAGACAAATATCATCCAATTTTCTCCCAATTCCATTTTTCTAAAAAATGTATGTTCTTAAAATGCAAAGTTTGTAATAAATGACTCCAATGACTTTTTGTAAAACATACAATAATCAATTCAAATTTAACACTGACACAGAAATTATGTATAATATGAAATAACATGATCATGTCCCTGTCATAAAAGAAGGAATTCAATCTTTCATTAAAATATATCTGAGGGGCTCAGGTTAGCCATGTGAGTTAAAGCGTTGGCCTTAATCTCACATGGTAAACCTAGAGTGGCGAGTTCGATTCCCGCCTGGGCAAAGGAATTTATTTAGTGATGAAATTCATTAAATAAAATCATTAGTCCCACCCTGGCTAGTAAAGGGTTAGCCCTAGTTGCAAAAAGTGTACGTTAATAAATTATTTAAATATATATATATATATATATATATATATATATATATATATATATATATATATATATATATATATATATGAAGGAGGAGATGGAATGGATCTGAAGGAATTCACTCACAAGGTAAGGAGGGGGAAACAAGGAAAACATTTTTTTCTCACCGAAATAAAAGTCTATCTAAAAGTGCCTACCATTTGAATAAGTGGCACTTAATTTCTTCAAGGAAAGAACCTACTGGAACTAAAGATGAAGTTCATTAAAGATTGAATGGAAATTGAAAATTCAAAATATCTCTGTTATGAGTCAGATCAAAAAATTGTATATTACCAATCTTTTTGTAAATTTAGTATTCTAGAATAGTTATTTATTATACAAGTGACGAAAGTAGATCATTTTACAACTCCAGTGAAACGTTTACCCACACGAGCAAAGCGAGTGGTAATTTCACGAGAGTTGTAAATTCTACTTTTGTCACGAGTGTAATATTAATTTTTTTCTGTAATCGTGTAATACATGATCAGATCTAACCAGAATATGAACAAAATTAGGATGTTGTGAAGATTATGGTATGTCGTTGGTAGGTTATAAGCATGGTTGTGAAAGGTTATAAGCATAGTTATCAAACAACTAGTATTAATTTATTTTAACATTTTATTTATTATATATATTTATAGTTACATTACATTTGTATAATAAATAACTATTAATCAAACAGTGTTTTTGTAAGTTTTTTAGTAATATCAAAGATGTCTGTTTAAATTAAAATGATTGTGAAGTAGTGCAGTTATAAACAAGTGCAGGTTTTAAACAAGGAAGGTAATTATTATTATATTTAAATTTTAAAATATATTGATTATTTCCACCAATAATTCATTCACATTTCAATTTATTTTGTTAAAATAAATTCTTACAATGTTAAGAAATATTTAAAAGCATTTAATTTCCAACTTCAAATTATTTTTTAATTTATACTTATTACTAATTAAGAAGGCAATTCACTTTCTTCACTCTATTGCAAAATGTTTCACTTTCTTCACTCATTTCAGTTTAGTAATGTTACCATTATTCAACAATTACAGAAAAATGTTATTATCTTGGATATAAATAGAGATATTTGTTTTGTTTTTTAATTTTCAGTCTTCAGAACCCCCTCCCCTTATAGTCATAGAACTTTAACAATATGGCAAAATAGCATGCAACTTCTTATTCCAATCTTAAATACAAAATATTGCTTTCAATGGACCTTATATCAGTTAAATGCAAATCAATCATCACCATTAATCATCAATTAAGACATTCTTGACTCATAAATGTTTACGTGGACTATGCCATACTCAAGATTTAACCATTTCATTCATCACTAAAGAACATATTTATTAATATCGAAATCCGACCCCGAACAGAGAATCACTTTATTGTACAAATTTTTATACAGTTTGTGGGGCAGCTCAATTACATTGAGATGCTGAAGCACACAGCAACTTAGTCAATCCCTAGGACAACAGTAAAAGAATACATATTGTATTTAGTCAGTTCAATAACTAAAATATTAACTAAAATAACACAGTCAGGAACCTAAAAGGTGAATGTCACTAGATATAAAATTAGAAACATCATTATTGTACTAACATGATCCGTCGATCTATAATAAGATCACTGGTCAGAGAAAAATTTAAAATATATGGTGGGAAATAATCCCTAAAGTATCAATAATGATACCCTCGACCAAGGTTTGCAGAGCCTTCTTGTCTATTCCCACCTCGTCAAAAAATGTCCGGGTACGTTTAGGGACAGTTCCTCGGGCACCGAACCACAAGCCAATCACCAGAAAATCCCGCTCCCCAAATGATTCCCTAAATTTTTCCGAGTAAAATTTAGTACATTTGTCGTAAATATTTTTCTTTTCCTGGTGGATCTTCTCCGCTTGATCAGGGTCGTTGCTCTCGTACCTTATCGTTGGGTCCAGGATGTAGGCAAATTTACAATTCTCCTTGAAGGCAATGATGTCCGCGTACCTCGTTGACCCTGCGTCATCGACAGCGTACACCTCTTCAAAGCATGTAAAATTCTTAGCCTTCATGAGCTCCATGATAGCGTGCTTTACCCGGTGATGTCGCCTCGTGATCAGCAACATGTTATGTGGACAATTCCCGACCACATGGGCCGGTGTTTCGGTCTCCCTGCCACACCTTCGACAGAGGGGTCCAACATCCGCTGACTTCGAGACCCGGAACACCACGCAGTGGGACGTAATTTATATTAAGTTTGACAGAGTTCGTCCATTCTGAAGCAGAGAGCAACTGTTTCTCGGTCATATGCTTGTTCAGTCCTGCGTTTTCTTTAAAATGGTGGACTCCAACACCCTGCCACTTGCATGATGTCCACACCTCAAAGGACTTTTCTCTAAGAGACTGCCTAATTTTTTTGACCGAGACTGTGTCTCCTCTGGAAACAACTTCCAAGTCCAGCCTGCTCAGACACATGTCTGCCTCTGCTTCATAATGGAAGATCCTCTGAAACAGTGGATCGCTCACCCGCGCCAATTTGCCAGCTATTGCTAGATGCTGAAGTGGTGCCTCCCATTCGCATCTCAGTAGACCGAGGCCACGATAACGATGCGGAGCGTAAAGTATGGCGGAATTTGTAGCTGCTGGCAGACCAAGCATAGACTTGACACAACGTCGTATCACGACATCGATACCTTCCAGCAAGGCTTGACGAAGCTTACTAAGCCGCGCTGTCTGTAATGGGTATGTCAGAGTGGGGAAGATATACTGGTTGAGTACATTTAGTTTCTGATCAGGTTTTAGTAGCTGGGAGGACCTTAGCTTCTCCAGATTTTCTGTTGTCTGTTGAATGGCATTTCATTGACTACTACTTCACCAGAAATAGTGCAGCCGAGATATTTGACAGATTCATCCTGATCGATTGGCTGAATGTAGCTACCGTCCTCCAAAGATAATTTGTCCCTCACAAGCTGTCCCTCAATCAATATAATCGCTGTGCTCTTGGAAGGGTTTACCTCAAACCCGATTTCCCGTAAGAGCCTTTGGACCAGATCCGTCACTCTCTCTGCACACATCTTGTCCCTCGTAGTCATAGCCTGGTCATCGGCAAATCCGGTAAGGATAACACCCTCCTCCTCTTCAACCAACTTATAACCCATGTTGCTAGCCAGCACCTCATAACAAATTTCTTAATAAAGGAAATTTATACAAAGGTTAAAGAGTGTTGGAGAGAGTGGCCCACCTTGAGGGACTCCTCGTCGGACCTTAATAGGGCCTGATGTCTTTCCCCCCGAGTTCACCCATATTGTGTTATCCGTTAGCAAAGCCGCTATCAGGTTCTTGACATCCTTTGACACACCCTTGGATTCCAATGTACGCAGTACATGAGAGTGACCCACATTACAAGGATGTGGGGGGGGGGGGTCGAATAAACATGAAAATGTTATAGAACCAATGTTGTTAAACTATGCTATCTTGATAGTTTTGATGCTACCAAATTGTTGTTCTATATATTTATTCGAAACTCCAATATTAACCGAATTAATGGTACTTTCTTGTTTTCATTCTACAGAAAACCACCCAATTCTACTCATTGTATTTTTACTTAGAAATAAAAAATATATGGTGTAATGAGATCACCAGTCTGTCATCCAGTGCATGGGAAATCTGCTTAGTTTACTCAGCCCCTGTGTGGTGGGTTTCTCCGCAACTAGTTGAAAAGGGTTTTGGGAAAGACAAAACCGACAATTCTCTAGAATTCTGAAATTCCAAAATATTGGCAATTACAATACTTCACAGAAGGAAGTAAAAACACTTAAAGGAATCATCACCAGAAAAGGTAATGTGTATGATGTTTTTAGACTACAATATCATTACATAGATAGGGGATGCAAAATAAGGGCCGGGTTTCCACTCCACTTTACCTTTAATGCCACTTGTGTAAATAAAACTAATCCATAATTCTAAGGGATACACATCATATAAATGCTTCTTTATCTCCCCTTCTATCTCTTTTCCTTTTAATTCAGCGCCTTCAGAATTTGAACCTGGAAGAAGTGCGGGGCAAACCTTGCAAAACATTTATGGCCTAAAAGACCATAAGTAAATGAATTCCCTGTCGTTTTATGACTATAAGGGAAGGCATCACCAGCCCTTTATTTTTTAGGCCATAGTTTCAGCTGACCATACAAATACTACTTAAGACTTAGTGGAATAACTTGGTGTTGACCAATCCATGGTCCTTTGCCATCTGGAAGCTACAATATTTGGGAAACAATGAATATGTGCTTATGAACTGAACTGAATGACCAAAATGATCTCAAATATTATTATAGATTATTCTGTCTGCAAAACTGTTAATTTCTTCTCTTAAGAAACAAAAGCCCTACAAGCAGGAGCTAAACTAAGCTGATTTATATAGTCTTCATATTTTAATATATAAGAATATATAAAAATATTGGGTCCAAAATAAGAAGAAAAAGCTGATTTAGGGAAAGAGGTATTTCCTGGATTGGACTGCGTTTATTGTTGATGCCAACATATCTTATGTATGTAGTATGTAATTTGTCTATAGTAAAAATATTAACTTTGTTTGACATAATGCTAGCGGTGTTGAGGTTCAAGAGCTTCCGTCTGCCTTCGGTTCCAGGTGATCTGTATACTTTCGACAGGTTTAGTTCATCTCGCCTATTCAGTGTATGTCTTAAGCCTTTGCCATGTCTTGTGGTAGGACAGTGTGTTAGTCCCTTAAGAGATTTTTTACGAGTGTTTCTCCAAAGGACATTTACGCCACGGCATTCTTTCAGCTAAGAATCTGATGGTGACACAACGACGTTAAGCGTCATTTCAAGCCATTGTTCAATACACCTTCTTCAAGGATTCGAAAAGTAAGTCTGTTCCAATGATGTTCCTACTACGGATTGAAAACAACTACAGATTATTATTATTGGCTTTTCATTCTCAAATACTATTTGAAGAGTAACATTGTCTGATGGCTATTACTTTTAACTTAAAAGTTGTTTCAATAACTTCACAATACATCTTTACAAAATATTTTGGAAGCATCTTCCTATTTTTGTAATGTGACCTGAGTAATTCATTTTTACCTCTGAAATGTCATCATTTTATAATCGCAGTCATTTAATTTAAAGGTTATTTGATTTTTTTAAAAATTTATTTATCCCTAGGTTTTGAATCATTATTTTGATAATTCAAATAAAGAGTTAGAACCGCCACTATAAATGATACTGTTGTCATACCTGTCGGTGGAGACCGTTGTCACTAGCTGATAGTCGAGTTCAGTTGGCAATAAAGGACTGGCGATGCCTTCCCTTATTAGTCATAAAACGACAGGGAATTGATTTACTTATGGTCTTTTAGGCCATAAATGTTTTGCAAGTTTTGCCCCGCACTTCCTCCACGTTCAAATTCTGAAGGCGCTGAATTAAAAGGATAAGAGATAGAAGGGGAGATAAAGATGAATTTATATGATGTGTATCCCTTAGAATTATGGATTAGTTTTATTTGCACAAGTGGTATTAAAGGTAAAGTGGAGTGGAAACCCTGCCCTTATTTTGCATCCCCTATCTTTGTAATGATATTGTAGAGTCTAAAAACATCATACACATTACCTTTTCTGCTGATGATTCCTTTAAGCGTTTTTACTTCCTTCTATGAAGTAATGTAATTGGCATAATTTTTGAATTTCAGAATTCTAGAGAATTGTCCGTTTTGACTTTCCCAAAACCCTTTTCAACTAGTTGTGGAGAAACCCACCACACAGGGGCTGAGTAAACTAAGCAGATTTCCCATGCACTCGATGACAGACTGGTGTTCTCATTACACCATATATTTTTTATTTCCAAGTAAAAATACAATGAGTAGAATAGGAGGTTTTCTGTAGGATGAAAACAAGAAAGTACCATTAATTCGGTTAATATTGGAGTTTCGAATAAATATATAGAACAACAATCTGATAGCATCAAAACTATCGAGATAGCATAGTGACGACAGTCCAAACCGATAGATAGGAATTATTTATTATTAATCACTAACCAGTAACACATGTATTCTCGGATGGCATTGGCATCGAATCAACACAAGAGGAACAACGCCCTTTTCATCTAGAACAAGACTTTATACGACCGAAGGACCATGGAACACATTCAACCTGGTGATTTGTCTCTTCGCCATGGAGAAGGATTTCTGGGTTACCTTGCCTCCCACGAAGACTTGAAGCAATTGTCTACTATGAAGGATCTTAGACGCTTCTTGGGAATGTTTAATTTTTATAGACGATGCATTCCCAAGGCAGCTGACCTACTGGCGCCCATTAAGAGATATTTGAGTTGGTCTAAGAAAAATGACGAGTCCCTAACATTCTGAGCTTTTGAGACATGCAAATAAACATTGAAAAGTTTAGCTAAAGTCGGCCACCCAGATCATAAGGCAGAGTTGGTACTCGTCTGATGCATAAAATACAGCAGTGTTTACACTGGAATACATTTGTATCCATTGGCAAGCCCTCGGATATTTTTCGAAGTCCTAGAACCCAGCGCAGCGAAACTGCTCAACCTACGATCACTGGCAGTGAATCGAGAGACGAGCACATTCGGCATCACCTGGATGGATGGGAATTTGTGGTGTGGACCAATCGTGTCGTTGGTTTTCGCAATTCATCAAAAGGCCGAGACTGCCACACCGATGCATATTTACTGAAGTAAGGGAAAATAAAAACCACTTTCAATTTTTATATTGAAACAATAACTTCTTCTTAAGGGGAAATATTTACAGTGGACAACAAAAAATCATTTACGATACAAAGTTTCAACAGCCACTTAAGACAGTTGCAGCCTACAGATTTTAACAGCCTACGTCGGCTCAGGCGCCCGAGCTTCCAGACGGCTCATTACAAGTCGACTCTTCTGTCCTGTAATGAATGTAGACCTCTCTAAGGGGACCCGAAGTTAAATCCCCTGCCAACGTACTAAGAACACGTGAGTCAAACGATTCCACCAACTGCTGTTTCTGGTAACAAATAGATTTGAGCACGTCCATGTAGACATTTTTGAGCCTCACATATTTTGCTGGAAAAGGCTATTTATTGAGCATTGTGGGTTGTTATACCAGATGACCAGAGCAAGTTCCTCTTGAAGATATTTTTACAGTTAATTGTGAAGATGGATACATCATGGCTTACATTTCTAGATTTCCCGGTTTGGAGTTCCTGAGAGGACCTCACAATATTCAACCTTTTCGCCAATCCCATCGAAGGGCACCCCGTACAGTACATGAGACACCATTCACCAACTACTGTCCTATGGGCCTGCATCAGATAGGCACCCACGTAAGTGGTTCACCTTCAAGGGTTCTGTCGTCGCTGTTGAAACGCCCAAACCGGCGTTGAACAATACATATTCTTCGATCAGGAGGCGCTCGATTAAATCTTTGTTTTTAATAACACCGCAAAAGTAGGTGAATTTAAACATTTTCTGAATTCATATTAAAAGAATGGCACAGGTATTGTTTTTGAAGAGAGAGATAATTGATTGAACAATTGAAAGGTTCTCTTTCTGATAAACATAACTTGTTATGGATTGAAGGCTGATGTAGGCAGGACAGTTAAACAAAACATTCCAGCCATCAATAAAAAAAAGTTTAAGTCACCCTCTGCAGAACTTTAAAGTTCTGATCACCTGATCGAAATGTGCGGAGGGAATTTGAGCCGTGTAATGCAAGTATACATCCTCAAGTTTTACATATACGTACTAAAAACTATGCTATTGGAAAAAGTTTTTTGAATGTATAAAATGGTTTATTACTGAGCAGTAAGACTGAGTGCTGTTGACTAAGATACAGGCCCAATGTACCAGTATTATTAGCTAGTCGGAAGGAAGTAATAGTTAAAAAAAAACAATTAATCAGAATTAAAGAATCCAGGAAAAGCGTTAAAACAGGCTTTACTGTGTTTGTGTTTTGTGCGATTGTGCATAATCTATATAAATAAAAATGAACGTTTGTCTATATGCCCTTTATAGAATCGTAATCTGCTGTACCGAATTTTATGAAACTTGGTATCTATATTGTTACAAACTCAGCTTAGTTTAGGCTATATTAATATTCTCTGAGACGAACAGGAGTGGGGGTTATAAGGGTAGCCTGAAATTAAAAATAGCGATGTTTCGTTTCCTATTGGTTTTTCGGCAAATATATACCTAACAAAAGTTGTTTATTTCGTTAATTAGAATAACTTTTGTTATATACACTTTTGTCGGATACCGAAGTATAAATGAGTTATACACTAAAAACTATAGTGGGAGTCAACCATTTTATGTGGCACAAAAGACTCAACAGAACTAAGCGAAACTCCGTTTGTGATTTGGTATTAATACCTCCCTGATTATAAGCTATATTAAAATTTCGAGGAACGGACAGGGGTGGGGTTTATAAGTGAAGTGCATTGAGACAGGAAAATTTAAAAATATTGTACAAAGTAAAGCCCAAAAAAATACCATCATCATTCAGCCTCAAATGATTTCCCGAGCGAAGCCGGGTATCTTAGCTAGTAATATATATTTCTTTTCTTTTTTTCTCTCTTTCTGATTCAGTGAGATATTACCTATAACGTCATCAAATTACGTTTATGTTTATAAATTCTCTTTATTTAAATAAATCTTTAAGTGGTATGGAAGCTCTAATGAACGAACTCATTCCTGAGCTACTCTAGACTAAAGAAGGCTTTTTGTGGTTTATCTGGATGTAAAATGTTTATTTTGTTTTAGAAATCGTTTTATCCTAGATCGTGATAATTTATCACAAGATTAAAATGACTCAATACAGCTATTCCAGATTGCCATTAAGGCTTTTGTTGAAAAGAAATAAATATTTAATGCTAAATCGTAATATGAAGGACTGTTATCAGTTGGAGACAGGAGTTATTAATGTACCTAAAGCTGTCTTAGGATGTGTTA
This sequence comes from Riptortus pedestris, assembly GCA_019009955.1. Classification (NCBI taxonomy): domain Eukaryota; kingdom Metazoa; phylum Arthropoda; class Insecta; order Hemiptera; family Alydidae; genus Riptortus; species Riptortus pedestris. The sequence continues at coordinate 79,278,085 of CM032228.1, read as the reverse complement.
AGTATTCCTCTGCTGCAGTTGATATTAAATCTAAATTGCAGGTTTCTTCAAACTCAAATAGTGGGCTCTCTCAGGTTGATATACTTCTTAAGGAAATCAAGAGTGGTTACTTTTCTGCTGAAACATTGAATAATTTGAAATCCCAAGTGTTTTCAGTTGATGGTCAAATAAATGAAACTAATTTTGATGCAATTTTTATCGGGCTTTGTAGTAATGAAAAAGCATTTTCTGTTGGAAAGTCATTTTTTCTCCATCTTCATGCCCAAGGGAAATGCAACTTGGCCACTATCGGAAAGTTTTTTAGATTATGTTTTGACTGTGTGAATGATTGTACTGAAGATGACAAAAAATTGATTACTGAACTCAGTCATGACATTTTGTCCAAGTATAGTATTTTAGATAGCAGGACTTGCGAAAACATGGCGCTTGGGCTTTCGCTCACTAATAAATGGATGGTTGGAGTGGAGTTGTTAGAAATGTGTTCGTTTTCTGCAAAACCATCATCTAAAATGTATTCTAGTTTAGTTAAGTCTGCCTTTTATAATAGGGAATTTAATATTGGATGGAAATTGTTACATGATATGGCAATGAGTAATAGGCAACTCGAATTAAATATTTTTAAGGCTTGGTTAGAGGTGTCTGGTTTTACTTTGAAAAACTTTAATGCAATTCTGAAATTTCTTGAATTGTATGATATACATCCTACTGAGGATTTGGCAGAATTTTTACTAAATGTTTATAGAGAACTAAAGAAGAATTCCCGGCAATCTGCTGTTACGTCTATACACCGTAGGTATGTTCAATAGGATAAAAGTGTTAATTTTAATTATTTAATATTTTAGTTGTCCTGACTTTCCTCAACATTTTAGTGGGAGGTGCCAGGCCTGCTACAAGAAATTGCAAGATGCAAGTATAACAGATGAAGAATTCAGTAGATTAAGAAATACTTTTTTGGATCCTGTTCTAATAGGAAAGGATATTTTTCTTAAAACAAAACCACAGGAGTTTCAAGCATTTTTAGCCTTCTTGGATGACGTGGGTAAAGTTGATGTAGTTCTAGATGGATTGAATATAGCTTATGCCAAAAATCCCAGTAAATTTAACAAATCAGCAGCTGCTCAATTGGTAATAACATTTATATCAAATTATGACTTCCGTATATGTTCACTATTTATTTCTTCAATAATTCTATGAAATGAAATATTTTAGATCTCAGATGTTGTACGACACTTTGTTCAGCAGTCGAAAAAGGTCATTGTAATTGGACGAAAACACATGGAGTCCTGGCCAAAAGAACAAATGAATTACATAAAAAGAAATTCAAGGATTTTTCTTGCAGACAACGTGTAAGATTATTTTTTACATTTTAAACATTATTAATATTCAATGGTTTTAATATGTGAAGAAATTGAGAGCAATATTGTTAAATATATATTGTTAAATTCTGTTCGGTTAATGAGGTTCAATTATCAGCCACAATAATTGCTGTTTATTTTCAATGATTGCATCAGTTTTGTTAAATATTTGGTACTTCTGTTGCCTGAGTTCCAACTGAGAATGAAATCATTTCTTCCAACAAAAAAAAAATCGATTCCCATATTATTATATTTATAAATGCACTAAGCATTTAGATGCATTTCTTTATTTCACAAAAAAAGAATATTTGTGAGTTCATCACCCTATAATTTTGTATTGTACTTTTATAGTGGATAAAACTTGTAGAAATATCTTGCAAACCATTTCTCCATATGTTCAAAGGAAAATTGCTATGGTGGTTTTTATTTGCTATGCATTTTGGCCTTACTTTCATTGTTTGGTACTTCATGAGAATGTTTTAAGAAATTTCCCTTACAGGAAATCAGTTATTGAGGTACTCATTACATGATTTTCAAAAAGTGTCATCAAATGACCATCAACCCTACCTAAGAGATAATGAAAATTAAAAATACACGCACAAGAACAAGCACAGGCACTTGTTTCTTACTGCTCTAGTAATTTTAATTTGATCATTAACACTCAATATATATATATAAGCATTTTATGTAAAATTGTGGATCAAATTTTTTAACATGAAATCATACTGGTGGTTGGGGGAGGGGTGGTTAGAGGGAGAAAAATTGAAAATTCGAGATATCTTTGTTATATGTTGTATCGAAAAAGTATTAGCTGCCCAAGGGACCAAGGAAAGGAATGAGACTTATTTAATTAAATATATATATATATATATATATATATATATATATTCATATAATTAACTCAGTCTAATATTTCGACCTGCCAACAAAGGGTAACAGCTAGAGGTGAATAACCAGCATCACGTTTACATTTTTTTTTATTTATGGGAATGAAAGGTTTGAGCTTTAGACATTATAGATGATTGAAAATGTTACAAAAATAGTTTATTTTTTTATTTACCTTCAGAGAAAAAGTATTAGTAACAGTCTACAGTTATGGTTAATTCAGAGCTGCAACACATACAGCAAATCATATTTGGGGACTCAGGTGAGTTAAGGCATTAGTCTTGATGCACTTGGTAAACCTAGAGTCATGGATTTGATTCTCATTTGATCCACAGGAATTTATTAAGTGACAAACTCATTAAATAATATCCTAAGTCTCACTCTGGTAAGAAAAGTGTCGGAACCTCTAGATAACTCGCCGTAATTAAACTAGTAGTGGGCATAAATAAATAACATATTCTATTTGGTTATAATTGTAAATACTTTCTATGCATCTTTATGACAAAAGATCTAATTGTTTGTCTAATTATTTCTTAGTTCACAAGATGATCCATTACTTTTATATGCTGCTATGAAGAGTGGTTTGGGAACACTTTTTGTTTCTCGAGATCAAATGAGAGGGCATAAATTTCTTTTGAAAAATGCAGAATTGATGACAATTTTTTCGAAATGGCAACAAATGCATCAATTATACTTTCAGTATGTTACACCCTCTGGATCAGTAATTCTTACCGTAAGTTCATGTTTCTTCCTATTCTACACACACGCACGCAACACCTACACACAAGCACACACAGGCAACAAAAAACAAAAAATTTTTCTGAGACAAAAGTATAGAACATTTATTACTATTATATGAGAAGGTCACTATTTTGGAAGGACCAACATTTTAGCCAGTACAATGAAAACAGTTAACAGCAACAACCATTTTGAAGTAAATGGCTGTCATCATGATACAAATGGAAATTTAAGAAAACATTGTATGCCTATGCCTGTGCATGGGTGTCTTTGTTAGTTGACCTAATTTTTAAGCTTCCTTTTTTACATTCCTGAAAATTAAAAGTTTCTTTGAAGTGCTTCCTGGTTTCATCAGCTGTAGTAAGTTTTAGCAGATTTCCCTTAAGGGAAATCAGCTATTGAGATCGTACTCATGACGCGATTTTCGAAATTTTTCTTCAAATGTCCATCGATCTTACCCAGGAGATGGCGAAAACTGTATATATATATATATATATATATATATATTATATCTGTTACTTCTCTAGCGGTCGCAATTTGTGTCTTATCATTACCAAACTTGATATATAATCGTTTTATACAAAAAGAAAGATCAAATTCGTTAACGGCTGAAATTGGAACAGGGGAAAATTTCGAAAATTCTTAATATCTCCGTTATTATGCGTCGGATCGAAACATTGTATAGAACCAATCTTATTGCAAATGTAATGCTCTATAAATGTTGTTATGTACATTTTTTCAATATCTTGATTATAACAGATATTTGCATTTTTTAGTTTTCGGTCTTCTGTAAACCCCACTCCTACTCATCTCATATTAACAATTTTCTATTATGTTATGAAGCACTTTATTTGAAGCTTTAACACCAAATATTGTTCTCATTGAACTTTTTAGTTTTGAGATAAATGCAAATACGTGGCTCTCGTGGGAAATCTGCTTAGTTAATGCAGCCCCTGTGTGACGGACTTTTTGATTTTGACTACTATTTTATGTTTTGTCACTAAAGGGTTATTTAGTTTTAACATTAATGAATATGATGTTACAATGTGATGCCAACTGATTCATATCACTATAACTTACAGTATTATTGAGATCCTAGTTAGATATCTCCAATTTTTATAAATTAAATAAACTCAACCGCTTTAAACAAATCACTTTTTAAATCCTTTCTAAGCTCTGGGAATTCATTAATTGTTTCTAATAAACTGAGTTTGCGAGACAATCAACATTTGCCATATATATATATGAATTTTATTGTCCACACAGCCATGCCTAGTTATGAAAAAAATTCCAAATGGTGGAGTACTCCTTTTGCTGTGTCGAAATATGTTTAAAACACTTTATTAGCAATTAGTGAGTAACTGTTCTATAGCATTGTATATTATATGTGTGAGAATGTATGTATGTACTAAATTATATTCTAATTTTCTTACCTTTTTTTAATTTGTTTTCTTTTTTTCAGGAACCATTGCCTTATTTACAAAGTGTTCAGAAAACCTTATCTTCCTGGCATATTCCAATTTCTTCACCAATGGATGGTGTTCCAGCACATCTAGTTTCTAAAAACACAAAATGGTTGTGCCTTTCCTGAACTGAATTAATGTAAATAAAATATTGTTGCTTGTTTTACTAGTACCTTTTTCATATAGCTTGGCCAATTGAAATAACCTTGTTAATTTAATTATTTATTTCATTTTCAACAATTATTAAATTATATATATATATATATATATATATATATATATATATATATATATATATATATATATATATATATTAAAAAGTTATTATTTTTATTTAAAAACAATTGACCGGTCTAGAGACTAGACTTTTACTAGCCAGTGTGCGACCAATTACACTACAAGTTTGGGTAGAGTTAGTACAATAAACTTTTCTCTATGGCCAACCTGATATGATTCCCTATTTCATTATTTTAGCAGATTTCCCTTGAGGGAAATCAGATATGGAAAAATTTCCTCAAATGTCCATCGATTCTACCTAGATGATGAAAATATTGTCTGTTCAAAATTATACACACACACACACACACACACACACACACACACACACACACACTTGTTATTTTATTATAATCAAACTCGACATGTAAGTATTTCATATAAAACTAAAGGTCGAGTTTGTTGATGGCTGAAATTGAACCAGTGGGAAGGAGGGGTGGGGGTTTAGAGGAGGGAATTTTGAAAATTCTAAATATCTACATTATTATACGTCAAATTGTATATAATCAATATTATTGCAAATAAAATTTATTATAAATACTGTTATATACATTTATTTTTTATCTTTAGTATTAACTGAGATATTTGCATTTTCTAGTTTTCAGCCTCCTGTAAACCACCTCTCCTACTTTTGCCGTATAAAAAATAAGCTATTATATTATGACGTACTTTATTTGAAGCTCAAATACCTAATAATGTTCTCCTTGAACTTTTACGTTTTGAGATAAATGCAAATAAGTGACGCACATGGGATCTGCATAGTTAATGCAGCCCCTGCGTGACGAACTTTTAAGAGGAGACATCGTTTATGACTTGAAATTATATTATTTTACTGATGGTATGTATAATATACACTGTCAATAAATTATTAATATTTTAATTAAAATATTATTTTGAATTACCTATGCTCATTGTCCATAACTGGAGAATTTTCATATGAAATAATAATGAAATCCGACAAATCTTTTAGTTCATATTAGTGTCAAATTTAGGAAAATGTAAGTAATTCATGCTGAATATATATGGAATTTTCATTAGAAATGTCTTATTTCTAATGACCCAGAACCTTGACTTACTGTTATCCCAATGTTGACGATCTGTTCCTAATATTGTCCTACAATTTTTATAACACTTCTCAGCATGTCAAAATTGGTTATTCGAACTATTTTTTTTTGTTTTTACAAAATACAAAATAATAGTGCATTAGAGTTTTACATATCCTCATCATTAATTTAATAAAGATGCCTGGACAAAAAGAAAAGAACTTGAAATATCCTGAGAAGAAAATGACCAGGAGTAAGCATATCCACATTAGGGAGTAGTGGTGTCAACCCATACCAAATCCAATAGCTTACCTTGTGAAATATAAGGTAAGGTGGAAAACTCCAATAGAAATAAGAACGAGTCACCACTCAGTGCTTATGAATAAATCATCCTGCAATGAATTATAGCTATAGCTAAAGCAGGTTTTCCAATGGCCATGAACTAAAATCATCATCATTTGATAAGGATCTTATCAATTCATAAGGAAACTAGGGGATAAACATTTTCAAAATAACCGGAGCCTGTCTGAAGCGGAATCCAAAAGAACCTTTCAGGGCTGCGGATAATCTTAAAGAGTCTTTTGACTTGCTCTGACTTTCTGCACCAACAATATTCATGCTTATTGGGGTTCTAATTTTCTTAAAAAGTAGAAATTTCGCAACATTTTTTTTTGGTTCCCGGACTGCAACCTAGCGATGAACAGCCTGAAGAAGGCAACCGAAGAGTTGTCGAAAATTAGTACCCCCAATAAGCTTGAAGACCACTGGAGCAAGAGATGTTTGCCCAGCGAGGAAGTCTACAAAGTCAGTAGTGATTCCAAAAGTCAAACAACCACCAATGCTTGGTTTAATTCAGTAGAGGACTAATATGGTTGAGAATAGGTAGATCTAAAAGTGGTTGGATGAATGAGAAAATTCTTTGAATTCATACATAATATATTCTACACTTGGCTAGGAAATACCCCTTCGCCATGAAGTTTCATGGCTGACCATGTATCACAACTGTGCATAGTTAAGCAATTTATGCCAAGAAAAGGTAATTAGTGCTGAATGAGCCTCACATCATCCAGTCTACAGATGTATCGATATTCTTGATAGATCAACTTCAGACATTAAATGAATTGAATTAATTTAATGTTACTATCTTCCTATCAATATCAAAGAGTTTTCAGATGTTTAATATAAATGTTCCCCTATTTTAAAATATTTGTATTAGATAGAATTATAAATAAAAATAAGGAAAAAAGTAGGTAATGCAATGGCTCAAATAACTCATCTTCATTTTTATTAATTATAAAATTCATTCTTTACTTATGACAGTAAATTTCAACCAAAATGTATAAAAATAATTATAAAATTATTTATTCCAGTAGTATACATATAAAATAAACCTTAAATTCAAAGCTAACAAGAAGGAAGAAACTCATTAATAAAAGTCAAAATTATTAACAAAAATCGTACCTGTATACTTCATATAAAATCTAAGTAATAATTTAAATTGTAACATTATAAGTAGTTAATAGTTAAATTACTGGAAATTGCAAAACTTTTGTAAACAATACAAACAAATGAGCACATAAAGTACCACAGATATCACAGCTGATCATCGATAAACATCTTAACTCATAAAATCGCATTTACACAGCCTTAAAATTCCTGAAATCTGACTTATCTGACTTCTGAGACATTCCTTGTATAATAAAAACGTCCACATTTAACTTATAAGTAGAGAACATAAAAACATAATCATTTCTTTTAAATATCTTAATACATCCAACTTTTTATGCCATTTTATGAATTAACAAGGATATGTAATAATATATTAAATAGAATATATTGAAAATACAATGTAGGAATATAAATAAATTATATATTATTAAAAAAAAATGAAATAAATGAAGATAATACAAATTAACTCATCTTGATTAAAAGTATTGAATATAAAAAGAAATGGCAATTAGAAGTGAGATCCACTTTAACAAGAAGGGTAAAATACTGTTATTTAAATGCAATATATTGTTTTTATTAATAAGAATGTATAAGATGCAATTAAAATTAATGTTTCAGATTAATTAATTAAATACAGAATACTTTAAAGAAATTAACTTGCATAAAATATTAGTAGTTAACAATTTCCTATTCAGTTTTATAATATGAATGAACACTTTTGGTCTTTACAGTATTCAAGATACAAAGGATTAATCAATAGATTCAAATTGTAAACTTGTAGCACAACCAATGTTATTTTATAACATAGTTTCATATGAAAATAACTTATGTATAATTCATATGAAGAGAGTTAATTAACATAAATTATTTTAACTTAATTTGTTAGTTTCGATTTGTGTGAATATAAAAATTATTAACAATAATAATAAATATTCATTTATAGGTATTACATTAGGAAAGGGAACCAAAAAAATAATTTAAGAATTTACTCATTGTAATGATTTAAAGTGTTATTATAAATTAATTTATAATAAAATATTAAGAGAGTAATGGAATATAATTCAGGAATGATTAAGGGGGGGGGGACAAAATTGTTATTCTGTCCAAAGCCTTGATTTCATATAAATGAGAAGGACCATTATTGGACAGTCTCTTACCTTGCCCAGAAGCAGTATACAGTCATTACATTTTCGAGCAAGAGAAGAACTTATTGAAAATCATCTACAATAGATAAAGTCACTCACCAATAAAATTTTTAAAATGAGAAACAACTACTTCTGATTCATGTTTTTATAATGTCTTCCCCTATAAAATTTGTATTATTTCCAACCTTTTCAAGTGCCTTATCTGTAACTTATGCACAAGTTGAAATATATAAGAATTATTTTAATTTTTACAAAAAATAAACTCTCTAGTACATGTTGTGCATCTACTAGTATTAGTAAGTCTCATAAAATGATTTAAGGAAGTTAATGTATAGTACTTGTTAGGAGATACAACAAATTATAAAAGACATTTTTATATATTTTATAAATTAGTTTATGAGAAATTTGAGAAACATATCAGAAATATGAGTTATGTTAACAGCTCATTATTTCTGAATTATTGGCGCTAAAATTGAATATAAAAATTTCAGTTAGAGCTTGACAGCTAATCAAATCACTATTTATGCGTAAAAAGTACATTAAGACATAAGTAGAAGTCTTTTGGAATTCATTGAAATAAGCATTATAGTTTTGGAACCTAATGATTTTTCAACTTAATAGAAACATCTATAGAACAAATTAGAGTTTAGATTTAGCTAAGCTATAATCTTGGATCCAATGTGGTTTTTCAAATGTTCCTGGGGCCTGGAAAAATGCTGACTGGAGGTGCTTGTATATCTGTAAAAAAAAATAAAAAATGAAAGTGTGTGTGTATATATATTATTGTGGGATATATTGCATATATTAAATGTATATATTGCATTTATTAAATGTTATTTGGAGAGGTTCCATCTTATGTCTCCTATATTCATACCTCAGGGGTGTTATCCTCTTCTATTTACTGGAAATATATTATTGAAATTATTCTTATCTAAACGGGAAAATAAAATAAAACAAAAGGCTATTCAATTTAAATAAAACCATTTATTGACCATTATCGAGGGTCAAATGTCAAAGAGCTGTATCTACAAAAACCTACTTTTTCAGAAAATGCGATTCAACGTTTCTTTCATATTAATTTTGTGTGAATAATATTGAAGATAAGGATTGTTAAATTCTTATTTATTTTTATCCATTATTGTTCATTTTGAGTATTTTCTATTTTATTGTGTTTTATGTTCTATATGTTGTGTTTCTTATTCTTCTATTATTAATAATTTTTTCATCATTTTTTAAAAATTTAAAAACCTTTTTTTTAAAAAAAATAATACCTATATTGCAAAGCTGTATAGCCAGCCTTTACACTACAAATGGAAATGTAAAACACAACATTTTCCATTGGGTCGGATGATGATCCAGGGTCAGACTACCATCACGACAATGTTTTGGAGATGGCTTTTTGTCAACAATTCTGATAGACACGGATGGAATTGAAATACATTGTTAACTGAAATTCACTAAGGCACATTTTAGACTCTTCAAGTAAGTGGAATTGAATGCCACTGTATAAAGACTAAGATGATGAACAACTCATATTAGGCTCATTGTAGAAGACTTCTCATTGACTGACCGTAAATACCTTTAGGGCATACCTGTCGCTAGATGCTGTCATAACTGGCTGATCGTCGAGTACATGTGATAAGTGCTTTTAGTGCAATGGCATCAACCCTGTCATTGCTTTTACAATAACACAAAAGGTGTAAAACACAAAGTTTTTACAAAAATGTACAACCAATGACCAACAGCGCTTGTCACGTGTACTCGACGATCAACCAGTAATGACTGCATCTAGCAACAGGTATAAATATATATACATATACACAGGTAGAACCAACCCACCCACTACATGATGATGTGGTGACCTTTAGTTACTTGATCAACCACACCCGTGGTATTGAATCAAATCAGTGAATTTGATGCTAAATAATTGAATTCACCACCAATATGTCATCCTTTGTGTATTTAATTAGTGCTCCTATCTTGAATGGATTAGGAATATCCTTCCCCTCACTTGAACCAGCACACACACTTCCAAAACTACTCTTGTGCTTTTAAATCTGAAAACTGCTTTGAACTCAGTGTAAAATTTACTGCTTTACTTGCCAACTTGAATGGAAGTTGTAGGTCAAATAGACCAGAAATAATTATTTAAATTCAGTAAATTTAATTATGGAAATCTTAATTGACTGGACAGAATCTATCGTCAATTTTTTTGATATTACATACCTCAAATTGATCATAAAAAAAAAAAAAAAAAAAATACCGACTCCCATTGAAAAAAAAAACTATTCTTTCTAATGTTAACAAAAATTTTAATATTTCCCATCTTTATGAAGGACTAGTGAACATCTGAAATGCTTCTAATTTTTGACAATAAAATTAAATATTCTTCTATCACACAGATGGTAAACCTGTTGGATTATAGAGTATATTACAATAAATAAATATATACACATTCAAACATTTTTATGTATATAACATTAAATTTTTATATCCTAAACATCACACATATATAAAAATAAATGTAATTTCAATATGTTTCTATTTGCTCTTACATTTCCATCAGCATATCCAAGAGGAGAATTGAGAATGAAATCTGGAGGTGCTATAGCATCCACTAAAGACACAGCTTCATTCTTTAAATCCGCACACAAATCAATAATTCCTTGCCTTAAATGTTTTGACTGTACAGTTGAAGAAAATAGCCCACCTACAACAAAAGTATTCAGAAACAAAGATATAAACTGAAATTTTAATTTATGTACAATTACTTCAACAATAAAATAGATGTCAAGGCTTTTCTTGAAGCATATGTATAAGTGTGCACATATTATAGATTATACTGTGGATACACACCTTCATAGAGAAGTCCAATATGCTTCTCGATACTCCAAGCTCCATATAAAGAAACTAATTTCAGTAGAACATCTCTAATGCTCTTATCTTCTTTGTTAGAGGCAAACTTAAAAAATTCGTTCAGTATGTTAATCTAGAATAGAAAGTGTAAAGAAAATTTATTACAAAATGTAAAAAAGTGAATATTGGAAAAAAAATATATTGTAATCACATGACATATTTTACTCCCCTTAAATTAAAGATACAAACTGTTAAGCTGCACTTTTTTTAAAGTTCTTTCATTTGAAAGTGATATACGATGTCACCATATGAAATCAGCAGTCCAAAAAATGCCCTATAAAAATCTTTTGTATATCCATTAGGAATAGATAAATTTGCAATTTTTTTGTAGTTTTGCTCTGCTCTAAACTCTTTCTGCATTTTAATTGATTTCAGTCAAAGGAGAGGTGCACTACTAGATGTTACAATATTCCTAAATATGAAATTTCAATATTCTAGCGCTAATTGTTTTTGATTAATGTGAGATACATACAGATGTCATGTGTGATGGAATTAGTCTAAAGGGATACACAGAGAACTAAAACAGATAATTTTGTTGAAAACTGATTTTGTTTGAGATTATAATAATTCCTCTACTTTGCACATGGTAGTAAAAATCGCTTTTTGAAATTAAAGGTGTTTATTTCTCTAACTGTATAAAGAAAATAATCAGTATTTTAATGACGAAATAAGAAAAAGTAAGTTGTAGAATAGATTCTAGCAATAAGTAACGAAGACCTGAGCCGTAGGAGTGGGTCAGAGGATATCATTCGATTTATCTTCTTGTCATTAAGTTTAGAGTAGAAGATTTGGAGTTCATATGTGTTAGGAAGGGAATTCAAAAGGATTTTGTACTTTATCATAAATAGGTAGTTATAAGTGTGACAGGAGTATTCAGATGGTGAGGGGGAGAATAAAAGGAAAGGAGAGTAAATATATGTCTTCTGAATGAGACAATATAATAACAAAAAGATCAAATGAAGAAGTAATTGACATATTAAAAGTGATAAGTATTTTTTTCTCATATAAAAATTTTGACTGAATTAGTGCGTCTGTTGTAAAACAGGTAAGCAAAGAAAGAATATTGATATTTATAAAAAAAATGAATATGATTGTAACAGTTAAAATTGGTAGAAAAGAGAAACATTATTTGCTTAGAAAAGTGAATCGACAAGGGAAGGGGTATTGTAGACCAACTCTCCTAGTGAGTTAGGGTTTCTTTTATAGGGGTGATGCATGTTGCATAGAAATATCTTGACACAGCCTTGAGGACAGTCACTAAAGAAACTAGCCAAGTGCTTTTAGTTGTTGTTTGTACCTTACTACTTTTAGACCCTTAACTAAGCAATAAATTTTCTTTCCTGCCTTTCGTAAAGAGATTTATTTTTAGACTGAATTATAAACACAATTGTTCCTTTTAAAAAATATGAAATTAACCTATTTCTTGAGCACATTCTTTAAATTAAGTCGTTCTAGCCGAACATTAGGACACAAAACATCTGTTAATTATTCTGGATACAAAATTAAAAGTGGAGTTATTTTTGAGAAAATATTGAAGAGGAGTATTGCTCAATTCCTTTAATTAACAAAAACAATAGGCATTAAATTAGGTAAGCCCCCAATTAATGATTTGGATTTATAAGCCCAAATTTGTGCCTTGGCTGAATAGCTGCCTTAAGGAAATCTTGTACTTAAAGGAAGAGAACGGCATCCATAGAAATTGTTTATGTCTTTAATACTTTATGTATTCATTAAAGGAGGGGTTTTGGACATGTACAGGCAATGAGGCAACGAGCTGTGTGAAGACACATGCCTCACCTCAATAATTAATACAAAGCTTATAAACAAAAAAAAAACATACTTATAGATAAGAAAAAAAAATTATACCTTTTTTTTAAAAGTGGCTCACTACAAATACAATATTTGAATGCAAGTACTTACTTCTCCATAAACAAGAGAGAGGGGTCTTGCATGATATACTTGAATATCATTCTTTATAAAAAACTCGTCCTTTTTTGTTTTTGAGATCTCTGTCAATTTATTGTATGTCGATTGCAAAATGTATAAAAGAAGCCATTCATACATTCGGACAAGGTCTGTAAAAAATACCAACTACAATGAAACATTTCCATTTATAATTTTACCACGCAAAAATCAATGTATGCTATAAATTATATAGATGAATTGTGCGCTGACTTACTACTTGGTTGAATAATATTTACAGATGAAGATGAATTCAATTTATCTGCACTAATCTCTCGCCATTTCTTGAGAAATGAAACTGTTCCTAAAGGTGTATCCCAAGTTCCTGGCTTATCTCTTTGGGACCACAAGTGTAGAAGCCAATTGCTTGTTTGCTGTATCAAGACATTATTGTCTCCTTCATATGTCAGATTCCCATCATTCTCACCTCTCAGTTTTCCAAATCCAGATACTAGAAACAAGTTAAAATATTGAATATATATATATATATATATATATATATATATATATATATATATTTTAAAAGTAGATAAAGACTATTATGTGTATCATCCAAGTGCTGTAATGGCAAACAGACCACCATTCTGTTCTCTATTTCTTTTTCATCATTATTAAGACCTCTTTGTAAAGAAGACCTGGAAATTTAAGTGGGCATGAGCTTTTTGGCAGAATAGCTTAAAGTGAGAGTGGTATGAATAGGAGTGGGAGTTTACTCAAGGCTGAAAATGAAAATATTCCATTAATATAACAGTTATAGCTACATGTTTAAACAGCAATTGACACGAATTTGGAAACAGGAATTAAAAATTTACTAATGTATTAATGATAAACTACTGGTTGGTAGAAACTAGTAGTTTATCATTAATTTTAGCTTGTGCTAAAAGCTTTCATTTTGATAATATTTTTGAATCTTTAAAAAAAAAAAACACATATTTCTTTTCTCAGAATATATTATTAAAATTAAACAAATAAACTGATTAAGCCTCCAACACAAATTTCAAAATAATGTAGTTTACCCATCTCCAATGTTGGGAGGTAATTTCAATTAGTAGTCTCTGTTTGGTTTTGCGTGCTGACTGAGGTGTCTGTAAAATTGTGAAGAAATAATTTAAGAAAGAATTTAAAAGGTTATGCGCCCAGGTCATGATTAGAAATAAAAGTCGTGCCAGTTAGATATTTATTGATAGTGAAAACAAAACCATAATGGCGGAGAATGATAATGTAAAAATTGAGACCCGCATGAGAGGCCTCTTCACCTAATCAATTTTGATTTACTACACTGGTAGGACAGCCTTTACCAGGATCTATGGAAAGCAAATATACCATTTAGAATGTAAAATAATGGCTTTATTAAAAAGATACAGAAAGAAGCGGGAATCAAAAAGTGTGTTTTGCAGGCCTCTCAGCCCAACTGCACCTGACGGAGGGTTAATGACTATTATATAATGAAATTTGATATAATACTGCATTTTTATATGGTTCATTGTCAGAAAATACTTATACGTATGTACCAGAAGGTTGAGACAAGACGCATTGAAGCTAAGAATGCAGTGTGTAAGTTACATAAATCACTGTACGGTCTAAAACAAGTTCCAGCTAACTGGAATATTAAATTTACATTCTTTAAAAATGTGTAATATGTTTCAATTGAAATCAGACAAATGTATTTTTAAAAATTCTGATAGTAATCTATTTTTGGCTATTCATGGAGGAACAACACTTCATATTGACTATCAGAATGCTATTACCTCAGCTAAAACAGGAGTATTCAATAAAAAAAGCACATTGTTGTGAAATACTAATTTCATTTATGATGTTGTTAGCAGTGGCAAAGTTAATTTAAAATACTGTAAGTCTGAAGATCAGCCAGCTGACTTATTGATAAAACCTTTACCAAAGGTAAAATGACCAGTGGTTTTCTTGTAAAGTAGACCCAAAAAATTGTTGTTGTATACTTCTTTTTAATTTTTTGTTAAATATAAAATTAAGGGTGTGTGCTGAGTTAATTTTATATATCAATTATACTGTAACTTCCTGTATAGAGAAGGCTGCGTAACCTCATGTATAGAGGTGTAGTAGCCTCCGTTTGCTTTTAGGTGCTGACAGAGCTCTCTGTAAAAACAACAATAACAAAAACAGGTATTCAAGAGTAGTGTGTGTAGTGATTTAATGTTCCACCAAGTATGAACTTAACATACAAAGCTTTCAGAGTCTGATAGCATGTCTTTCTCAACATCTGTTATTATTAAATTTTGGGGGGATAAATCATGAAAATTGTGATTAGCGAAAGATAACCTCTTGATACGAAATTTGGTTTTAAGTATAAGTGGTATTATATGAGTTTAAATAAGCAACTCTAAATATGTTTGAAAAATGGTTAAAGTTAATGTAGAATTATACCAAAATGCACACAAGAACAGAAATAGTACTGATATACATGCTTTTGTGGTCCTTTCAAAAACAAATTCACTCTCAGTGTGGTTTACACCTTCTACACATCAAATTAAAAAGAAAAACGCCCATTTTGGTATTTATAGTAACTTTTGTTGTATACATTTTCTTAAAATAGCAATCTCTGAACAAGACATGCACATAGTACTAGCTCAAATCAATATTTTAGCCAGCTACAAGATTGGACACAATCCAATATCTTAAAACACAATAGGATGTCAAGAAGCTAAAATTAAATAAATTGTGAAGTAGTCGTAGGGATTATTATTGAGAATTTTGGTTTATTATTTTTTCTTATACCAGTGTACTCGGTTTGCTATTTTTAGAGTAGGATTTCTTTTTAAGTTTGTCAGACTGTTGATTTAATAAAATATTATATAGATCCAAATCTCTCTTTATTTTCTTCACTGTATCTAGCACAAACCTATCTGACCTCTCAAACGAAATAAGAGCATGAAAAATTACATTCAAAAATTAAAAGAAAATTTGAGTAGTGAAAGAAATTAAATTAGAAGAAATACACCACGAAATCTGGTTTAGATAAAATCCTGAGACTTACACCATTTATAATTAATACAAAAGTCATGTCAATTCCACAAGGAAAAAAAAATAACATCGACTCATTGAAGGTGAACAATTAATTCACAAGTAAACACTAATTTTATTATGTTTAGGTAACTAATATTTTGAAAACAAAATTAATCGTATAGTTTTATGATCTAATATACTTCAGTTTCCTGAGCAACCGAAATATTAAATGAAAACTTAACAAATTTAAAAGTGTTAGTTAATCAAAACATGCATGTTAGTTTCTCGAGATGTGAGACAGAAGGACATATCACAATATTAATTATCAAAAGAGAGGCATAGCCAAGAGCTAGTAATAACAATAACAAACCTGCAAGAAAACCATGCCCAGCACAAAGTTCTCTGCACTCTTGGATTCCATCTCGGGCAAGCCAGCCAGATAAAGGTTTAATAGCACTGGCTAATGCATGCATTTCAGAGCCAAGAGCAGCCTTTCTTAAAAATTTAAAAACGATTTAGATATAAACAAAATAGTTAGACAAAACAAAGTAAACTTTGTTGTTAATTTTTTTATATCAATAGAGTTTATACATGCCTTTGAATCTTGGTCTGTAGAAAAACCTTGTAAAATTGAATCAATCAATTTATCAAAGAAGAATGTACTGAACCACTTAAGAGCATATGATGTAGCTATATAAGGGAAAAGACGCCATTGCTGTAAAGAAACAAAAGATGACTAAATAGAAAAATGTTATTGTTTAATGTCCATTTTATGCTATTACAGCTTCTGGTACAGGTTATTTATGGGTTACCAGCCCTTTTCTAACCAAGGTAGGACTGAGGATTTTCTTTAATGAGTTTGTCACTAAATAAATTCTTGTCGCCTACAAATCAAACCCTTGACTCTAGATAACCCAAATATATAAAGAGCAGCACTTTAACTCACAGGGCCAACCTGTTCTCCATAATTGGAAAAGAAATTGCTCCAATTTTCATTACTTTTAAAAGGTGAGTTATTAGTTTTTCTTCCTCGTTCCTTGGCCAAATGATTCTTATTTTTTAGTGACTTTTATTTCCAAAAATCAAGAAAAAATAATTCTAATTGAGTTAGATAATTCAATAAAATGCTATTATAAGTATATATTAAAAATTCTTTAAAACTTGAACTTCATATAACTGTTCAATAAATCGAACAAAAAGAAAGTAAATATTTCAAAACCTACCACCAAAGGGTATTCAATAATAGGTAGTTCCTCTTTGGAATCAGTTGGGCCAAACTGTTTTCTAACACCTGAATATCTAGTAGCAATGATTACAGCATGTGATAGGTACTGCATTGCTATAGATACAATGCCAACTCGCCCAGCAGAAAGAGCACCAAGAGAAGCTCCTAAAAGATTAAGAAAATCAAATAAATGATCATTTATTATTTAAGGTTATTTGTCAAGAACAAGAATGGATGTGTGCTGCTTTATGGCTCAGTAACAAAAACGTATACTAAAAAGTGGAATATTTAATTATTACAAGGATATAAGTATAATTTAGATTAACCAGGATAAATTAATAGCAGTATTGTTAATTCTATGAAGGATTTATTATTGGATTTGATGCACAGATACAATTACAATTTATAATATGCGTGGGGGTATTCCCAGTTCCCTTTACTGGAGGAATATTTTTTCAATGGTTAAAAAGGGTTGCTTCAATGGGTATCTAGTATAACCGTTTGTTGATGTTGATATTTAGTGGCCATATAAATAACTGCAAGGTACATGTCCTTCGTCCGTTTATGAGTGGCTGCATATTTCTTGCTCTATCCTTTCTGATAGGAGTGTGAGGAGAAATATTCCCCTCCAAGTTAGAATCAGAGCTTGCAACTATATCCAACAATTGTGAGACTTTGGGATTGTCGATCGTACAGAGCCGTTTGACATCTGGGCAAAACATTGCCCGGCTAACCATGGATGAAGTAGACTGATAGTCAGTTCTCTCTGGAGCAGCCCTCACTCCTGATTCGTCCAGGCTTATTACTTTCATTTGTTTCAGCATGATGCTATAGTTGGATTTTATACCTACTGCTAGGTATTTCTGTGGTTTTATGATGTGGGAGTTTATTCTCAGTTTCCTGGTAATTGTTTAATGTGGAAATAATCCAATCAGTAAAACAAGTTACTTTATTGGGCATTAAGGAATTTCCTCATTATCCTGGCAGTATCTAATATAGATTTATGTGATTGCCAAATTATTTCTCCACATAAATTTAAATATTTAGTACTTTTAACAGTATTTTTAGGAACAAGTTCGTTTGTTGAAATGAGAATGGCAGGAAAGTAGAGATCTTTCAATTCTGAAGCTAAGATTTGAATTTTTTCTGAATTTCTCGACAATTGCTTTTTGAATGTTCTCATCGTTTGGTACCAAAATATCAAATATATCTGCTGAAAATGATGAGAATATCCAGCTTGTTATGACCAACAGTATGGTCTGTTATCATAGCTTCATCCCAATAAATTTTAATATTATTCTTTTAATTAATTTTTGAGGGATATAACGATAATATGGGTCACTATCTCTTTTAAAATTCCTTGATGATAAATCTTAGCTACATTATTGTGTCTCTGTAAGTACTTTGAACCAGTGAGTATCTTATATCCAGCCTTAATATTTTGAATAGACTCGTAAGATACACCTGTACTTTACCTAACGTGAACACGTAAGGGACATTTTCCAAGTAGTCATTAATCGAGAAAGGATTTCAGTTATAACAGAAACTATGTTATAAACATTTAAATACCTCTATTAGCAGGTTTATGGAATAGAATCATACACTTTTTTATAATCTATCCATGACATTGAGAGATTATGTTATTATTATAATACTGTTATTATATAGTACTGAATATTGTAAATATGTTATATTTATAAAGCGCTTCATTGCATTAAGAATTAAAGTATAATTTATTACAATGAGTACAATCAAAGTATAATGGGACATATATTACCTAATTTCTTCTTTGGGTCTTTATAAGGGGTAACGTATTTTCCTTCGGGTGTTACATTTCCTGTTTTGCTCAGAAGATTTTCTTTTGGAATTCGGAAATTGTTAAACATTATAAAACTGTAACATAACAGATATTAATACCTCACTATTAGTCAGTATGAAGTATATTTAAAAAAAGGCTTTGAAATAAATTCCTAACCCATTGTCAACACCATTTAAAGCCACTTTTTCTCCCATATCACCAATTAAAACACCTGGATAAGAGCTTAATGATTTAGGATCTCTTATGGGGGCTATGAATGCATGAAGTCCACAATTTGTACCATCAGGAGTTATCAGCTGTGCAAAAACAATAGTGTGAGTTGCTGTTTTGCCTGAAATTAAAATATTAATTAATATTAAAAATAAAATAATTCAGTTATATTTGTAAGCGGACATCATAATTATAAAAGCCAACATATCAAACCACCTACTTAACTGAAGTTTTAACTATAAGCAATATGTATTGGCAAAATGACACATACCTTTAAATTAAGCAATAAAGGCATTATGACAAAATATGAATCAGTAACAATATCTCCTTCAAGTCAAAAATGTTTCATGGACTATATCACAGATACTCGATATTTAATTGTTTCATGCAACACTTTCAATATCTAAACCTTTTTAAATTTTATTTTATACAACTATTATTATGTTGTATTTGTTTAAGTCTATTTTGAATAGTAACCGAGCTCTTTATATTTATATGATTCACTGAACACTAAAAATCATTTTCATAATACCTGAAATTGGACAAGGAATGGGGGGGGGGGTAGTAGGATGAATTAAAAAAATGAAAATATCTTCGTTATTATGATTCGGATTGAAAAATGTTACAGAACCAATCTTACTAAACTATCCAATACAATTGTTACTTTATACATTTTTTAGTAACTGAAATATGAACCATGTTATTAATGCTTTCAGCCTTCAGTAAACTCATCAAATTTTAACTTATAAACAACGAATAATGGTGAGATGAGATCACTAGTGTGCCTTACCAGAACGAGGAAAATCTGTTTAGTTTACTCAGCCCCTGTGTGGCAAAGACATTTTTTGTACATTAAGGTGGGACGTTGAAAGAGTAAAGCTATCAAATTTCAAAGAACAGGATAACTTGGTGAATACTTCAATCATTTGTTAAAAACAAAGATAGGAATAAGGGTTTAAATTCTGCTAATAATAATAAAAAATCATAGGATCAGCAATTATAAGATCAATAAGAAATAAGCATAAATAATTACCTAAGTTTCCAACCCAGCACTTAGCTGCTTCAAAGTCCGGGGTATGGATTTCAAACTCTTGTGTTTCAGGTATGAAAGTAGCAGTAGTACGCATTGCTTTTGTGTTTGTGCCATGAGCTATCTCTGTTAAAGCAAAACAGCCAACTATCTATAAAGAAAAAGTATCATTTAATGCAAAGAATTGTTTAAAACCAGTCAGGTGAAATATAGACTAATGATTCCTTTGAGCACACCAATCAAGCATTGTTTGAGAAATTTTAACATTGGTGTCTCTGCTATTGAAAAATGTTTCTAATGGATCTCAATAATTTGTCATATGTAGAAGATTACTTCTACCTAGCAAAAAGTTTAACCTCAAGATGAATTTTAAAATATTCCTTTTCTAAAAGGGAGAATAAAAATTAGGCCTTGAACTTTTCTGTAAATGGTCAGCTCATCTCTTAATTTTTATTTAAACAAAAAGTTTAAGTTATCTACATTTAATAGATTAAATGACTTTAACCTAATTATGAAAAGTTTCATTAGACAATAGATCTTTTAAATAGGCTCTCAGCAAGTCCGGCCTCGAGGAAGTATGTCTCCCTCAGCAATGGATTGCTACTGGAAATTTGAACCCTTCACTCACCTCAAGCACTATGTTAAGCTATGATGAAGGCTTTGGGACATGTACATAGATCACACTGGGGCAAAAACATATTGAGGTTTGAATATATCATGTTAATATTCAATGTCAATAAACACATTTAAATAATAAAAAAGTAATGTAACATTAAATAAAAAGAGTTGGAATAATAATATAAGAGGATTATAATTTCCACTCCATACTTCTGTTTTAGGATCAAATAGTGAATCATGGAGCTCCATATGGTGTTTACTGCCAAGTCCCATTAATGCATTCTGAATAAATCCATAAGCCAAAGAGAACTTCACATAGAAGGAAGGGCAGTAAGCTAATAAAGCCAAGTCTTTAGCTAATATCTGCAATTTAAAAGAAAAACATTAATTTACAATTACCAGAAAACTAAATAAACAAAATATATAATGCAGTACAACAAGTCATACAGTCGCTATACCCTTGCTTGTCTATTTCTAAAAGTTTAGAATATAAAATAAGATAGTAGCTTAATTTTACTCTTTATAGAAGAGATTGTAAATAAGTAAGATATATCTGATATTTTGTAGCCAAATCTTCCTGAAAAAAAAACAATATACAGTACTGTTTTATTAATAATATCACAAAAGTTTCTTTTATTACAGTCCATATTTTATTAGAAATTTTACAAATAGCTCTAAAACAGCACTTAGTTCCGATTCCTTATTTTCCTTTTCTCATACAAAACGAACCTCTATAATAGTGACAATAAGTGCCTCATAAGGCAATTAATTAATGCAAAGATAAAAAGACATATAATTACTTTTTGTTAAGACACAAACATCTATCTAGAGGAAATTCTGCCGATTTATTATAAGATTCACACTTCAATTGTTAAGTTTCTTGTCAATAAATTAAAATAGAAGAACTTGTTCTCTACTTCAGTTGCATAGGATTTTAAAAAAAAATAGTATAAATAAGGTTTAGAAATTAAAACAAATACCACTCTTATTTCTCACACTTTTAAAATAAATTTTTAATTTATTAAAAATAGTCCTACCTTTCTTACATTCAGGAACGCTTCATCTTGAGGTAATATGTCCCATTCTTTGACTTTCCTCATTCTGAGTGCTGCTAGCTCCCTCTCTTCTTGAAAGTTTTGGTGACCAATTTTTCTTTGAAATAGTGGATCATTTTCCATTTTTTCCCAGAGGCTGTACTAAAAGACATTACAAATTTTATATCATTCAGATTTGAAAAATAAGAAATATTATCAAGTATTGGGCAACCCCGATAAATATATAAAATGTCAGGAACATATAAATGGCATGTCTTGATCAAACGATTATATATTTTTTTTCTTGAGGTAAATGAATTTTCTTTTCAACAAAATGAAACTATTTAATTAAACTAAATAAGCATTATTTTATAAATACATGTAATGGGTGAGGAGAGTCAGCAAAGGCAGCTAACATCTTGTCAAGATTGCGAATAGTACTCAGAGTTCTGAAAATAAATACTTACAATTCAGCCCTAGGCAAGGGAATAAGGGCCACTCTTAAAATCCATTTTTGTTTTTGGGGTTTCAACTATTGACAATATTTGTTGCATTTATGTAGATACAGTATCTATAAACAATCATTAAGCCTGGAATAGAGGTGTAAATGAATTGATATGTTAAATAGATACCGGTGTTATTTGAATATTTTTTTTTGTTACACTATTAATAGCCTCAAAAAGGGTTCTCACTAACTCTTGAAGTTTTTATAGAATACTAGCTAAGGTACCCTGGGAAATCATTGTTGGCTGATTAATGATGTTATTTTTATAGCAAGGCTTCCTGAAACAATCATATTGAGTTTAAACGCATATTGTCTTTTATCATAATTACATTACTAATGATGTTTCATAGTTATAGATTATACATAGTTAATTCAATAATGTCAAGAAATCTGGGGAAATAAGATAATATATACCAGAATTAAAAAGTTGGATTCCCCAACAACTTCCACTGTCACACATCGTGCCAATTCAGCATGACTTTGTTTTAATATCTTATAAGAATTAAATAATCTTAATGTTCTTATAGTTTACATTTATATTGGAAATAAGTAATGTTAGTGAAAAAAAATATCAAATGCAGTGTGGGGGGGGGGGACAGAGATTTATAACCTCACTAATCTGAATCATACTTAGAACTATCACATAAGTCTAAAAATATAACATCACTTATCATAATATGCCTATATCTAGTAAACGTTAGTCTAATAAAATTCTACTTTACTATGATAAACTTAGTACTAATAAAATTGGTCTCCTGCAATAGTATTTAGTGTATATCATATTCATGCTGTATTATTCGACAAATATGTACAAAACAATTGTTACTCCAAATAATAAAATAAACAACTGCTGTTAAGTGCACATTTGCCGAAAAAACTATAGGAAACAAAAGATTGTGATTTTTGATTTCAGGCTTCCCTTATAATACCCACTCCTGCTCGTCCCTAGAAATGTTGATTCAGCTTATAACCATGGAGAAGATAATGCTAATTCACATACCGAGTTTTGTTTAGTTCGGTTCAGTCTTTTGTGCCCAATAAAAATGTTGACTCCTGCTATTGTTTGTATCTCGTTTATACTTTGTTATAGACAAAAGTATACATAAAAAAAGTTAATCTTAATGACAACATAAACAACTTATATTATTTAAAAATGAATAAGAAATGAAATATTGCGATATTATTCCAGGCAAAAGGAAAGTTAATATGGTCATTAAGTTTTCTTACATTTTCTAATGTTCTGTACAACTTTCTTAATTTTTTTTGTTTTCATAAGAATCTTCTTCAAAATGGAACAAGCACAATAAAAAAAGAATTAGTCAAATTGGTCCAGCCATTCGTGCATGATGCTGTGACCAAGGGAAATAGGAATTCATTTTTATATTTATAGATGAATTTGGCCACTGAGCCTTTAAAAAATATTTATTTTATAATGCAATGTTTCACCCAAAAATAAGCATTTTCAAATTCTCGATTTTTTATTCAACAGAAATACGATTACTTATTGTTTTAAAGGATATCTATTGAAAAGGTTTATATTGATCTTGTAGAATTCACATAAATTATTTATAGCCTATTTTAAAAATAAGAGTGAGGTTTTTAATTTTAAAAGAAATTCTAAAAGTGTATCAATGTATTAAGCACATTTTCTAAGAGCAGGACTTATGAAACAAAGATGCCATCTGAACATTCTAATCTCTATTTGTCCTTTAATAATTACCCTATGTAAACAAGACATGAGATATAAATTGGATAGGAGACGTTATAACAATAATAGTTCATGGTGAAAATCACATTAGTAAGAGTGTGGGTTTACAGAAAGCTAAATGAAGAAAATACAAACAACTCTGTTAATTTTGAAGTCACAAAAAAATGCACAGAATAGCTATTGTAGGACATTTTATTTACAAGACTGTTTATAAATGTAAAAATGTTTATCCAATAAATAAAAATAGAAATATTTCAGATTTTGCATGTTGCTTCTTATCTGAACCACTCGTCCTGACTTCAACCATAAATTAACCTCGATCTTTAATTTTACACGAAACATTTCAAAATGGAGTTTGTTGCATAAAAGAAAAAGGATGCTCACCAGAGCATCCACAGATGTGTGAATATGCATGAGTATGTGTGAGTATTTGAACTTTCTAGGTTCAATTGGTGGATAATTAAAAAAAATAATCAAAGATTGCATTATGAGTACAACCTCAAAAACTGCTTATCCCAGAGAAAAATTTACTAACCTTACAACTTTTACAATGAACGTGACAAAGACGCAGGAAGTTATAGCTAAAAAATGTTTGACATAGAAATAACAAATTGTCGGTACATATGCTCTCTATTATTGTAACAGATTGAAGTTTTTTCTACAAAAACAACATGATATAAACTTGTCTATAGTTCTGTTGAAACTGTCATTGCTGCAAACACCAAGCTCCTTAAATCAAGTTATTATCTGAGAACGCTAACTACCAATGACAGTTGAAAAGTTCGTCACGCAGGGGCTGAGTAAACTAAGCAGATTTCCCACGTGAACAATAGATAAATCTACACACCGCTAACACAACACCACCATGAATATTAAATGAAAAAATACAAACGATAATAAGAAACCTCCTGACAGAAAGCATCTGAAATGTAAACAAACAGTTCTGCCAACTTCTAACCGGAAAGAAAAACAATTACTGTAATATATCTGAATATAACGTATTAATTTGATTGAAAACTATTTACTATATCTAGTACTGTAATTTATAATGAATCAGAATAATTTTTATCTCATCAATCAAATTTTAGTAGTCCAAAAAGTTAAGAAGGGGGGTCACCAGAACATATTTGCATGTATCTCGTATGTCTCTTGAAAACAATATTTGGTATTAAGCTTCGAATGATGTGGTTTATTACATAACCAAGTATTGTTTATGTAACATGAGTAGAAGTGGAGGCTTGCTGAAGGCTGAAAACTGCAAATATCTCAGTTAATAATCAAGGTAGGAAATAAATGTATATAAGAATATTTATAGTAGATTTAATTTGCTATAAGATTGATTCTATACATTTTTTTCGATTTGACATATAGTAACGAAGGTATTTCAAAATTCTCCCTCTCTAATCCCCCCTTCCCCTGGTCCGATTTCAGCCGTTAACAAACTTGATCTTTCTTTTTACATAAAATGACTACATATCGAGTTTGGTAATGATTAAACAATAATTTTAACAGATAAATATATACAGTTTCGAACAGACCTCATTTTTGTCATCTCCTAAGTAGGATTGATGGACATTTGAAGAAAAATTTCAAAAATCGTGTGATGAGTTCAACCTCAATAGCTGAATTCCCTTAACCCTTTTGTTGCGCAAAGCCACTATAGTGGCTTTGCGCAACAAAAGGGTTAAGTGAACAGAATGTTCATTTATGTATCTATAATATCGTTATATCACATAAAAAATACAGCTTGTCAGGTATACTCAATGATGAACCAGTAATAATGTCTGCAGATACATTTTACAGCAGTGTTATCCCAGGGTAAATCAAAAGTGTATTTTTTAATTATTTACTTTTTTTTTTATATTTTTGGCTGGCAAAATCTTACTCTGTAAAATGTAAACCATCACTATTACTTGAAGCCACCTTTGTAGCAAATGATCGAAACCATTCCAATGAAGCTTTTACTGAAAAAATCTTTAAACCTATTTTTCACTCCTTAAAATGTGTCAGAACACCTATGTAGAAAGTATGCTGGACCATGGAGTGAAACAGGAGGTAATATGAAGGTGCAAGATCTGGGCTATAGGCTGGAAGAGGAAGAAGATTCAATTCCAGATCCTTGCCTTATGCTGTAGTAATCTTGGATGAGAGGAATCTTGGTTCAAAAGTATTTTCTTGAGCTGCAAAGTCCTAAGTCACCATCCCACATTGGGTCTATTATGGCTCTAAAAACCTTGCACTCAAAGCTTTCAACCTTTAATTCCAGGGTAACCGTCAATGCTCATGTGCCGCACCCATACATAAGTACAGGTTTGATAATGGAGTTATAGATCCTTAGTTTGAAGGCTTGTGAGGTTTTTCTTGATTTTAAGACTCGAGAAACTGAGAAGAAAGCATGGTTGGCACTAGTTATCCTTTGGTTGATTTCAGTAAACTGGTCATTGATAGAGGTTACTGTAGCTCCAAGGTATTTGAAGCTTTCTACTTTTGGGAAGGATAGGTCCCATTCACTCAAGCTACTTTCAAGATGTAGGTTACGGCTCACTAACATCTACTTCATCTTATCTTGGTTTATTTGCAAGCCTACCTCTTTCACAGCTGATATCAACAAACCAGTGATCCTCAGCATATCCTCTTTTTTGCTCCCAAGGACAGCTACCTTATTTTATTTAATTACCATAATTATTTATAAATTGTTCTCTTCTGGGCCAGGGAGAACAGGTTGTATTCATTTGAGAATTTCAGAATTTGAGATCAACAGACTTTCAAGTTGGACTTCTATCCATAATTAAGAAGCCACCAGGATATAGAAATAGCATTCAATCTTTGGTCTGAAATGCCATCACAATATGGCAAGGACTGCATCAAGCTGGCTACTTCACCTCTCAAAAACCATTTGGCAAGCCTTAACAGAAATGAGCTATTGAGGTTGTCCTCATGGCACGACCTTCAACAAAGTCCTGAAGGAGAGGTCCCCACCTCGAGGTCCCAGGGGGGGTTAGAAAATTCGAAGTATCTCTTTTGTAACATAGTTGTATGTCTACAAGTTCCAGCGGGTTTTCTAACAGAACTTGCAGGCATATTAACAAAAATCACTTTGTTTCAAAATCAAATACAGATTTTCAGATATAAAAAACAGTAGAAGTGACATTCCCACATTTCTCTCAATCAAATTACTAATCCATTGTGGTATTGAAAACATTTTAAAATTATAGAGACTATGGATCACAAGTTTTTTGACATTCCAATTTGTATTGGACATTCATTTAATGAATGTGAACAAGATTTCACTATAGCAGAAAAAAATATGTAAAAAAAAAGAAAGTTAATTTTTTTTTATACATTTAAAAATGTTGTTTTTTTAATGCCCACTAATGTGCTAATATGGCTATTAAGAGTGCACCAATGTTTTTATATATGTTTATAAAATATTCTTATTTTATTCATATCGATCGTGGAACCTTTCTTTTCAAATCCATTACTTTTTTTTTCTAAACCATTTCTTTCCTCGTGAAACCTTCATTTCAAATTCATTACTTTTTTTTTCTAAACCATTTCTTTCCTCGTGGAAGAAAGAGGATATAATCTTCTTACTACATCAATTTATTCTCTGTCCTGAAAAAAGGTTTGAAGAATAAAGAATAATAACTCATCATCAAGAATGTATTTATCATCATGCATACGGATCTTATCAGGAGACAAAACAATTATGCTACCAATCAAGAATAATTAATAATAATAATAATATTTTTTTTTTCAGGATGAGTAATTTTTTTAATAACATCTAACATGTTGAATCGAGAATATAATATAATATTAAGCAGAAAATCTGTGTCATGCCTCTAGTTTTTGTTTCCTTAAAAACTGATTTTTTTTTAAATAGAATAACTAATATTATTTAAGTTACAACAAAATTTATAGAAAATAGTTAAAACCAACAAGTGGGGGTACGCAATTGGATTCTATGATTTGGAGGAAAGTCAAATGAGAACTAAGGTTATTAAATCACTTTATTGTTCATTTACACAACATATACTTCACTATTTGATTTCAGGATTTTATCTTCCTTAAAAACTATAAAATTATATGTTTTAGAAAGATCTTAGAGTTTACAACTCCTTAAAAAAACGTTCCACTAGAGAGCCAAGTCTACTATTAAGAATAATTTGACTTGTCTTGTATCATTTTGAATGTTGTATATATTTTTTAGCAAATTATCATCTATTGAAACTGTGCTCATGACAATTTTCAAAATTTCCTAAAATGTCCATAGATCCTACCAACATGATGAAAATGAAAATGAGGTCTGATCAAAATTTATATAAATCTCTCTCTCTCTCTCTCTCTCTCTCTCTCTCTATATATATATATATATATATATATATATATATATATATATATATATATATATATATATATATAAACTCCTCGTCAAAAAAAAACGCAACACCCTAATATTTATTGATTACACAAGTTTTTAATTGAAATAAAAAATATTATGTTGATGTTTCTAATCAGACAAATACATTGGAGGAGAAAAACAACAATTTCATTTGAATTCCAGCACTTATTCTTATCTTTAATCCTATTGTTTAGAAACAGCACAAATTCCATAGTGATTCTAGACCTGGATCGGGCCGACCACGGGTCACATCAGTGGAAGACGACCGTTTTATCCGGCTCCAGACTCTCAGAAATCGGCTAATAACAGCAAATGACTTAAAAAACTTGGTCGCTGGTGTTCGAAACTTACATGTTTCGGTATCAACAGTTACGAGACGAGTGAGGAATAGTGGACTGAGGGCACGAAGGCACATGGTTGGACCACTTCTCTCCAGAGAGCACCGAAGAGCCCGCCTTAGGTTTGCCCAGGAGCACCGAGATTGGACTGTCGATGACTGGAGACGAGTCCTGTTCACCGATGAGACCAGAGTGGCGCTAAACTCTCCTGACGGACGTAGTTGAGTGTGGAAGGGGCCAGCTGAGCGGTACAGCAAATGTTGTATAGTCGGAAGGGAGCCTTATGGTGTGGGCTCCGTGATGTTCTGGGGTGGCATCTCATGGGAAGCTCGCACGGAGTTACTTTCGATTCTTGAGGGCCCTTTGACTGCACAAAGATACGTGGTAGACATTTTGGAGGACTAGGTCATGCCATACATGCCATTTATTGGTGAAATTCATTTCTTATGCATGATAATGCAAGGCCACATGTTGCCCGTATTGTTAGGGACTACCTAAACAAAATCAATATCGACACATTGCCGTGGCCAGCGAGGAGCCCTGACCTAAATTGCATAGAACATTTATGGGACAGACTAAAAAGAAGTGTTCGAGCCAAGAAACCAGCACCACTCAACCTCAGAGAGCTTGAGGCTGCCGTTTTGGAAGAGTGGGAAAGATTACCTCAGGAGGCCGTCCAGGACTTGATCAGGAGCATGCCCACACCTATGGAGGCTGTCATTCGAGCATGAGGTGGCAACACTGGTTATTAGTGCAAGAATAATCAGTTTTTTTTTTAAAAAAGTTAAAAATTTTTTTTTTCATTTTTAGGATAATTTTTTTTTTTTTTTTGTAATTAAAGGAGTAAAATTTTTTTTCTGAAATACACTTTTTATTACTCCTATGTACTTGTATTATAAGACACAATAAGGTATGATTCTCTGCTTCAGTAAAAACCCAGTGAAATTAATAAATTTTAGGGTGTTGCGTTTTTTTTGACGAGGAGTGTATATATATATATATATATATATATATATATATATATATATATATATATATATACAATTTTAATTCCTGACTTTATATTTATATTTTGCTTGTTTTCACACATAAACAGCTCAACCGAATTTTATGAAACTTAGTACGTATCTTACTATTAACCCAACTTAGACTATAGGCCATACTAATATTCTTTGAGACAAACAGGAGTGGGTTATATTGAGGCATGAATTGAAAAATAGTGATTTTCGTTTCCTATTGGGGTTTCGGCAAATATGCACACAACAAAAGTTCTTTATTTTGTTATTTAGAGTAAGTACTGTTCCATACACTTTTGTCGGATAACGAAGTATACATAAGAATCACATTAAAAACTACAGTGGGTGTCAACAATTATATTGGGCACAAAATCTCAATGAAACTCTGTATGTGGGTTAGTATTAGAACTTCCTTGATTATAAGCTGTATGAACATTTTTAGAAAAGAACAGGAGTGGGGGTTATAAGGAAGACCTGAAACGGAATATTGCAATATCTCATTTTCTATTGGTTTATGGGCAAACGCGCACATAACCAACATTGTTTAGTTTGTTATTTGTATATAACACTAGTTATATAAATTATTATCGTATAACAAAGTAAAAATGAGATAAACACTAAAAATTAAAGCGGGAGTCAAAACATTATTGGCCAACAACGGTTGGTTGGCGGGAAAGGGATAGATACTACCCCTTTCCCACCAAAAGCAAACATAACAGAGAATGTGGAACACTATGAATACTAAGTTTCTTCGTCAGGCATACAATAGAATGTTTTTAAGAATGGTTATTAAATACTTAAAATAGGTATAATCAATGTGTTTGGGGTTGCTTTTGGGACTAGACAATTGTGAATATTACTTCTTATAATGAAAAAAAATGCTATCTACCAATAATGTTTTGAACAACGAATTGGCAGAATAGCAACTAAGTCTGACAAACTCAGCAATAGTTCATCAATTGTCCAGAAAGCTGTAAGGCTTACATTGAATAATATTCACACTCATTATTCTGCCTAAATATTTCCCTAGCAAAGCTACCTCAGTAATGGTTGTTAATAACTATGAATGAATGCAATCCATAATTATGATTCATATTGTCCACAACATATTTACAACAGTGCAAATGGGTAGATAGGGAAATATTTTTTTCTTAGCTTGCTTTAGTTTCCAAATATTCAGGTATATGACCTAAACTGAATGTAAAAATATTGTACACATAAAAACCTTGCATAATTTCATACTCTGCTGAATTTCGGTGGCATGGCAGAACAAAGATTACTACTTCTTTATTGAAATAGCTTCTCAATTGCCTCGCAATGCTTAGTAGGTATTGGGTGAATCGACTGAAGCCCAACCTCAAAGCCAGTCGACTGCAGAGCTAAATGAAATTTGGAATGCAATCCTGTGATTCGAACTTGACACCCCTAGTACGAGAGTAAAATGGATGAAATTTGAAGTAGATCTATGGCTCATCTGTGGATTTAGGAAAGACAAAGTAATTGAGATCTTCTAGATGGCCCAAGAATATTGTTGGACCTATCGAATTGGGGGAGTTCAAATTTCCAGTACCTCACAGATAATAATAGTACAAAAAGTGATATACATCCCTGAATGGACGTAGGAAAGGCCTGCTAGTATGAGAGAAAAAAGCCCTGAGAAAAATATTTGGACCTTTGTGAAGCAGTACTGAAGTGATGGAGTTATATGGTGAGCCTGATATTGTCTATGCTATTAAGAAACACAGATGTTGCTGATTAGGGAACATTTAGAGGACGGAGCCCAGCAGTCTATCAAAGAAAATGTTGAATGGTGTTGCTGCTGAAGCGAGGAGAACGGCAGGCTGAAGTTAGATGCATCTGGAGGACTAGAGGTCAGCTATTTTTGGATACTCACTGAATACTGGATGGAATGGTTCAAAATTGAGGCTAAAGGCCAGGCCTTGCAAGGACTAAAGCACCTAGTAGTTAGTTTCTTACTCATACTATATTTGTCCTTTTGATGAATATAGTAAAATGTAGACTTCTTTTTCAGACAATATATTAAAACATCATCTCTCATAAATTAGATCTTTACTAGATTAAAACTTGATCATATTAAATTGGCTTATACAAAACCAAGAAGACCATTTTCAACATATGATCCCTCCTATAGCAATTTAAGAACAACTGCAAATTGTATATAAAACAATTATCTTTATTATCAGAGTCTTTAGAAGAGATGTGTTTTTTAACATGGCAGGGAAATGTCCTACAGTTATTTGTTTCTGAAAGTTTTACAACGCAAATGAATTTCCCAACTCAACAACACATATATGTGGAAGAAGGAGAACAAATATAGTTTCAAGTATTACTTAATATTAATACTGAAACACAATTTCACATGACATATGACAACCGTAGTGGAACTAAACAAAATTAATAGAAGATATAAGAAGGTGAAGATGGTTAAGCAAATTAAAGGTTTACTTAAATAATCTTTAACTAAGACAATTTTATTGAAGTCTATGAAACTATTATGGCTAAGTTCGATAATAATCAGAATCGGAGCATGTTTATGCTTCTATTGAAATTACTGTCATGAAAACTGATTATTACTCTCCTTGCTCTATGAAATGGTGTCCACAATGCTACTAAAGCCTTTTCTTAGAAGTAGTCCTTCTCCCTGACACACAAAAGGATTACAGAACTTGGTTAAAAAAAGAAAAAGAAAATCATAAATATAACTCCTTCAAGAAGTTAATTCACTGTTATAAAGTGATATCAAATAGTCTTGGGAGCAAGTAAATTCTGAGCAAAAGTGATATAAAGAGTAAAGTTCACTGTTAGTTCTGCTTCAAATGAAGTATGAAAACTCCAGAGAAACAAACTTTTGAAATATGAATTCACATGATCCTCTTTTTTAGTTATTGCTATATTGACACTGGCCAACATAGGTAAGACCTAAATCCAACAAATTATTGTTTATCAAAATTATAGATAGCTTTTCAAATAATTCTTACTTTATATTTTATTATTTCTTCATCTTCAAGGGAAAGTGTCATTAGTTTCCAGTTAAATGATGCACATTTTCTATACCTATCAAGAGGTCCTCTTGGTAAATCCTTTAAGAATTTCATTTTTACCACTCGCGAATAGGAACAATGGGGAAATGAACACTGTTAAAACTGTCAAAGAGGAATGAGATAATGGTTATTCATGAAATGCATTACTCAGCACAAGACAGAATTAAATTAATTTTCAAACCTTAATACGCGTCTACAACTCTTAAATGACATAACTCAAGGTCATACGCTAGGGGAAAAAACAGTGGGTAACATCATTTTCGTAATAACTCTTCAATAACAGAGTCAAGGTTCCGAAAATATTCCAAGCAGCAGCAATCAACTCAAATGCACTTTCCCTTTCGAAGTTTTAAGGTCAGTGATCAACAAGTTATTGATAAGACAGTTCACTGATAAGATAACAAGAAATAAAAAATACATTCTAGAATACTTTGATTGGATCAATGGTTAACCATTAGTAAATGGTTTTCACAAATTCCATTATAAGTATTTAAATCAAAATACGTTTCTGCACATATTATGTGATAAACAGTGGAGTCGTCTTCTATGGAAATATAGAATCTCTTTTATCGAAGAAAAGACCTAAGAAAATGCATTATCAAGTTTTACTACTCAAGGAATTATTGAATACAGTTCATTGTAGAGTTTACCGAGCGAGGGGGGGGGAGGCAATTAATAGTCGTCATTTTAGGACTAAAATGCCTTTTAATCAAAACTGCATCTCTATCATAAAAAAAAGTCCGGTGAAAGTGCATTTTAGTTCCCCCCTTGATGGCGCACGATGACGGCGGCCATCTTGTTTTTCTAACACCGAGGATGGGGGTTTTGTTTTTCTTACTTTATCTTTTTTAACACTTTAAAATTTCCAAAATACACCATCGGCGGTTAAAACCAGGGGGGGGAGGGGGAGGGGGGGAATTTTAACTTAACATTTTAACTCACCTAATTTGTTGGATCCTTAGACTGCGGAGACAAACAAGATGTCGGACAGTGACGTAACAAGATGGCGGCTAGGGGGGAACTAAAATGCACTTTAGCCAAAAGTCCTAGGAAGTGATTTCTTAAAAATTTAGAATATAGGAGGGCATAATGAGCCATGGGCTCTATAGTTTTTCGAGTTATGAAAAAAAGTCCGTCACGCAGAGTTTGGTTCTCTCTTGGCCCTATTCTTAACCATAACTAAACAACATTGCACCCAGTACAGTAGAAGTCACAAAGGTAAGCCTTTATTTTTCATATATGTTCATACGTTTATAATTTAATATAACCAAACATCTCCTTTGAGTCTTCACCCGGACTAAGGTTCGCCAATTCCTAACGAGCTGATCACCACCTTTCAACTGGAGGAGGTACCTCTTCTTTCTTTTCTACCACCTGGCCATACTCCCGCCTGTCGGTAATCCAAACCGCTTCCCAAGACTTCAGTTTTCAAGCAGTCTTGACCTGTGTCCCCTGTCAACCAATTCCTTCATATTCCCTTACTCCTCTTCTTCACCTTTTCAAAGTTAGGCTATCCCATGTACCTTTCTCTGCTCTTTCCTTCATTTTCAAGCTTTTCAAACTCTTCCTCCCATCCTTTTTTTTCTGCTACTTTTGCTTCCCGAATCGCTTTGTTTTCCTGTTGTTTCCAGAAATACCACTCTTCGTAAACTGCACTGCAAACCAGTCCCCGCTAACCTTTTTTGACTCTGACCTGGAGTCATCGAGGATGACGAATCTGACTGTACGTCGTGGCGGCCCTGCTGTCTATCCTGGTAAAGACTTTGGGCTTGGCACTACTCCTCAACGCAGGCTTGAGAGCCGGCTCACCGGGGTCTGGGGTGAGTCGGAGGAACTCCAATCAGGTGGAGGCTAACTTCCACGTTAGAGGGATACTCTGCGTGGAAAACAGGAGTATAGGATTCGTCCATGTGATTCGATTGTGTTAACGTAGTGAATTTAAAAACTTGTTGCACATGTGAAGTTCGTTTTGTTTGGTTGCCTAAAACCCAGGTGACGTTATCGTGGACGAAAATCTAGTTCTTGTGAGTTTCTTATTATTATATTATGAAAACAGAAAAAAATGGGAGAGGAAGGAACCAAGAGTTTAGTCGGAGCTTTGAGAGATTTCACCAGATGAAGACTGGGGCATTGCTGTCTAGAATGGAAATGTTTTTCATTGCTATTAGAATCCAGATGGATGAGTGGAGGAGGGTCATATGTTAAATTCTTTAGATTATTTTGCAAATAAATTGATTTCCAACCTAGCAGCTCCTAAAAAACACTGTAACTTTAACAATTTAACTGTTTGATCTGTATTTTCGTTTTCGTGCAGTTTTTGTGGCCCGATATAAGTTTTATTTTGCCGTGATAGTCCCTGCTGAATCAGTTAACGATTGAATAGCTAGAATTCGATTCCTGGCAGCTAACTGTGCTTTTGGGGCACGACTTGAAGGTAATGTACTCGATCGTTTTGTTGTCGATATGGATAAAGGGCCAATACGAAACCGTTTGCTCGAGGAAGATGCAGAGAGAATCCAGTTGGACGATTTAGTTAAAATATCTACGTCAAGAGAAGTATCTTTTACATGTTATGATTTGGATGAGGCTTATCCAGTATGTTCTCTTAATATTATTGTACAAATACAAGAATGGCTGAGTGCCTATCAGTGATTATTTGTTCCGAAATCCCAAATCTGCTAATGTAAATTCCGTATTAATAGATTTAATTTTTTTTTTTTTTTTTTTTTTTTTTTAGGAGCAGAATTAACATTCCTTTAGAGAATATTGAGAGCCATTAAAGAAGACTGTGACTAATAAAATGAACAAAATTGCCTTGAATGATTAGATATTATAAACGAATAAAAGATCAATTGACAAAAACTATCAATTGGAACCATAGTTCTTATTTCCACCAGATATAAATTGGAATTGGAAAAACATAGGAAACGTATAACGTACCAATTTCTTTTTACAAATGAATTAAGTAAAGCAGAGTCGTGCGAATCGTTCTCAGATTTCCATTTGTACACAGATAGATCAAAAACTGACGGAAGAGTTGGTTGGGCCGTGTATACCAAGGATCTCTCTCTGATGCACTCCCTTCCCTCACTAAGTAATGTTTTTCTGTAGAACTGACTGCAATAAAAGCAGCTCTTAATTTACTCGGCTTTGAGTGAAATTAGATTTTATAATTCTTCAATTCGATCATAAACAAATCAAATTTATTCATCGCGTGCATGTGCGGGTGAGAATTAATAAAAAGAAAAACTATTATTTATTATCGATTACCGCCTGGACGAAGGAATTTATTTAGTGATGGAATTCATTAAATAAAATCCTGAGTGCCACCATGGCTAGAACAGGTTGGTAACCTGTAGATAACCCGTCCCAATCAGCCTCTGTTGCAAAAATTGGACGTTAATAAATAATTTAATAGTAATATTATTTATTAACGACCACTTTGTTTTACTATGGGTAATTGGACCTGATTATCTACAGATTAACACACTTTTCTAGCCAGGGAGATACTCAGGACGCATGACTCCAGGTTTACCAATTGATTTAAGACAAACACCTAAACTCACGTGGATAACCTGTGCCTCTTATTACAATTAGAGAAATCATAAGCACGTCCATTATAAGGGAAATGGACTTACTCAGCCGAGTTTTGACGGATTTGTGAAAATAATCTTGTCCCATATTTCAACAAATATTTTTCTAAATATTGTATTTTTTTGTGTCCTGTGATATGACGTTACTTCCTTATGAAAGTCTGTATTTATAGTTATAATTTAGGTCATTCCATTTCTGAAGTAAAGAAAATAAATAAGAGGAAACACGTTGAAAATATGTTTTGTAAATATATTATTTTTATGAAACATATATATTAGAAAATATATTATTTCTATGACATTCTAAAAGTACAAACTATGTATGTGTGAAATAAATCTAGAATATTAAATAATCAATGCAACTGTTTTTTTTTTGTTTGTTTTTTATTTACAATTTCTGATCTTTACACAGAAAATAATATATTATTTTGAAAGTAATAAAGCTCTATAAGAGTCTAAAGTTTACCAGATTAGTGATAGCAGCATAAAGAGAGCGTTAATAAAAAAGTAAAATTAAAATTTACATCTATATTATGTTACTATAGTAGCATATCGAGACAGGTTGCTAATTTCTTTTTGTAGTCCTAACGTGGTGGGGGCTATTGCTTTTTTAGTGAGTTTGTCAATAAATAATGTCATATCTATGGTATAG
This sequence comes from Riptortus pedestris, assembly GCA_019009955.1. Lineage (NCBI taxonomy): Eukaryota > Metazoa > Arthropoda > Insecta > Hemiptera > Alydidae > Riptortus > Riptortus pedestris. The sequence continues at coordinate 79,240,662 of CM032228.1, read as the reverse complement.
AACCCAGGTTTCCAATGGATTTAAAAACTATGGCTTAATACAAATAACCCCTAAGTCTCTCGTTTGCTACTATAACAACTGGTGTTCATAGGTCATGAAAGTACTTAGTTTTATCACATTGAAATGTATAAATTTAACTAGATATAAAATATAAACATCAGATTATTGGTTAGCGTCACTGTGTACAGACCCATCACTTGTCTGGCACTGCGTGTAAGAGGAAAGCCATACTGAGAATCTTCCCAATATATTATCCATCTGAAAAGAAAAAAAATAATGCTTGCACATGATTAATTGAAAACTTGTCATAGCTCTGCTATTATGTTTGACAAATCTGAAAACATTTTGATCCCCTGTTTCCTTTGCTTTATTTTGAGCAATTTGTATATTCTTTCCGACAAAAAATATAGAATTTTTGAATAAGAGGTTTAACATTTTTGTTAAGGCATGGAGTAGCTATTAAATCGTAAATGCACATTTACGAAGGTCCCCTAAAAATCTACAATATTCCGGCCATCCATTCACAGTTTATCATCAGTCATTTATATAAATTATCATGGAATCAAGGTATAATCTATCATCATAGACCCTTCCTCAGTTGGGGAATAGCGATAAAATGTCGGAGCCTATAATATTTAGAGAAATCTAAATTTGTTCAAATTCTATTTAAATTGGGTAGGATCTTTTTTCTTTTAAGTAGGTCACTAACAAATTTAAAAATAATGTACGTTTTGTCTGTCCGAGCGTTTCCTACTCCAAACTATTAAATTTTCACCAGGCCGTCCTTCGTGAGACACGTTGACAAAGAGAGGGGCGGGCAGTCCGTGGTGCGGGGAGTCAAAGAAAAGAAAGCAGTTCCTGACTCAGCGATGGGTGCAAGCCTAGAGCTGGAGAGATACTGACCCTACCCGTAATCTAGCCATTAGGTGCTTGAACAGGTGTTGATTGGCTGAGAGATTCCAGCCAATAACAAAATGGCTTCAATGATATCAGTGGACTCATATTTTTATGTTAACTATGCCAAAGTATGACAGCCTGTATGTACCATCATAGGCTATATTAGAATCGGAATTTCTAACCAAAAGTGGGAGATAACTTAATATTGATTTATCATAAAACTGTAAATAGGGGACTGTGTTTAGAATATATTTTTGTATTAAAAACGTTGTTTAGATTTATGAATTTCTCATTATTGGCTTCCACCATTGGTTTATTTATTATGAAGGACTGAGAAGTTAATGTATTTGCTCATTTCTGAAATATTAATGTCTTACCTGCTTAGCTATGTTTGTACGATCACTATCAGTAATAGTTCGTTTAGGTTGCTCCAAGAAGACGGAAGGACCAAAGACTATACTCATTGATTCTTCATAAAGAAAGATAGCTGCTACTGCGTCTTCAAAAGTAACTGTGTCTCGCAATGAAAGTCTTGCATGGGATTCACTTAATCCTGTTCTAAAATTGACGCATTATGAAAGGAATACTTGGCCAAATGAAGCCTAATATTTATAAAATATTCTTACAAAACTTTTATGGATTTTAGTGGAAGACATTCAGGCCTTTCCTTTCGACTGGCAACAAAGTAGTTTCTAATCAATGCACTTGCCATTGGAGAAATTTGCACTCTAACACCAGAAACAATGTCAATAAACTGCAAATAAATAAAATGTAAATTAATCATTATATAGGTTAATTTACCAAGTTTGTAAGTTTTTTATCCTTGTTTATACCCTCCTGAAATCATCTTTGGTAATATTATTTGTATGATTTTGAGCGATTTGCATGGCGTTCTTCAAACAATGACTTGAAATTTCTTCATCGTTTACATCTACTTCCTCAAGAAATGGAATTCCAAATATTCTGAAAAAAAGAAAACAACTATAAAGATAATATTTAATTTAAACTCAATGTTTAAGATAGCAAAAATTGCAGTAGTTAACTTATACGGAATGGAAGTGCAGTTTAAGAGTAAAATAAATTAAAACAAGTAATGCTGGAATAAGTTTTATTTTTATTTTCAATCTACTGCCGTTGAGAACTTACTAAGCATTATGTATTATAAATATCGTCCGTTAAATTGTCTGGCCCTCTACTAAGCTAGTGCGAAGATTTCTCAGTGCACATTGACACAAAGCCTATGCCATTTCTGCTATGTGATACACTGCTTTAGTTGAGTTAATGTCCCAGGCTTATTTCGACATCTCTTTCAGAAGTACCCATAAGAAATAGTCCAGAGGGTTTAGTTCTGGACTGAGTGAAGATCAGTCAACATAAATCTTGTTCAGCTTATTGGGGAATAGCTCCTCTACGGATTCAATTGAATAATTTGATGTGTTGCTCCAGCTTGGTGTAACCATTAACCAGGGTAGTCATGCACGACCTCTAAGATCTTCTTTCAAAAAAGTCAGTTTCGATTATCCCTATAGTAAATATTGTGATCAAAACAATAATCTACGGCTTTGAAACGGTCGCTCATATTTTTGCCCGTGGTTTTGTTGGGTTCTAGTTTCCTGTATTTACGTGCCGTTCAAGCGGGCATTTGATTCAAGCTGTAATATGCTCCGTTGTCGACCGTGAACGGCTCTATCGTCGTTGTCCCTTGTAAACGAAGACCCTTAGTATTTACATCTGTCTTACTTTATTCATAAAAGGCTATAAAAACTCTGTTAGTAAGTACTAAAGTGAACTTTAACGGGGAAACAGATATTATCAAATTTCCCATTTGGGAAATCAGCTATTGAGGTTGCACTCATGAGGTGCAGACCTCAAATGTCGAAAATTCGAAATATCTTCGTCATTATATGTCGGATCGAAAAATTGTATAGAAGTAATATTATCGCAAATTAATTGCCTATAAAGGTTGTTATAAAAATATTTTTCCCTATCATGAATATTGACCGAGATATTTGGAGTTTTCAGCCTTCAGTAAACCCCTACTCTACTCATATCATATTAACAACAAGCTATTATATCACGAACTACTTTATTCAACTTTTACTTTTTGAGATAAAAACAAATATGTGGCGCACGTGGGAAATCTGCTTAGTTAACACAGCCCCTGCGTGACTGACTATTTTTTTATTTTCAGCATTTTGTAAACCTCACCTTTTAGCCATCACACGTAATAATAAACCAATATATCATGCAACGCGTTATTCCAAGCTGAAATACCAAATGTTCTTTTCAACGGGCCATTATTAATGTGAGATAAATCCAAAGCGTCGAGATGACGACATAAATTGAGGTTTTACGTTTTTGACTCGAAAATATTTATTCAATCTATACCATTCTCGATATTTAACCGTTCATTCGACACTGTAGATCATATTCGATGATGACAGGAATCAAACATGAGACAGACAGGTTTAGAGGGGGGATTTTCAAAATTCAAAATATCTCCGTTATAACGAGTCAGATCGGAAATCTTGTTAACCTTTTAATGCTTTATAATTGTCGTTCTATACATTTTTTTGTAAGTCAAATAATAAGTTGGTTATTCTTATTTTCTTCTTCTAGTATAAGTCTGTGCTGGTCTGTTAAGGCAAAGCACTGACTTATACTAGAAGGTATTATGTGATTTATTAAAACAATCACAACAGGTGACCAGTAATATACGTAGGTAGGAGCCCTGGACCACTGAAACTATGAGCACAACTCAAAATACGAAATACCGACGTACACTAGAGACCAGTAAATTACTACAGACCAGAACGAGTTTAAGATCTGAAAGATGTGCACATAACAGAACGAGTGTCAAGACACCACCTTAAGGGAAATCCGGTAAAAAGAGCAGATCTGATAAAAATAGCCCTTTAAATTAGGTAGGTGGAATAGTACTTGACAAATGATTTCAACTCAAAATAATGCGTTGAATACATATTCCATGACGAGACAAGAAAGATATGCCAATAGAATCCCTCCAAATCCAATTATCAGATTTTTGTCATTTAAATGATTATAGGGAATACATTCCCAATCTGATGCTCTCTAGATTTTGGTAACATCGTGAAATAAGTTTTATAGTCTTGGATTTAAATTTACCTCCCAAGCTGTTAAGTTCCCCGTTTTACGACAGTTAATTAAATATTAAAGAACCTATTGCTGATTTTATAATAAGGAAAATAGTTTTACAAAGGCCATAATTTTTGAAGGTTCAATTATGAAAGAGAATAAATTACTTAGAACTATAAGTCTCTCCTCCTCTACTTTTCCTATTTGCAGACAACTTTTTGGTTATGATAAAACGTTGTCAGAAGGTAGTATTTAAATAAGAAAACAAATATAATTAAAAATTTAATTGGATGGAGACATACAGTGGGGGAAAAAAGTATTTGCACACCCTGTTTTTTTCTTTAAATAATAAATTGAAAACTGAATACAATTCATTTTGGTTTTCCCAGTAACAAGTACAACTAAAACTTGTTAAATAACAGTAAACATTCAATTGAAAGCTTTGATCATAATATAAAAAATATTTTAAAATAAGATAAACGCCAGGAAAAAAGTATTTGCACACTTTCTTTCTTTGTGCATAAGTACAAAGGTCTGTTTGTTTAATTGTTGTTTTTTACTTCCTAGAGTATAATCCTGTGTCAGTATTCTAAAATATTTTAATCATGTAAGATCTACATATTTTTAAATACCCAAAAACAAGTGAACTGAGTCTGTCTCTCCCGAAAAAGTGATTTCATTTCGCAACCAACAAAAATCATATCGTAAAATATCTGATTTCTTGGTTCTTCATTTTTCTAAAGTAAGATAGGTAATTAATAGATACAAAGAATGAGGTTCAACTGCAAATAGTTGGCGTAAAGGTGGTCACAGGATACTAATTGAAAGAATGGAGAGCATAATAAAAATTGAAGCTCTTAAAAATCCATCTGTAAGTGCAGGTGCCCTAGCTAATACGGTCTAATCAACTTCTGGGGAATATGTCAGTATGAAAACGGTAAGGAATGTTTTGAATTTTAAAGGCCTTTGTGGCAGGGCACCGATAAAAAACTTTATATTAGTGAGACAATCGAAAATAAAAGAATTTCTTTTGCTAGAGAATACATTAACAAGCCCATCAGTTTTTGGGGAAATGTGCTGTTCTCTGATGAGAGTAAGATTAATTTGATTGGATCCGATGGACGAAAGCTTATTTGGCCTGGGATCAATGAGGAACTGAAAAAGCAAAACGTTGCGGTTACTGTGAAACATGGGGGTGACGATGCCATGGTTTGGGGATGCATAGCTTATAATGCAGATGGAAATCTTGAACCTATTGAAGGTATATTAAATTTTGAAGGTTATATGTGTATTATGCTGGGCAACCTCTCAGCCAATGCAGCTAAATTGGGAATCCAGTATCAGTTAATATTCTAGATAGACTATGATCCGACCCATACAGCCAATTAAACTAAAGAATACAGCTAATAAAACTATAGAATGGTTAATATTTTATGTTCGTCAACAACTGCACACCTCTCCACAGTCACCAGAGTTGAATACAATTGAAAATTTATACCGTGCTTTAGACCAAAATGTTTCAAATCACCACATAATTGGTAGGCACCACACCAAGAATACTTTAGTACAAGAATGTAAACAAATCAATCCAGATTTATTTTTTATTATTTTACGTCCACTTTATGCAACTAGGCTAATCGGGACGGGTTATCTACAAGTTACCATCCTTTTCTAGCCAGGGTGGGCCTAAGGAGTACCAGATTTATTTAAAAACCTTGTATACTCAACGCCTAGATGTTTACAAGCGGTAATTAACACTAACAGAGTACATAACAAATATTAAATTTTAAAAAATGAAGAAAATGTGTGGTGTGCAAATACTTGTTTCCACGGAATTTATGCAAGATTTAAGTTTTATTTTACTATGGAAAAAGTTTTTCATTTGAATTATATATGTATTAATTCCGTTTTAAATATACTTCTTATTTATTACATTATACAATTTTTTATTACCTAAATTCATAATTTATAAAAAAAAACCCTGGTGTGCAAATACTTTTTTGCCCCACTGTAGCACCATGTCACCAAAATTTCATAATCTTTGACTAAAAATAATATTTACTCAATCAGTGTTTTGAGCCTGTGTATATCTTGCCCAGAATACTTATTGCACTGCCAAGACAACCAAACTGCAGCACGAAGAGGATATGTAGAATAAGCAACCTCCTTTGAAGTTTTATTGGCAGACAGTGTAACCAATTCACTCTCAATTGCTGTTGAACAAAGAGCATATAATTATTAAAGATAGAAATGATTTTGGTTTTCCAATCATCATTTAACTGTCTCATAATCATGTTAGCTTAATCGTAATAAAAATAATTTTAACTCATAAAAGCACCTCCAAGGTGTTCCTCCTTTAAGTGGACTGTATCTTATAAATGGGAAATAATTAAACGATAAATAAGAAGAGGAAGTTATTCAACCTACTTAAAATTGGTAAAAAAAAATGTATCTTTTGCTGAGTCTTATGGGAGGACTCTCTGAGTTAGCATTGTCAGTGATAGCACGAGCTACAATTATGTAATAAAGGTACGGACTATTAAAGTCTAATACAAATGTTGGCCTGGGGGTAAACTAACATGTGGGGCCGGCCGGGGGTGGGTTGTGATGCGGCCTAAGCCTCTTCTTTGCCTTATAAAATAGCCGCAACAGGTTACTGTCCTGAAGAAGATATTGATATCCAAGATGTCATCTAGAAGTTGCTGAGACCAATTTCTCAGGGCAATTAGAACCTTTTTGTTTCGTGGTCTTTGCTCCCACTGACAACACGTTGGTGCACTCTTTTTAAACAAACAAATTTAGGAAATAAACGTTTTCTCTAGTTTCGAATAAAAATCAACATACCATCCACCTAAAAGGACTGCCTTTTAGAAAGAAAAAAAGAATGAAATTATAAAAATAAACCTTGATATTTGGATTGAGTATCGACCTCTGAGAGATGGGAGAGAGAGAGGGACAAGATTATGAACTTCCCTACGGGAAGGTGGGGATCTTTAAGAGTGGTAATCCTTATTATATCATCTTCACCAGGAATGTAGTGTTACGAATCATGTCATCTTCCTAATTTGTGGGGATCAGCCAGTAGAGATCAATTTTCGACTTTATGGGATTTTGTGTAGTATTACAGCTTTGTTCTCTTCTTGGGAGAGTGAAGGTACTCTGTGTGCCAGACCTTTCAAAAGGTTTACTAGACTTTTACATGCCAGTAACGGAGCCTTAGCATCTCTCCAAGCCTTAGCCAAGGCTGCTTCGATTACATCTCTCCATCGTTAACGTTGTTTTAGCAGATTTCTCTTAAGGGACATTTTATTTTTTACAGTTAAAATGATACTTATTACAAAATGAGCTTACAATTAGCTTATTCGACCGTTGCTTACAAACCATAATATTCATAGGATTTTGATTCCCACGATATTAGAATGAATTACTAGACAAGATTAGCATATTGTTTTCTTAGGTTATGTGACATACTGAATAAAATGGAAAATTTTCATTTTCATTCAAATAAAGTTTTAGACTAGTATTTTTTACTGTATTAGTAAAGAGGAGTAATGAAGTACCTGTTGTAACAAAAGATAATGCTGTATTTTCTTGCAAAAGACACACTCCATGGGTAGCAAGTAATAAATTATGTGGTCCGCCTGGAGCACAAAGTGCACGAGGAGAGCAGTGCCAGGCTTCATTCAATAAATTATGGCAATCACCAATGGCAAGAACAGGAACAGGACTGTGGCTGCACTGCAAGAAATCATATTTTCTATTCGTTTTAAACACTTTATTGCTTGTCATACATAATTACCATATTATTAGTGATCAAATAGGAGAATGAGATCAATTATAATCTTATAATAATTATTAAAGAAGAGAATTAGCACTACCAAAACTGATTTTTTTTATATTTAATTAGGAAAAAAATGCGTCACTCAGGGACAGCGTAAACTACACAGATTTCCCTGTTCCGCACGCTGGTATATCATACTTATGACCTCATCACACTATATTTTCTCTATTTCGGGGGGGGGGGTTACTGTGGGCATAAAACAAGGGAGTAAAAATAACTCGATTAGTATTTGAGTTACAGAAAAAAATGCATAGAACAACAATTGTAGAACATCAATAGTGTAACAAGATAGGTTCTAGAATATTTTACGATCCGACTCATAATATGGGATATATACTGCTCAAAAATGAATAGGGATATTGGTTATTTTTTTCTTATCCTATTAATTTTAATTAAATCGCCCTTAATTAAATTAGTTTTTTTATAGGGGAAAAAGACAATAATTTCTAATAAATATTAATGATATTTATAATTTAAAAAAAAAAAAAATGCTAGGCGCCATAAATACCACAAACAGCCAATATCCCTATTCATTTTTGAGCAGTATATTTTGAATTGTCGAACCTCCGCCTCTAAACCCCCACTATACACCCACATAACAAGTTTTGCTAGAAAAGGTTAAATACCGAATATGGTACAGATCAAATAAACATATTCGAGTTAGAACGTAAAATCGTAATTTATGACATTATCACACAATGAATTTGCATGTACCTCTCATAATAAAGGGCTACTGAAATAAATATTTGGTAAAAAAGCTTAATAAAGTGCTTAATGATATAACAGCTTATCGTTAATATGGCATGAGTAGGAGTGGGGGATTACTTAAGGTTGAAAACTAAAACATCTAAAATATCTCCCGTTAATATTCATGATACGTACAATATTTATAGAACAACATTTATAGGGCACTACATTTGCAATAAGATTGATTACGTACAATTTTCCGATCTGACTTATAATAACGGAGATATTTCAAATTCTCCTTCTTTAAATCCCCCCCCCGCCTTCCTAACCATCCGATTCCTGTCATTAACGAACTTGATTCTTTCTTTATACATATAGCAAATAAATGTCGAGTTTGATAACGATCAAACAAAAATTGCTACCACTAGAGCGTAAAGTCTGTCTGTATATTGATTTTTTTTCTCGAAATGTCATAATTCTTCGTTTCACATGTCATTGACACGTTATCTGCAATTTGAGGCTTTGGTGTCTGTCTGTTTGTTACCCTATACCACTGAACCGAATTTTATGAAACTTGGTACGTATATTACTGTTAACCCAATTTAGGGTATATGCTATACTAATGTGCTCAGAGACGGACAGGGGGTTATAAGGGAGGTCTGAAATGAAAAATCTCTATATTTCGTTTCCTATTGTTTTTTCGCCAAACATGGACATAACGAAGGTTGTTTATTTTGTTATTTAAACTAACTTTTATTATATGCACTTTTGTCATATACAGAAGCATAAATGAGATATATGCTAAAAATTATAGCGGGAGCCCAACTTTATTGGGCACTAACGATTAAACGGAACTTAACAAAACTCGGTACGTGAGTTAGCAACAAACAACTCCTTCATGATTATAAGGTTTATTAATATTTCTAGGGACGAACAGACGTGGCGGTCCCATGAGAGGTATGAAATGAAAAATCATGGTATTTCGTTTTTTTCACAAACGGTATTTTTCGCGGTATTTTTTCTAGTCAGGGTGAGACTAAGGATTTTAGTTAGAGAGTTCGATGATGAATAAATTGCTGTTGTCTACGAGGAACACAAACCTAAGTCCCTAGGTGATATACAAATTTAATTAATGTATTAATTATTTCAGAAACTAAAAACTATTTTTCAATCATAAATAAACAATTATAATACAATTTATTTATTAATGGATTCAGTTATAGTTAATAATTAGACTTACTATTGAGACGAGACTGAGCAGAAGAGCAGTTTTGAGGTGCAAAAACGCAGACGGAGGATATAAATCTGCAGCAATGTGAGACGCCATTCCAGTAACTAGTGCCCATGGTGACCCATGAGTTTCTTCCCTGTTGGTAAACTTAGGTTATTAAAGTGGCGACTAATATAAAGACAAAATAAAAAAAAAATAAAAAATGTCATTCATCGGAAATTAGGAGGAAACACATTATTATTATTTATTTTTTTGTAACACTGCTCTAACGTTTCTCTACATCTAGCTAGTAGCTACTTAGAAGCTTAAGCTGGGTTAGCCCATTTCTCAATTTTTGCTAAGTGCAAAAAGCAACAACAAATTGATACAAACCCGTTGCATTTAGGATATATTTAACTTAGAATGACTCCAACATCAGTTCCACGAATGGAGCCTTGAAGAATAAAGGTAGAAGAAAAGTACAGGGGTGAGAAATGAGACGAATGAGGTGGCTAGAGAAGCCAATTATGAATAAAAATGAACCTTTTGGTTTGATAATGATTGAAAGGTGACAATGAAGGAAGTGAATGAGGCACAATGGAGATAGCTGAAAAGGAAAACACGAGTTACATACAATGTTTACTACAATAACAAAATAAACTTAAAAAGACTGTCTTATATTAAAAAGAGAGCTTATGCAATTTAAAACTTGAGGAGATACAAGTGCAATTTCTGAAAAGAGAGACCTGGCATTCTACGCGGTATTCAAAAGTCCAAGATAGGGTTTAAGACATTGGTCTGAATTATTGTTATATGAGTAGAAAACCTTATCACAAAAAATGATCAAATCCTTGATAAGTGGGCCCAATTCAATAATATGCTAAACTCTAAGTCTGGTCAGTTGGTGCCTCATCAAATGGGCCAATTCAATCCATCTAAACCACCTAATAGAGACGAGATCAAGGAAATTTTACTGTTTATGAAAAATAACAAACACCTGGAACAGACTAAATCCCTTCTTAACGATTGATGTCTGTCAAAGATACCTTTATGGACGAGGAGGTCTAATAGTAGATTTACATATATTAAGTTGATTGACATATGGATAGAAAAATAAAATGGCTGCTAGAAGCTAATATTGTTCCTACAGATAGAACATAAGAGATATAAATAAATGTGAAAATTATAAAGGTATAGAAGTATAAACTTTTTCCCACTACTTATAGGACCCTGTCAATGGTCATTTGTTGGAGGTTGATGGAGTGCCTTGATTTCATGAATTTTGCTCAAAATGATCAACCACGGACTACCTCTTCCGTATTAGGTAAATGCTTTATAAGGACCGTGATCATGACGTCTGCATTACCTCTTCATTCACTTGAAGCAAATCTATGACAGTTCAGTCAGGCTAAAATCACTCTTGGCATACCTACCTGTTGGCAGTCAGTTGGAATAATAAGTAAGCTTACCGGGCTGATTCTGCATGGGACTTCTTGTAAGGATCAAATCAGATTCGGGGTCTCCAATGGCTTTGAAATTACCACTGGCTTAAAACTACGAGGTCCTTTCCCACATACACTGTTTACCGGCTTTCTGGAAGTAGTAATCCGGAAAATAAGAAAGGCCAGATGTCACCATATACACAAGGCTCACATATCACAAGATGTCTTTTAGCATTATGTTCATCACTATTAGAAATATGTCTGTATTGGTTGGTATTCGGGAAGAGTTCAAACACCACACAATCTACGGCAAAGTAGGGGATGGGGGGAGGAAGGGGATGGAGGTCCTGTCGAATTGGGGGAGTTTAAAATTCAAGCTCTATCAAGCTCAAGAATCTGAGAGAGTATAGGAACAGAATGGCCACAGCACCAAAATGCTTCTATGACTTCTTAGAAGGCAAAGGTGCATACATACAAAAAAAACTCATCGCACCAACTATAGACGCCAGTGGGACTTGGGACTCTAGAAAGCCTTCATGACAGAATAGCTCGGTGAGACATATGGAGAAATGAGGAAGCAGTAGGAATGGTGTATAGAAGCAACACTGAACTGATTGGCAACTATTATCATCTGTGAAACTGAGTCTAATAGATTACCCAGTTTAAACGCCTGAAGAAGAGACAATTTACTTCTACTTACTGCTTAAAGCAATACTTACTTATTGTAAATACCTGATATAAGTGGTGATAAGCACTGAATATGCTGCCAGTAAAATGTTTGTAGTTTATGTATTCCTTTATATGAGAGAAAAGCTATTGCAATAGTAATCACCTAGGTTCTTTAAGCCAGCGCCAATCAGTTTTGCTACAAATATAGGTACTGGCTGGTACGAATGATGAGAAACACTGCTCCTACCCATATTCACGTCACAGACAGTTGGCCCACAAGCGAGGAGGCCAAGATTCGAGTCTGGGCCATATTTTCATCCTGGGTTTATTACAATTCAAGGAAATTTGAATTTTTCCTTATTCAATTTCAAAGCTACCTAGATGCTGATTTTTTTCTTCTAAAATTAGAGATTCTAGGATAAATAGGTGTGTTTATTTAACACAATATGGCCCTTGCATAAGATTGATTTGAGGTATCATTTTCTAATACATATTTCACTATCATTTACACGAGTGATATCTTTAGCTGAAGATTGTTGAAGTCATAATCATTAAATGATGATTTCATAGATCAGTTTTACCAAACTAACTTTGCACATCCCCTCCCTCTTAAAAAGTAAACCACTGAAATATGAAGGCATGGTGTAGTTATTCCCTTTAAAATGGTGTACTTATTTGTAAATATATAGAGATCACGTCCGGCATCACCAATGTGGAAGGTGTGTGAGATGATTGAGAAGGCCGGAGTAAACTTTATGCAGATATATATACATTAAAAATGAACTATATATATATATATATAAATAAATAAATAACTTCCGCTCATCAGACTCTTATTGTCACTGGACATAAAACGCATTAAAACCAAAGTCCTTCGTTAACCTATTTTTCTGGTGGTTTTCTCTATAGTAAGGAGGTAGTCGCGAACACATGCCAGTTCAAAGACTGTCAAGCCTGTTTATTACATTCGCGAGTTCCACGCCGCAACATCATTATACTGTTCTTGGAGCAGGAATGCCGGTTTCAGCCTGTCAATTGTAACTGTTTAGGGTCCTGAAGGCAACTGGAAGGGGAAGGTTCTGGAACGCCTCTTTATAACTTTGTAAAGTCCTATATATGGCGGTGTGAGCGAGCGCTGTACCGTTCTATCCCCCAGGAAAACATGAGAGGCTGACTGCAGGTCACTGTGGACAAAGATAGTTGAAGCGGATTTTCGGTGGGCGCTGGTCTGAGTCGCTTCAGCTACTCCTGAAGGGCTGCCATCATTCGACGCAACCATTAGCTTGCGGACGATATGCGATTGTCCTACAGTGTAGGAATCCCAAAGTCTTGGAGAGCTGGTGGAACAGGTCAGACTAAAATTGTCGCCCTTGATCCGTCGTGATGCGTGCAGGAACACCGAAACGATCCAGGATGCACAGAGTGATGTTGCACGGATAGCTGATGTGATCTCCTGAATTGATTGTGCTTCGGGGTCTTTGCTGAATCTATCCATCTTCGTAAGACACTGCCACTTACAATCTGAAATGGGCAGTGGGCCAATGATGTAAATGTGAACGGGCTCAAATCTGCCTGAAGATGGGAAACTTCCTGGTGGCGCGACTGTGCGTCGACGCACCTTCGCCTTCTGGCAGATTTTTGATTTCCTCCATTCTCGAAAACGCGCTAGCCACATTTTTCTTCACTCCTTCGACGAAATGCGACTCCTTCGTTAATCTATTTTTCTGGAAGATTTCTCTATAGTAAGGAATAGCAACGAATTACTAGCGAACACATGGCAGTTCAAAGACTATGTATCAAGGCTATTTATTACTTTCGCGAGTTCCGCGCCGCTACACTTTCATGTGATAATCTAAGATTAAAAGATTGTGTTTCTTATCAAAATGCAGTGTAAACTGTATACTGAAAATGACAGTAACAGCAAATACAGTCCCATTTGTTAAGAAATTGTGGTAATACTCTTCAGCCAATCCAATAATTTAAGAAATTATAACTAACAATCTAAGATCTGTATATATAAAACGATATTAACTTTGGATATAGCTCACCTAATGTGGTTAATAACATTCATAATTGAAGATGGAAGTGATGTCAATGGTACGTTTGTTAAAGATCTAACTAATGACTCGGGGAAGATAGGACTAACGCCCCATGCAACAAACGCATTCCTGTCCTGTGTTAATGCAACTTTGTACCTTATACCAATTTCCAAGCCAGTGGCTAAGTCATCTAAAATCGTTAACATTTAGAATTAATAAGATTAATGGGTAAAAATAGTTTTTAGTAATTTTATTTTTATAAGCATGGTATTCGAACGAACCACATTGGTAGAACATGCTCCTAGCAGACAATCGCTCTGCATTTACTATATTGGGGTCAAGAGGCAGTTAACACTTCGCATCATGAGATATTTGAGGAACTACTTGAATAAAAAAGTCCGTCACGCAGGGGCTGCGTAAACTAAGCAGATTTCCCACGTGAAGTTATACAATAGAGAAATCTCCATACGAGAGCCGAACAGTTACGGCAAAGGGCCGAACTAGCTTTTGGCGGGAAATTCAAACGTTCGTTATCGGCCCAAATTTAATAAAAATGCAAATATCTCGGTTAATATTCAAGATAGAGAATAAATGTATAGAACAATATTTATAGTAAATTTAATTTAAAATACGATTGGTTCTATACAATTTTTTGATCCGACGTATGGTAACGGAGATATTTCGAATTTTCGAAAATCCCCCTCTAAACTCCCCCCCTCCCACTGGTCCGATTTCACCCATTAACGAACTTGATCTGTCTTTTTGCATAAAACGTTTAAATATCGAGTTTGGTAACGATCAAACAAAAATTGCGACCGCTAGAGCGTTAACAGACATATATATATATATATATATATATATATATATATATATATATATATATATATATATATATATATATAATTTTGAACGGACCTCATTTTCGTCATCTCCTGGGTAGGATCGATGGACATTTGAAGAAAATTTTCGAAAAACGCGTCATGAGTACGACCTCAATAGCTGATTTCCCTTAAGGGAATCTGCTAAAACGTAGCAATGTTAATAATGCCACCACAGTAGGGCAGGAATGTGGCAAGTACAAGACATGAACTCCCACCAAAGGTTTTTATTTCTTGATGTCATTTAATATTTGGTGCTCAGACCACAGTTTATAATTCAAAATTGAATATTATGTTGTACAATGCAACAGAACACCACTTAACTACACCATAGAATATCAGTACGCCCAAACAAAAGGAATTGACCAATAACTTTGGCACATTAGTTCAGGCCCTGTATATGCATTTGAATTAAGAATCATTTTGAATTTGTTTGTCCATTTTTTTTGTTTTGGAATTGAATTTAATGCATCTACATTTAGGCTTTCCAGCATTTTTATTTGCCTTTGTATTTATAGAGATGCTTTGTATGTGAAGTTGAAAATTTTTAAATAACTTAGGCAAGAAGTGTGTGCGCGCGTGAGTGTGGGTTTGTGTGTCTAAAATTCTGAATGGAATTAATTTTTGTTCTCCTTGGTAGGATCGATGGACATTTGAAGACGTTTTTCGAAAATCTCATCGAGTAGAGCGCCAATAAGCTAATTTCCCTTAAGGAAAATCTGCTAAAACAAACATACACTGTATTGCATTTATCTGATGAATATATTGTTTATTTTCTTAGCAGTGTGGCAGGTAACCATTTTTTAGCATTTGCCATGGATTGTTTAACTATGAATAAAATATAGAAAGTATTGGCTTTAATATTGCTAATTATGATAAACAAGTAGTTTGAGTAGAAGAATAACGTTACTTCTAAATAATACATAAAAAATCTACTAACCTCTGAATTCAATAGTTACGCCTTGAGTTCTGTTATAGCTTGATGATGGCTCCAGAAAATTAGGATGAATAATTAGCCCGAATCGTCTTTCTCCCAAAAGCCTTGCTCTTGCCACCTCAACTAATTTTCTACCACATCCACAGCATTTATCCATTTCCTTATAAGGCATCTCAGTTTTTTCGCAGTATTGATACTCGCACTTGTATAATGTTTCCTGTCTAATAAATAAATATATTTTCTCTAGGAGAACTGGATAAGTAATTTAATTAAAAGCAAAATTAATGTGATGAACCATACGTATACTTTTCCAAAGGAGAAAGTTCGGATAATATTCCATAAAGAGTAAACAAGCCGAGATTTTTAAATTTTTTATAAGGATTGAGAGACAAATCGGGAAATGAGATAAGCCTAATAAGAAGATAAATAGATATATCCACATTCTCTATTTCGGCCAAAACAATACAACAAGTTTTTATGACTTCAGATAATAGTTTCTTAGCAAGATGAGGTTCTTCAATTAACAGATTTGTAAATTCACCTATAAAAAAATAAAATTTAAAAAATAATAGAAAAACAAGAAGAAATATTGAAATTCCGATATCAAAACCATTTGTGGCAGCAATCATCTCATTTTCAGTTTAATCTTAAGTGTGACCAGTTCGAATTCATGGTATAAAGTTTGCTAAAAAAGATGTTTAGACTTCAGAACAGACAGATTTCGTGGGTGAAAAAATGAGGGTGCAGGTCATATGTATGGATGCAAAAGAATTATAGTTAAATGTTCATTTTCTAAGTCTGTTGTTAATACATTAGATAACTATGGGTTTCCCCCACATTCACAGGTTAAACACAATAAATAACCAAGACATTTGCTAAAAATGCAAATATCTTGGTTTATATTCGAAATGGAGTAAAGTTACATATAACAACAATTGAAGAAAATTAAATTTGGAACTAGGTTGGTACATTTTAGCAGATTTCCCTTAAGGGAAATCAGCTATTGAGGTTGTACTCATGACGGAATTTTCGAGATTTTTCTTCAAATGTCCATCGATCCTACCTAGTAGATGACGAAAATGAGGTCCGTTCAAAACTGTATATCTATATATATATATATATATATATATATATATATATATATATATATATATATATATATATATTTGTCTGTTACCGCTCTAGCGGTCGCAATTTTTGTTTGATCGTTACCAAACTCGATATTTAGTTGTTTTATGTAAAAAGAAAGATCAAGTTCGTTAACGGCTGAAATCGGACCAGTGGGAGGGGGGTTTAGAGGGGAGGATTTTTCAAAATTCGAAATATCTCCGTTACTATACGTCGGATCGAAAAAGATTACAGAGTCAATCTTATTGCAAATTAAATTTACTATAAATATTGCTCTATACATTTATTCTGTATCTTGAATATTAACTGAGATATTTGCATTTGTATTCTCCGTGTGCTCGGCAGCAGTCTATGTTCGGACTTTCCGCCGTGAGCTCTGGCGGCCGTTTTCGTAACTATTTGTCCCTCGTGAATAGGTTTAGAGGTTTCTTACTACTACAGTTGTTATTAGGCAGATTTCTCTATTGTAAAACTTCACGTGGGAAATCTGCTTAGTTTACGCAGCCCCTGCGTGACGGACTTTTCTTTTTTCGAACCGACTCATAATAACGGAGATATTTTGAATTTATGATTTTCCTCCCCTCTCACTTGATCCTTCGTTTCACCTGATACACTTATGTAGGTAGGATGAAAGAATTGGCTACGCTTCCACTATGACAATTTATTAAAACGGCAGAGCGCTTTCGATGCTATGCATCATCGTCAGTGCCGTGTGACAGTGTGCCAGTACGTGATGCCAGGTTGATCCCGCTGAGCTTCCATATTCTGAGTTGGTGTTCTGGCAGGTAGAAGTGACCTCTAATGTTGGTATAATGATGAAAAAAAGTGGCTACACTTCCACTATGAAAAACAAAACCAGTTTTTTTCATCCTACCTACATTAGAGGTCACTTCCACCTGCCAGAATACCAACTCAGAATATGGAAGCCCGGCAAGCTCAACCTAGCATCACCTACTGGCACACTGTCACACGGCACTGACGATGATGCACAGCATCGAAAGCGCTCTGCCGTTTTAATAAATTGTCATCGTGGAAGCGTAGCCAATTCTTTCATCCTACCTACATTAGAAGTCACTTCCACCTGCCTGAATACCAACTCAGAATGATACCCTTATATATTGAGTTTGGCTACGGGACTAGACTATTTAGCTAATCCTCCCTTTAAATAAATACATTAATTAGTTAAATTCCCTTCCTACATGGCTATTCTGTGAAGCCACGTGTACAATTAATAATGTGCATATGATTCTGTTTCTTTTTTTGTTGGAAATAGCAGATAGATGTACCAGATATTGTTGTAATAATAAATTTATAATGTAGACATATTAGTACTCTCATACAAAATAAAAATATATACAAAAATAAAAATTACCAGTAAACTCCGTTAACATTCCTAAATCCAATGTTACTGATAGTCTCAAAGGCGGTACAAACTGGGCCTGAATATTAGGCTCTAACCAATCATCTTTGTATATTTTAGCGTTTTGCTCTATTTTCATTAACTCTCCTGACTTATCAAGATATTTGACAATATTTCTTTTCATAGGAAAGCTATCGTTCAGTTTTTCCATCTTTGTATAATGACTAACGAAATTATCAGTGTTACCAACGTATATTATTAAAATCATTTCAAGGAAGTGCACACATCATGCTTGTTTATTCTCACTATAAACATTATGACATATATATGCTCAAACTATTCTGTAAAATAATGCCTGATAAATTAAATCAAACGTATTTTTTTTAAGGGTTTTAATTTTAGTAGTAATATGTATTGAGTGTACATCTTGAATGTTAAGCAATGTCTATTTTAATTATTCATAATAATTAAATCTTACTATAAATTGACATTTTCGTCATCTGGGCGAGATTAATGAACACTTAAAGATGGGGCAATTTAATTTACATGAGCAAAGAATCAACCCAGATGGACTGTCATTATTTTATTGAATTTATAGCCCCCCCCCCTAACTACCTTTTTTTGGACTACCGAAGTTTACCATCTGCTGATGATCTAATCTAGGGTTGACATGTGATTAGTGACTTACTAGCTACTCAAAATGAAAATCAGATGGGTGTTTTCTAAAAGCTGTAAACAGATCAAATCAAACAACTCGCTTAATATTTGAGATAAAGCAAATATGTATAAACGATAGAGTAGAAAATTAAATTAGCATCAAAATTGTTTATATAACATTTTTCGATCAGGCTCATAATAAGGGAGGTATTTCGAATTTTTAATTCAAAAACTCTCATGGCCCATTTCAGCCAATACCATATATCATCTTTAGTGTTGCATCAAATGGTTATTAAATATAAATTGATGGTGTCACACATAAAATATTACATGTATCTCACATAATAAAGGCCAATTGAAAACAATGTCTGGTATTTAAGCTTTGAATAACACCTTTCATAATACATTGACTTATTGTTAACAGGGGCTCAGGTTAAAGCGTTGACCTTAATCTCACATGATAAACCTTGAGTGGCGAGTTCGATTCTCGCCTAGGATAAGGAAATTATTTAGTGACAAAATTCATTAAATATCATCCTAAGTCCCACCCTGGCTAGAAAAGGGTGGTAACCTGTAGATAACCCGTCCTAATTAGCTTTAGTTGCAAAAAGTGGACATTAATAAATAATAATAATAATTATTGTTAACATGAGATGAATAGGATAAATGAGTGTTTACCTAAAGCTGAAAAACCAAAGCAATGATTCGCTTAATATTCCATATAAGATGCATAAAACAACATTTATAGATTATGAAATTTTGCAATAAGATTTATTTACTCATTTATTTATTTAACATTTAGATTGATTTATTTACTCATTAACTGAGATATTTGGATTTTTTTTATCTCGAATATTAAGCGAGCTGTTTAATTTGTTTCCTTAACAAACTAATTGTTTGGGCAATAGAAATTGTGTTTAGTGACAAACTCATTAAATAAAAGCCTTAGAAATGAGTGGTAACCTGTGGATAACCCATCCCAATTGGCCCTAGTAGCACAAAGTAGACATAATAAATAAATATAATATGTAAATTATGTTTGGAATTTTCATTTTCCCACCTCTCTTAACTTTTTGAAATGATCATCTTTCTGGATGTTACACTAATATGTTCTTGACTTCTGAAGAGATGGTATAAATAACTATAATGGAAGGCAAAAAAATGATTAAAATTTATAATGAATGTATGTGCTTTTTTAAGCGACTCCAGCTACAAATCTCTGTTAATATATAGCAAGAGTAGATGAATTACTGAAGAACACACAATTTTTGAGTGCTAATCATGTCAAATGAAATATGGAGTTAGCAAAGGAATGAAAACGGTATTTAAATGATTGAAAATAATTCATGAAATTGTAAAAAAAAAAAAAGTGTCGCTTTTACTTTAGTAAGTTTATTCATTTCCCTTTCACACATTTTTTTATTTATGTCTCTCCTTGTCACCTGGATAACTGTAAGTGTTGGAATAGCTTCTCTTGTTCCTCTTCTGGATCTAATTAGTCTTCATTGAAATAGTATTTAATTTCGTTTCAGCTTATTTTTAATTACAGACGATATTATTTTAGAGACTTAAGAAAGAAGAAAAATAGTTTTGTAATGACTATAGTTCATTGTGTTACCTTTACAGGAGTAACAACTATTTGACTTCTGGTAAACTTAGTGAGAATATTTCCATTTTCATAGCAATTTTTGTTTACATCAAACACAATAACTTCTTCATTTCGCCATCAAGATACATCAGGAGTTCAGATGGAATATCATCAACCCCAGTTGCCCTTTTATCTTTATCTTTAGTTGAATTCCTCCATCAAAATCCGAGGGGGCAAGTTATGTTAATCTACATCTGATATTTTCTCTAGTACTTAGTTTTCAGTAGTAACAGAATCACTCTTCTTCTCACTCTCTCTCTCCATATATATATATATATATATATATACTTAACTAAAGTTTTTAGCGTATATGTCATTTATGCTTCCTTATACGACAAAAGTATATATAACAAAAGTTACTCTAAATAACAAAATAAACAACTTAATTATGTGCATGTTCACAGAAAAACCAATAAGAAATAATATATCGCGATTTTTCATTTCATGCCTCCATTACAACCCCTACTCCTGTTCGTTTCTAAAAATGTTCCTATAGATTATAATCAAGGATGAGTTAATACCAACCTACATACGGAGTTGCGTTTAGTTCGGTTGAGTCTTTTGTGCCAAATAAAACTGTGGACTCCCGGTATAGTTTTTAGCGTATAACTCATTTATACTTCGGTATACGACAAAAAGGTATATAACTAAAGTTACTCTAAATAACAAAATAAACAACTTTAGCTATGTGCCTATTTGCCGAAAAACCAATAGGAAACGAAATATCGCTATTTTTAATTTCAGGCCTCCCTTATAACCCCCACTCCCATTCGTCTTAGAGAAAATTAATTTAGCCTAAAGTCTAAGTTGCATTAGTAGTATTATACATACCAAGTTTCATAAAATTCGGTTCAGCCGTTTATGCGTGAAAAGGTAACAAACAAACATACACGAAAGAAACAAAATGCAGTTATGGTGTCTATGACATGTGAAACAAAAAGTTATCGTGAAATTTTGCGAAAAAAATCAATGTTCAGACAGAGGTTACAATTTTATATATATATATATATATATATATATATATATATATATATATATATATATATATATTTTCCCTAATGGCCACATATTTCATTAATGTCAAATAATGTTTTTGTTTTTCACTTTGTTGAACCTACATTTTGGCTTAAACTACTGGGATTTCATTTTACAGTTTGGTGTCAACTTTTGTGCAATTTTTTAGTACATTTCTCATTTTATTCACTTAATTTTCTATAATCCTTTTCTTAAGGATTTTGTAATTTTGGCATTTTCATATTTGCTCCTTTGATTTATCAGTTGGAGAATCTCATCAGTCATCCAATGTTTCCAGGGAATTTGTTTCCTTTTACTTAAGATCTCAACTGCAGCAAGGACTAATCCTGGCTCAATTTTCTTCAAGTCATTCATTTTTGTCCAAAACTTTTGCTTTTCCTTGCAATGCACCTAAAGAAATAAAAATATGAAGAAATTATTCTTCATATTTTAATGGGTCCATTTTAGCAGATTTCCCTTATGGGAAATCAGCTATTGAGGTCATAGTCATTTTCGAAATTTTTCTTCAAATGTCCATCGTTTCTACCTAGGAGATGACAAAAATGAGATCCGTTCAAAATTGTGTGTGTGTGTGTGTGTGTGTGTGTGTGTGTGTGTGTGTGTGTGTGTGTGTGTGTGTGTGTGTGTGTGTGTGTATATATATATATATATATATATATATATATATATATATATATATATGTGTGTGTGTGTGTGTGTGTCTGTTACCGCTCTAGCGATCACAATTTTTGTCTTATCATTGACTTATGAACTTGATATATAATTGTTTCATGTAAAAAAAAGATAAAGTTTGTTAACGGCTGCTGAAATCGGACAAGGGGAGGGGGGGTAGAGTAGGAGAATTTCGAAAATTCTTAATATCTCCTTTATTATGGGTCGAAACATATTTTCATTATCTTGATTATTAACCATTTTTTAGTTCTCGGTCTTGAGTAACCCCCCTCCCTCCTACTTATCTCTTTTTAACAATATGCTATTATATTATGAAGCACTTTATTTGAAGCCTAAATACCAAATATTGTTATAATTGAACTTTTACATTTTGAGATAATTGCCAATATGTAATGCATGTGGGAAATCTGCTTAGTTAACGCAGCCCCTGACATACTTAATATATATATGTTGTTTTCCATCTTATTTTTATCGTCAGTCGGGTCCAAGAGTGTCTTCTTCTTTTGGGAACTTCATAAAATGTATTTGTTATCACAAAATCATGCTCTTTGCAGAATGATATTAACATTTTACCTCGGTTGATCTTATTTCCTCGGCAGGATTTCCATGCTAATTTGTCACCTATATGACCTTCATCTATTACAGAGTTAAATCTCCAATAATTACAACAATGTCTTTTGATGAGGTTAAATTTAATAACTTCTATTTGATCACAAAGTTCTTTATTGGAGTATTCTAATGTAGGTAAATAGCCTTTTTTACCGAAAAATTAAGAGGTTTAGTACTCACTACTGCAATCATCAGTATCCGATTGTTTACATGGTAGGCATTTAAGTTTCTCTGAAACTTTCTTGTTTAAAATTAAAGCAACACAATTCATACTTACCTTATCTCCACTTTAGACCATTTTGAAGTCTACCTGAACTGGGTTCCCCTTTCTCATGCTGTCTAGTCTCACATAACCTACAATGTCTATACTAAACCTTTTCATATGATCTAACAAACCAATTCATGCTTCAGGTTCCAATGTCGATCTCATTGCAACGTTTTTGCAAAATGAGGACCTTGGAATCCAAAACCCACAGTCAATAAGTTTATCATTGTTATTTCTAAATTCCTTGGTACTAACCAGGGGGGAAATTTTAGACAGTAGTTTTCTGATGCCTTCTGTCCTTATTAGTGCTAACAAATTTAGCCATTGTACCACTAATACGATGACTAACCCAATTACCACAAGGGTGTCTGTATCATTCCTACAAGCCAGAATCCCTGAACCATGGACTGTAGTGTAGGCCTAATGTTGCTCAGGTCTCACCACTATGCACTCCACTGAAAGGTGAGACCCAAAAGCACAGTAGACTATAAAAACATTAAAGGAATTGTTGGGTAGATTTTGTTTCTAGCTTAAACCGACATACATCTATACTTTCGACATTTGGAGTAAGATAAACCAAATTAAACTCAACAATTATTACTTAATATCAATGGACTAGAACTTAATGGACTGGCCAACTCACAATAAGCAATTTTTGGATTATCTCACCTAGAGAACATTTAAGTTAGGATTAGTATGCCTTATTCTGATGTATTTCCCCCAGGAGAAAGGAGCACCTCCGGGAGGAATACTAAGCACAACGTAATTAGATACTGCTATGAATTCAGTGACAAACGATATCCCCCCCCCCATCAAGTATTATATTGCTTGTGTGCCAAAGACTTATTCATATACAACACATTTACTGATCAAAAACTAGCCAGCATCTCATAAAAAAACATGTCATGTAGCGGCTGCATAAACTAAGCAGATTTTCCATGTGCTGGATGATACAGTGGTTATTTCATCTCACCATATTTTTTTCCATATATTTCCCAGTTGGGGGTTACAGAAGGCTGAAAACAAGAAACTACAGAATAACTCTAAAGAGAGTTTTAATATTTCATTTAGGAAAAAATTATAGGGCACCGATAGTTTAGCAAGATTGGTTCTATAACGATTTTGATCTGACATAATAACAGAGATATTTTGAATTCTCTCTCTAACACCCCCTCCCCCCATCCATACCAATTCAGTAAGACTCCCTTTATAACCTGGAGTGGAATACAATAGGAATTGAACATAATGAAAAAAAAAAATATTGATAATAAACTTTAATTACTAGTATAGTGTTTATAATTATAAAATAGTAGTAAATAAGAACATTTATTTCTTTTATATTTAAATATATATTATCGTTATATAATTATCTTTATATAAAAAAATCTTTGCAAATAATTTATAAATTAAGTAAATTTTTATTAACTTAAAACTAAAAAAACTTAATCTTCTATATCACCTTCAAAAACCGGGTTGCTTTCAATAATTATTACACTTAAATATTAAAATTAGTATGGTTGAGGAGGAAAGAATCCTGAAACAAAAGTAAAAATTAAATTAATCATTCATTTGTTTCTAAGGTATTTGGTTATGTCTACTAAATTAAAGTGTTATTCTGTTAGATTTATCAACATAAACCCATCTGTTTCTGGCTAGTGAGGCTTTTGGTAAGCCAGAGACTACATTAAATACATAAAACAGCCCAGGTGGGTTTAAACTCAGGATTTAAGTTGATCACCCTTTTTCATTTCCTTCAATTACCAGCTTCATGCTGCTTCATCATGGTTCTCTCGGTGAGTGATTCATTTATTGCCCACATAAGAATCAAAGCTATTATTCAATGTTTATCAAATGTATTAAGAGCAATGTCTTAACTCTCATGGCTAACCTAAATCCCCAATCTGTTAATATTGTTAAGTTTATTAGAAAAATAATAAACGTTGTTTATTAGAGTTCTTTTGGCTTGCAAAATTAAACACACAAGCTTAAGAGTTTTCATCGCTGCACAATTTATTTAACAATGCACTACACACTTGGTACATTATTCTTAACTACTACTCACAGTAGACACTGATAACTTCACTCCTTATTTGCACATTACAATAACTCGCATTCATGCAAATCACTGAAGATCACAAAACGCGGCACTACATTGATCTTCAAATAAAACACTGTACCGTACTGCAACTAGAATGCACTGTTCATTAAATCTGCACTGAACGTACTGTTATTCACTGGAAGAGGACTGAGCACAAACTAAACTGTCGATCTAGCTGGGAAGCTTTTTTGAGGGGAAAAGGACCCAGACTGGTCTAGGTGCAGACTAGTGCCGCCTAGAACATAACTGGTACCATCATCCTGCCGCTTTCATCGATCATTTCCTTTCATCTACTTCGTACTTCTTAAATACGTGATTAACTGTCTGTACTTTTTCATGTAGTTTTCGCAACACTACCCCTCACTTAAGCCTTTTTGTCCCGAATAGGCTCAACATCGCCTTTGCCACATTTGGCTAGTGGCTCTAGGTGAACCACTTTCATATTAGACCTCGGATTGTGTATCTCTGTATCCTGTAAACCACATCATTCAATTTCTTGATCACCTTATAAGATCCCTCCCAATGTTTTTGCAATTTAGGGGATAATCCTTTCTTTTAAATAGTAGAACCATTTGTCCTTCCATAATTCCCCCCCTCCTGGCTATTTTAATGTGGACAAACTCATGAAGCTCTGCACTGAACTCTCTGTTATTCACTGGAAGAAAACTGAGAACGAGCTAAACTGTCAGCTGAGCTGGGCAGCTTTTATAGATGGGCAGCGAGTTCAAAGGAAAAGGGCCCATGCTGCTCTAGGTGGGCACTAGCGCTACCTAAAACATAACTGGTTCCAACGGTCAGTTCCGTTTATCTACTTCGTACTTCTTAAATAATTGATTAACTCTGTGTACTTTTTCATATACTTAGTTTTTGCAACAATATATGAATTTAATACAAAATTTTTAAAATAAATAATGAAAAATGACCTTTCCTTAGAAGTTTATGCTTTTGTGAATCGTCAATGGTGAGAGTTAATTTATGAATGATGAAACAATCTAGTCATAGATTATGAATGAATAAGTCCTAAAAATGCACAAGGGCTAGGAGACAGTAGGGAGGAGGGTGTGTGGCTTTCACTAGGTCCCCTCAACGTGCACGGAATTTCCCCACTCCTTCATTTTTTAATAAATTGCCTTTCCTGAAGTTAAGAAATAAGTAAACCCAACAGAAATTGTAGGGAATTTGTTTTTATAAAACTCTTAATACATTTTTTTTTTGAATATATATATATATATATATATATATATATATATATATATATATATATATATATATATACACATACATATACTTCACTAATAGATAAGAAACTTACGATTTGGTGGGAAGGGGGGATAAGGCCGGAATGGTGGAGGCCTAAACATAGGATGAGGGGGATATGGCATAGGATAAGGCATCATTGGAGGCCGCATTGGAGGCATCATCATCGGTGGCCTCATCCTTGGGGCCCTTGGTCTAGGGGTAGGAGGAGTTCTTTCACTTTTTTCAGCAGTACTAGCCTAAAAAAACAAAGCATGATCATTATTTTACAAGATTTAAATTTTAACTTTTATAATTACAAATTATTTCTATTTCAAATATAAAAACATCCTTCACACAGGGGCTGCGTAAACTTAGCAAATTCCTCACATGAAGTTTTCACACCACTGTAAATATTAAGAGAACAAATATAAAACACAATGAGAAATCATTCAGTCAATTGTCATTTTAATAACCTCTAAAACGGAAATGTCTGAATTGTAAACAAACAGCCAACCTCTCAGAGCTGAAAGATATAAATACTCTTGACTGGAAATAAAAACAATAACTGAAATATATCATTTTGCAATTCAAGAGCAAAAGATGGAGGGGGGGGGGTCAGAATGTTTTGCATATATGTCATCTAGAAACAATTTGCTGACACACAATATTTGATATTTCACCTTTAAATAAGATGGTTCATGATATGCTGGTTTATTCATAATGTGGTGGCAAAGAAGGGGTTTAATGAGGGTAAAAATTAAAAAATGCTAATATCTCAGTTAATATTTAAAAAGACGAAAGAATGTACATAACAACATTTATATAAAATTTAATGTTCAATAAGATTGATACAATTTTTTGATCAGACTTATAGTAACGAAGATATTTCAAAGTTCTAACCCCCCCCCCACCTGCCAATTGTCCGATTTCTGCCATTATTTTGATCTGTTTTTTCAATAAAGCAATTAAATATCAAGTTTCAATGATCAAACCAAAATTCCAACCGCTAGAGTGTTAACGGATATATATATCTTAATATATATAAATCTCCTGTCACGATGTTTGTCCGCGATGGACTCCTAAACTACTTAACCGATTTTAAATTAAATTAGCACACCGTGAGCAGTCTGGTCCAACTTGAGAGATAGGCTATATTAATTTTCTCTGAGACGAACAGGAGTGGGGGTTATAAGGGAGGCCTGAAATTAAAAGTCGCGATATTTCGTTTTCTATTGGTTTTTTTTCGCAAATATGCACATAACAAAAGTTGTTTATTTGTTATTTAGAGTAACTTTTGTCATAAACACTTTCATCGTATTCCGAAGTTTAAATGAGTTATACGCTTATGACTATAGCGGGAGTCAACAATATTATTTGGGACAAAAGACCCAACCGAAATAAATAAAACTCGGTATGTGTATTAGCACTAACGCTTTCATTATATGAAGCCATACCAACATTTCTAGGGACGGGCAGGAGTGGGGGTTTTAAGGGAAGCCAGAAATTAAAAATAGCGATATTTCGTTTCCTATTGGTTTATCGGCAAATATGAACATAACAAAAATTGTTTATTTTGCTATTTAGAGTAACTTTTGTGATATACACTTTTTTCGTATAACGAATTATAAACGAGATATACGCTAAAAATTATAGTGGAAGTAAAAAATTTTATTTGCCACAAAAGACTCAACCGAACTAAATAAAACACTCAGTATGTGTATTAGCACTAACGCCTTCCTTATAAAAAGCCATACTATTTCTATGGACAGGCAGGAGTGGGGCTTATAAGGGAGACCTGAAATTAAAAATATTGATATTTCGTTTCCTATTGTAGTTTCGGCAAATATGCACATAACAATAGTTGTTTATTTTGTTATTTAGAGAAATTTGCTCAAGAATTCTTTTCAATATGAACTACCAGGTACCTCACCTGGAAAAATTAATTCAAATGTATGTTAATATTTAGTCCTTAATAATTAAAATCTATGCATAATGCACAGGAAGCGGGAAATATGACAAGATGGAGGACAGTGAAGTCTTACATAAAAAATTAATTTTATTATAATTCCCGAGCGAAGCCGGGTATCTGAGCTAGTACATATATATATATATATATATATCAAAGAGGTAAATATCAAAGATGACTAGTAAATTATCAATTAATTCACTAATATTAACAATACTCTTTCCTAAATACATATACAAACAATTTCCCAATTCTATTCACGCATTTTCAACAAAGTGTTTGGCATCCAGAAGGCAGAAGTTAAAATTTCATAAGTGTAAATTAACGATTTAGAACCAAAATTGTTATTCTAAACAAAATCTATTCTTTACATTTTTTTTTTTTTTAATAAAACCGATGATTACAAAGATTTGTATGATCCGATGGATATGTATTTTCACTACGAAACAAACCTCCCCCCCCAGCAGAAAATTTGGATTCTCATATAGCCTATGTTGTACCTTGGGATAATTGATTAACGAATATAAAAATTAATAAAAATCTTTCTAGTCATTTTTGTGTGATTGAGTAACAAACGGGCAAACAAACAAGAATTTCAATATTGATGCCATTTTTCTAAGAATGGTCTGAAATGTAAAAAAAAATTGATCCCTGCCAAATTTAAATAGAAAATCAGTCAAACCTTTAGAGTTTTATTTAGTTAGACTACTTTAAAATTTTCAATAGTAATTAACTTGAAATATAGTCAACAAAAAATTAAGTTGACATTCCATTTTTCTTTAAAAATCATTAATTTTTTTGACTAGGTAGAAAATGAAATAATTCATGAAAGATAATTTGTAAGAAAGTAGCACACAAACCTTAACAATTTCTTTTCCTGTGGTTTCCTTTGTCACAGGATCTTTTTGTTTTTCCTTTTGACGTAAGCTTTCTTCCTTCAGCCTTTTGTCTTCTCTTTCTTTCATTTTTCTTCTCATCATTTTTAAATATTCTCTCTCTTCAATAAAACGAGCTAAAGGTAATAAAATAAACTATTAGATTTTGAAAATGCTAGTACTTGGAAAATATTTAAATAAAATAATAAATAAGCACCTTGCTTCATAAACATTTACCACTTAAAACTTATATTTTTCAATATGAAATCACCCATATTTTATTATATTCATCATTAAAAGATTGGAGTAATTATCAGTTTTGTCAAGAACTGGGAAATATATGTCAGGAATTATATATATATATATATATATATATATATATATATATATATATATATATATATATATATATATATATATATATATAATTTCCAGTAGCATATTTCATGATATTATTAACTAAAATATTAAAGTTTATTTCTGTTATGCATCCATTATGTGATAATTGCTGTTTAGCATATTTTTTTAACATTGTGGTCACTCAACAATAAAATGATCAAAATTAATAGGATAAAGTTTATGAAAGAGCATATTGAAAGTTCAAGTGTTGAGAGGCCAAGTGGAACTTTTTTAAAGTTCTTTTCTATTTAAAAGTGACTCTTCCAGTGAATCTGGGTGGTAGAGGAGGAACAAATCAATCTGGATGGACCTGATTTCCTCCACAATGTGTTTATTAAGTCAGAGTACTCATTCAGAGCAACATCTCCATCTCAGTACCTGCAAAGAGCTACTGCTCTGAAAGTTCACTCTGTCTTAATAAACACAATGTGGAGAAAAACAGGCCTACTTTGTGCATAGATTAAAAGACTTGAAATGGCATATGTGTCTACAAAGTTTTATCATTGTTGGTTTTTTAATATAAAAACAGAAAAAATGTTTTGGAAAATAAAAATTGTATTCTAAGTGGGATTTCCCAATGGTCATTTTATTTATACATATATATTGTAAAATGCATGTTTTTTGAGCTGCTGGATGTGTTTGAAAAAGGGAATCTTTAATTCAAATTTGTTATGCGGAAGTTTACAATTTTGGTCAGTTAGTAGGTTTTCAGCGGAATTGCTGGAGAAGGCTCCTGAAAAACCATGTGGAAGAATATTTGCAATAAATGAGTAATCTTCAATAATTTTAGAGGATATGGTGAAAAAACATTTTTTTCTTTTTGGAATGAAGTGTGCTTAAGGACTTGCAAGCAGGAGAGATTTCGCAGCATTCAGCGTTCAGCAGCCATGGAGAAGTCAGCAATAGGTTACAAACGGTCTGCACTCTATCATTCCGATATGACTGGCCAGCCTCACGTACTTCATCAGCTCCCAAAACGAGCATTTTTTGGAAAATCAGAGTTTTAACAGCAAAAGCGAGTGTGATTTTCAAAGTAGGTCATGCATTTAAAACATATGGTGAGCTCAAAAATATATATTTTTTGGAACCGACCATCATGCACAGGGTACATTTCATATGCATTAAATTTTTTTTTTTAATTTTCATCTAAATTTATTTTAATCAGAGAAGAAACAAACTTCTTCTTTGTGAAAGGAACCATGATGAATGAGTAATAGTAGTGGTTCCTTATAAATATATTTTGAAAATAAAATAGAAAAAAAAAAGAATATTAATAAAGGCTTAAAATATACTGTACCATTTAGCTCATAGGAACGAGAACGGGCTCTTCTATCCCGAGAACGAGATCGGGAATGACGCCTGCGATCATATGAACGAGAACGAGACCTATAATGACCTCTGGACCTCGAACGAGAACGAGAATAAGATCTTCCTCTTCTGTGCCTCTCCTTTTCTTCACTCCTATGCCTATCTCTTGATCTTCTACGACTCCTGTAATATATACTCCTGTCATTATTTGTTCAGAATGTAGCATGTTTTTTATTTATAAATACAAGTTTAGGAGTGTAAAAGAACGTAAGGAAAGATTTGTTTTTAACACGTTCGCTGCTGCAGTCTATATATGATATACTCCACCACCATCTGCACCGGTCCCCGGCGTCCGATGCCTCTCCTAATGTTAAAATCTGTATCGGACCCCGGGGACTGATGTAGTTTTTGAAGGTAACGCTATCTCTTGACAATTCTCATGAACTAAATGAATGAATTAGCAGAGCCATCAGTCCTTCAATCCCAGAACTAGCATTAGCAAAGCCAGGAGCGGTCCCCGGCGTCCGATGTCGTCTACAACTAATGTACATTTTTATCACGTTGTCAGCTGTTATTTTCAATAAGCACTCTAAACTTGTAAGCTCTTCTAGGTCAGTAGTTGAACTAGAATATGAGGACAAATAGTTCTTGTCTGCAAAACTATCGTCACTTGAAGTCGTATCACTCTCACTTTCATTGCTGTCTGGCATTAGTTACAGATAGTGCTTACTTTACTAATTTTTGACCACAAGACATATTATGTGCAACAGAATGGAAAATGAGTGAATTAGAGGCATGGAAAGTAAAACAGATTCAAGTCAGTTCATGTTTGATCAAGTTCTGACTGGAATTATCATCGGGCGCCGGGGTGTGGTGCCGTACACAATTCGAGTTTCTCTATTTCTAGATGGTTACGGTCCCCGGCATCCTATAGTATTTTTCTATATTAACTAAATCTACATGGTCTAAGAATAATTAACATCCAATCCCCGTTAAAATATCTCTCACAATAAGCTTGCTACAGCCTTCGTTTTTTGGAGTAGACTGAAGGAGAGGGGACCCGTCCTGATGGACTTGATGACGATCGGACCCCGGGGACCGATACAGCAGCAAACGTGTTAAATTAGTGGAGGTCCAGTGTATCCAAGAGTCATAAACCTCATGAAAATCTACCTAAGACAATGATACTTTTAACACAACAAGATTTTTTTTATTTATTTCTCTTTACCAAATCTTGCTTATTCGAAGTAACAAAGAAGAAACAAGTGTATTATTTTACAAGTTCCAAAGTCTGCCTGATCATTTGAACGTTTGTAGGTTAGATTTGAGATGTGTCATGGTAGTTATTTATAACCAATGCTTTGCCAAATTGATGCTTGACCAATGAGTCAAATTGTTATATTCTTCAGAGTGTTCAACATTAATATAATCAGCATAATGATCATATTAGAAGACTGATGAAACCTGAAGGTATGTATTATTCTAAAAAAAAATTAGCACATGGTCTGTGCGAGTAAATTACATACATATTTAAATTATGTACATATTTAATGGCTTGAAGTTACATAGGTCTTTGGTGTAACATACTTACTTAACTACAATATCTGACAATGTGTTGCCTGCTAAGACAATGGTAACCTACACTAGGTTTAGTTTCATTTTAGCTCTCACAAGTTATTGGTTGAGATTAAACAGTTTTCATCGTGATATTAGGTTAGCTCCAAGTCGTTTCAATACAATAGATGAAGCTCTTGTTTCTACATTATCTTATTTTTAATACATTGAAAAACCTTTCTAAAAGCTTTCCTCTTCAAGGGGAAGCCCCCTTTTTTTTTTTCTTTTTTATATAGTACATCGTTATTTGTTCCAATAAATTGGACTAACTGGTATTTTATATGTTAGCCTTAAAATATACCTCTGACATGTTATTCGTGAGCTTTCTGCCATTTTTCATAGATTATTTAAACTCCAAATTTAAAATGCCTCAAAACTCTTATCATGTTTACATTTAGTAAAACAAGAGTCTCTACTCGTAAAGAGTTAATAAATTCTTAGATTTTTCATTATTAAAGAACAAAAAGTTATGCTTTTTATATATTTAAAAGAGGTTTAGACTAAAACCAGTAAATTATTAGGCATTATGTTATTATTGAAATTACAAGATGTAAAGCAATGTTAAGCTTCATGTGCTCTAAACTATTAGCTACTTCTCTTTAAACTGAGTTATTAACTCTCAACTGATCCTTACAACTTTTAGGCTAAAAGTTAAGAAATATAGTTTTAATACTCAGGATTATTTTTCATATAAATAAATACAACCTCATATGAACTTTTATGTGGCAATAAAAATCCAAGGGACAACAATTACCATTTAGAACTGAATTTAAATTTTCCAAATACCTTTCTGAAGAGTTTGATCTTCTTTTGTCATACTTTTCCACATAACGATGCTCTGATTTGCGCTTTGAGTACTCTCTGTCTCTGTCGTCTCTATGTTTGGAATGTTCATAATCACTTCTGTCCCTCGAATGGTCTCTTTCTCGGTCACGGCTTCTGTCCCGATCACGACTTCTTTCACGCTCACGACTTCTGTCACTGTCACGATCTCTATCACGATTTTTCTCATCCTTGTGTCTGGAATGTTCTCTTCGTTCTGATGAACTTCTCCTGATGTTTCAAGTGCAGCAATGTTAAACAAGATAGTTAAAAGTTAAAATGAATACCATTGAAATCGCAATTACATTAGTAAAGAAAGTTTAACATGGTCCATGCAATGGATTAAAGTTTTAAGAATTACGAAAGTATTTTTATCTCTCGCTGAAATCTTCAATCTTGAACTTTGTAAATTATTAGTTTAACAACTACTAGGACTCAACTGATGTAAAAGGTTAACACCAGGATATGCTAATTAATTTCAAATATCAGGAGAAAGTAATTACATAGAGACAAATAATAGAATGTTCTTATTTGTTTAAAGACTTATTTTAAAAGTGTTTCAATGATGAAAATTATAGGATTATTATTTCAAAACAGTCACATTAATGAAAATAGTATATATTCATGTTTATATATTTTTGGTACTGGAAATATCTATTGGTCTTCTCTCACAAACAGCAAGAACAGAACTGTAATAATGCATACCTCCTAAAATAGCAAAACATTAGTATCTTTAACAGTATATATGAATTAAATTCATAAGATTCAAATCTTAAGCAACTTATTATAGTCAATACAGTTTTGCACTGAGTACAAAATGAAATTATATTTCAAGAATTTGAACTATAATAAACTATTCTTTACTTAGGTTGAGAATCTCAAAATATGTTCAATAATTAGATTCCAATATACATATAAGGATCACAAAAAAACCAATACTTTTTTATACAAATTATCTTTCTATGCTTTGCAGATATTTGGGGTGAATACAGATACATAATTAACTCAGCAGTAAGCAAAATTAATTCTCTTAGGCTACTATTTCTGCCAGTTTCAAAGGACTATGGAAAAAAGAATTTTTTTCAAAGGAATTGGAAAAAAAAAGAGACTGAAATAACAGTCTGAAACACACTAGGATAGTACATTTTACTAATTTGTGAATTTGTTGTCCCATTTGACCCAATCATCAAAATAGGGGAGGGGGCATTTGGTCTTAGATCAAAATAGGGGAGAAGTTGTAATCGATTGGCAAGCATACCCAGAAAGGTAGTAGGCTTGAGGACAAGGATTGCACACTGAATATTATTTAGTTGGCAGCTCCCGGGTATTGGAGTTAGATTTCTAACCATTCTCCCAGTCCCATCTCAGCATTGTTAAGTTAGAGTGATAATGTTAACTTTGTAACCTTGTGGAGATAACCATTGTTTATTGTACTAAGCTTTTAAAATATTTTGACTTTTTGATATACAAACAAAATCTTATGGTGGATGAAGCTAGTTGCGAAAAAAAAACTTTTAATTGTTAAAAGTTGAATATTTTGATGTTTAAGTAACTTTTGTTATATGCATGTTTGTTGTATAACAAACTATAAACAAGATAGACGCTAAATGCTGTCGAAGGAGTCAACAATTTAAAGGGCACATTTGACTACACAACAACAAATCTGTCTGCATTAGCAAGAACATTTAATAGATAATAACCTATATTCATATTCTTTGGTATGAACAGAAGTGGGAGTAATAATGGAGACCAGAAAGGAATAAGCATAAAATTTTATTTCCTACTCGTTTTATGTCAAAAATGGACATGACAAAATTTGTGAACTTTGTTATTTAGAGTAACTTCTATTATTATTAAACTTGATAGTTGGTATCTTACCTTGGGAGGATTTCACATTTTCATTTAACTACTAAAATCAGTGATAATCATTTAGAGGTTCCCCCCTCTCCCAGGGATTTCTCATTACTTAATCAGAAATGACAGTTTCCCCTTAAATGTATTCAATACTTTATATTTAATTAAAACACAAAAATTAAGCGAAAATACACTATTTGGATTGTGAAAACAATTTAATGAGAATTGTTAATACAATTTAATGTAAACCGAACTGAGATCTTAAATGAGCAGTAGTTGGCAAACCCGAATTAAGGGAGAGGAGAACGTTCCTCTGTGGAACCTATGTCTCCTCATTGCTGCTATTCTTACGTCATAATGGGCTATATTTAAGCTATTAGTTTCTCCTTACGATTACAAAAACTTTTGTGTTTTGGGTGTATACATAAAATTTCTGGATTTTAATACTGGGAGAACTAGATGTGAGGAAAAATTATTTTATTGTAACAGGAGAAATTATACAACTCCCAGTTTACCCCATATCTCCCAGTCTTGTATCAGCCATATTATAGCAGGAATGCGCAGATAAAAATTATTGTCACTTCTATCCCACCTGCCCCAACCATACATTGGTTTATGCTTATATGTGATTTGATGCTTATACTTTTAGTAATATAGTGTTACGCTTAATGTGAATTTGTTTAATTCTCATAAATAAATTATTTAAAATGAGCAATGCTGTGGGAGTGAAAGTGCTGGGGAGGTGTACCTAGTTATTTCTGGTATTTATTAATAAGTGCTTTATTAATATATTATACTTTAAATCATTGTACATAGGACTGCATTAGGGAAAGAAACTTTATACAGAATATTAACTATGAATTATATGGTCTATTATGATTAGAGAAAACATACACAGT
Source organism: Riptortus pedestris (assembly GCA_019009955.1). Classification (NCBI taxonomy): domain Eukaryota; kingdom Metazoa; phylum Arthropoda; class Insecta; order Hemiptera; family Alydidae; genus Riptortus; species Riptortus pedestris. The sequence continues at coordinate 79,204,500 of CM032228.1, read as the reverse complement.
AGATGGGAAATATAAAAATTTAGTGGAGAGTGAACAAATACTTTTATTATTATGATATCGTAAGCAACACCAGGGTATATCTTTATGTATATTTTTATGTATTATATATATATATATATATATATATATATATATATATATATATATATATATATATATATACATACATACATATGTATGTATATAGAAGTTTGAGCGGGTATCATATTCATCATCTAGGTAGGATTGATGGACATTTCAAGGAAATATAGTTTGTAAATACAAAAGTCGCCATGTTTGCCTCTATTAATAAACTATACTGTTACAATGATTTAAATTAGCTGTCAAAGAAATAAAATGGTGCCAATGATAGGACCACCTTTGGGCAAATTACAGTTTCATATTTATACAGCTGATAAGAGATTCTATTTCTATTTTATTTCTTTGATATTACCCCTTGTTTTAATTATTACTCTCATATACTCATTTGTTATTATTCCTTCATTACAGGGACCCAACCTTATGAAAAGTCAACACATCAATTTTTTTTTTTTTTTTTTTTTTACTCCTGCAGTTATATTATTTTTTAACAACTAAATATTTGCTATCAACTTACCAAGTGAAAAAAAAAATACTAAAAATTTAATATATTTTTAATGTTTTTGTTCAAGGGTTTTATGTTTCCCCTCCATAATACTGAACAATAACATTTCTCCAAGCAAGAAAGGGGTGATAGTTATAGATGACCTTTCTCAATTAGTCCCAGTAGTATAGAGTGCATGTAAAATCAAATAAACATTAATATTTATGATCTTTTTCATAAAACTCAAGGGCATTTAAATAATATTACCCATGAAAACTATAACAACTTTAATGCTACACTAGTGCAAATTAACTTTAAAGTAATTTGAATCAAAATATAAATTAGATGAATGCAATATTTATGAAACAAATATAATAGATACGGATGAATTTGAAAGATGATACACACAATTAACAAATGTATAAAGCAATACTTTATAAGACCATTTAATTAATTTAATTTAATTTGATAATAGATGGATAATTCAAAACAGTTATAATTTGAAATCTTAGTTATGCCAATTTGAAAACTCCAAGTTATGCCAATTTAAGTATTAATATACATAAGAGAAGTTAACTTACCAAAAGAATCTCTTAAGTAAGGTATAAGAGAAGATGAAAACATAGTCTAAAGAATGGACTGAGAAATACTACAGAGGAGATAAGTATCAAAGAAGAAAATCTACAATTACGTATTTTTTTGTTATATATTAAAACGAAATTATTTTAAAATGATAACAATCATGATGAGAAGAGGTTAGTCATGAATCTTTTAAAGATGTTAAACACTAGAAATTTTAAATTATTGAGCCAAAGAATTAGGTAACAGAATGAAAGTATAAAGAGTTTATAATTAAAAATACTCAATACGTTCCTCAAAGTTTATAGTAAAAATTTAGAACTTGGTTAATAATTACGAAATTTCAACAGACAAACCTAAATTTATGTTCAGGTGGTGAAGGGGAATGACATTTTCTAGGACTTCTTTCTTTCTTTTTGTGCCTTTCATCAGAATAAGGCGAAGAGCTTTTACTAGTTTTCTTGTCTGAATTTTTCGACGGAGAGTCGTCTTCAACTTCTTCTGATTTGACTTTGATCTTCGCCCATTCCAATAATTCTTTTCTTTCAAATATGGGCCGCTTTCCTTCATCTATATCCCACAGAAAAAGCGTCACAGTTGTTAAACAGATTTAAAAAGATTAAGAAATCAATTTCAATTGTTTTAAAGAAAATTTATTCGTAAAGACAAAAAATATAGCATAATTTCTGTAAATAAATAAATACTAAATCAACAGAAATAATGCTATATTACATATAAAAAGAATGAACACAAATATTGAACATTTATGAAAGAATTATCATGTCACTTGATAAGGGACTACACAATAAGTAATTCATTGTGTGAAGAAGAGGAATGAACTCTTCAGTGTATAACATATATAATTTTCAATCTCTCTGATCATAATTTACTTCATGTTTACTGATTAATTTGTTCACAATATAAATAAAAAGAAATTTCATAATATAAAGTGAATAATTTATGTTTCTCGGAACAACTTGTTATTTGGATAACTCAAAAAAAAAGAAAAAAGAATAATGAATTATGAAACTAGGTTTATCAGACTCAGAACTAAAAATAAACATATCATTTTTAATAAGAATATTATTTATAATTATAATGCAATAGGAGTGCAAGAGGGTAATAATATTTATCACTTTTTAACTTGCTTTTAGAATTACAAAGGGATCCCGTTAATTTAAAATAGAGGTCCACACCTGTTATTATATATTGCAATATTATATTATCCAGCATTTTGAATTTGTATATAGGTAAATCTTTTATGATATAACAATAGTAAAACACAATTTAGTTAAGAATGGTAACTATAAACCATTTATAATATCCTTGAAACTATTTCTTTATTGTTAAACAAAAAAGAATGGGGAAAATATAGAGCGACAATTGAAGACGATGGGTGAAACCAATAACCCAAATTTGGTTTTTAATTATATTTATTTGTTTCAAATGTTAATGCATAATTTAATTAAAAGATACAAATTAAACATTTAAGAATATCAAAATTGATATTAATGTATGAATTCTTTCCTCAAGAGAGAATGATCATTAGTTTTAGTGCCACTTTACTAGAATTCAGTTATTGCCTCAAAAATAAATTCCCTAATTCAATGCTACAACTAAGACATTAAGAAATAGAAGATAGTAGGGGAGACTAAGGAAAGAAGCATCACTAAAATAACACACCAAGAGAATGCTTAACCATGTTTATAAAGTTGGTTTCCAAAATGAGACAACTAAATCAATAAACCACTGTGTACCATTACAGATTGCGTTTTAATTCCAAGGTACAAGAAATACAAATCATTCTGACTAATATCATGTTATGAAGGATGCAGCCTTAAACTTTTGAAATTTTATACTAAGTTAAAGCAACCTGAAAATGAGGTAGGTAAAAATAGGTGGTTGGCACTATAACTGAAGATGTTTTAGGTGGTATCCAATGTTCTTTACGAGTCCTCAAAATCTTTCTTTCTAAAACAAACCTAAAAATTTATAATGACAAGAATTTATACTAGAGTGACCACTGCAAATAAAGATAACAAAGGCATGAAAGTATTAATGAAGAGAACAAAGAGAAGGAAATCTTCAATACTCAACTGAAAGTCAATTTGAGCATATATTTCTTAACCAAGACTATTGAGAACTGATCAACAATCAACTGCTTAATAATAAGGAATGATTTTAAGCAATACTACTCCCAACGTTATTGGTTTGTAGCATTATTATTGCTCAGCTACAATTCTCGAAAATGGTGGTGTCAGATAAGTGCAGTCCACTATACTCGTATTTCTTTAATTTTACAATGGTCTTCTTCAGGTGACAGTGCTTGTTTCTTGCAGCTTGAGTCAATTGAATGCTCTTTGCTCTCATATAGTCCCTGTTTGATGGTGGGGAGACCTCCAGTCACTTGCTGGCTCTGTGATCCACAATGTTGCCAGCATGCCTTTTAGGGACAGCTCCAAATCATGGAAAGGAAAAACCCATCCTCCTTATTAAAATTTCCTACGTCCCTTTAGATCTCCACAGTTTCCTTATCCAATTCTCTTCGAATGCAAACACCTTTGCTTGGTCAAAAGCATATGATCTCCACAGTGACTGGATGGATACAGCCATGTCCAAGTCTTCCTGTGTTTATAGTTGCTCGTGTGTTGGGCCATTCCCATGGCCACCTTCTTCACAGTTTGGCTCACATAAACGGAGCCACTCATACAAGGTAAAGGTTGACACCATTGTCCTACAGGCATTGCCTGTCTTTCATGTTGGCCATTACTTTGGTGAGTTGGTAATTGGTTCGTATATGACACCCAGTCCATCTTCCTACTTTCTAACTCATGATATATATATATATATATATATATATATATATATATATATATATATATATATATATATATATATGACTACCCTCATTGCTGGAGGAAACTTCTCCACACTCCCCCACCTCAACATGATTTGCTTGAAGATGGTAACCGAGATAACTACAAAGCCTGAAAGCCCTGGGAAAACATTCTGATCAACCCTTTCTTCTGGCCCAGCAGTGATGGGAATTTGTCTGAAGATAACCCCCCCCCCTATACTATGGCTGTAGGCTTCTGGTAAATTGTATGTGCAAGTATTCCACTACTGGGTCTCATAATTAGGGGGTCAAGAAATGGGAGTCTCCTGTCAACCACCTTCTCCATCACAAACTTAATTGCTGGATTAGTGCTTATAACAGCCTTTAAGAGGAAGTCAGCTATTGCACTCTCTTTATCATATATATGACGGAAACAAAGAAGATAAAGATCTTCCCATTTTGAATCCTTCAGCAAGTAGACCAAATCCTTAAATTGGAGTAACAAGATCTTGAAGATTTCCAGCAAGGCTCCATTCAAGCTGTTCTTGCTTCATTCTCGTTGAGGAGGCTCCTCTGCATCCGTCTTCTTGGAATCTGTTCCCTCATTCTGGAACAGCCCAAGGCTTCATGGTGGTCTTCCTGCTGTCTAACTGTTCTCAAAGTAGGTTAAGGTTATGGTCTCTGCTAGTTGGCATTTCCTCCTTGGAGTGTCCTTGTTTCATCTGAGCACCGGAGGTAGAGTGGCCCATCTTAAAGAGGGCTTTCGCAGCAACCTGCTAGCCAATAGTATTGGTTTCCATTCCACACACTGCTGGAAGATTTCTTTCCCTACGCTCTGTTGGTGGGCCCAGCATTCGGAACTGATGCAACCCATAAGAAACAAGGACTGCCTCCTGAAGAAGCAGATTGTAAAATCAGTGAAAAATAAAGGATTACACTAAAATGACAATGCTGGAGTTAAGGCCATTTTCAAGAACTGGAATGAGCTTCCAGCAAAGAAGCCTAACACAATATACTGTTCAGCTATTTGAAGAATCAAATCTACTTCCCAAAACAAAAAATAAAAAAAAAATGTTTAGGCTAGTAAGAATATTGGGTTCTTATGCACTTTGTTCCATCAAGTTATTCCAGTAGTCTTAAAATAACTTGCTGATCTAAAACAGGAAAGCTGAAATATTGGGAAAACGATCAGAATAAGCTAGATCTTAAGCAATGCAAACAAATATTCTTTGGGCATTATATTCTTATAATGTACATATTAAATAGATATTATTAAACTGTTTATCATCCCAGTTTTGCCAGATTTTTGAGAGTGCAATGTTTTAAAAATCTTTAATAAATTTATATTTCTATAAATGCTCCCATTCTTAGTACTATAATTATAGACCAGGAAATTTGACAAAACTATATCGCAAAATGGGTTTTACAATCATGTTCCTGCCTATTGGATAATATTTTGTTTTTGTTATATCAAAGTAGAAATTGTTAAGAAAATAAATAATTTTGTCATGCATGGTTTAATTACAATACCAAAAAAAAATTATTCATATAAATAACAAGGCTCAGAAGATGAAAAGCTCTCATGGATCCTCGATCTGGGGATTACAATTTATAATAATTGTAAATAATGAACCCCTTAATAACATGAAGTAAGCAATATCTCTTTTACTCGATAGTGGTATAAATTGAAAGACATATTCACTACATAGTGCAGTATGACACAGAAAAAATGTATATATTCTTAAATGGATATAAGTAAAAAGAAGTCTTGGAAAATAGATAATTAGATCCTGGACTTGATGTTTAGGGTTGTCATAGACAATCAGTATATTTAAACTTCCATTATACAAAGAAATAGGCTAGTACTTGGAATTAAATCTTTCTACAATTAATTTTGGGGTTTACCCTATCATCGGTGCAGCCGGATCCAGGAGTTTCAACAGTTTGATATTTGTAAAACACAAATGCATGCAATTCAATTATAATTATGGCTGCACTGGTGAAGGGGTAAACTCTGATCACAATGCTGATAATGAAAGCTTTAAATTTAAGTTATTTGCCTTTTTCTTTATATGCAGGACATGAAGCTCCTATCAGCAAGCTTTAAGATGGATTCTTTACTTAAAATTAGTTCATGTTCACGACATTTTAGAATTTTCTTGGCCACTAGAGGCAAGAACTTCAAATACATTAATTTAAATTTGAGGCTAGTACATATTTTATACATGCAGTTAGAAATTTACATTAATATAATGACCTATATAAAATATTTTAACTCATAATGACCCTAGTGGGGTTTAAAACTAGTAGCCTCCCCCCTTAATTTAATATTTAGAATATTAGTTAAGAGGTATAAAGAGGCATACTAGTAAAGGAAATATAAAAATAGATAAACGACAACAGAGTATCTATGTTAAATGTTAAGCCTAGACATCACACCTGGAAAAACTTAAACACTGCAGGCAGATTTCATTGAATTTCGGAACAGTGTCATTATTAACATACAATTTATTAAATCATAACTGACCTAACCAAATAGTAAAACGTGTCTCCTTTATTAAACAAAATAATAATAATAATAATGAGATTATATGGTAAATATACTTGTCAATTAAGTTAGTCAAAATTAATATTATGTCTTAATTAATCACTTGTCTCCTGAAGAAAAAATGAAAAAATAAAATAAATAAATAAAAAGGGTAAAAAATTAATCAATTAGATATGTGCATAGTACTAAAACAAATGTGCATATAAAGCAAAAAAAAGTAAATTAGTTGCATTAAAAGGCATAAATAAGCTGCAAATGAAAGTAGTGTAGTTGCCTGATATTCAAATAAATTTTTAGTAATCCTAATATGAACGAATTCAAAGCTGGTAAGAAAGCCCTCCTCAACTATACAACATCTTTGTGATCATTACTCTAACAAAACTACAGGCCTGGTCTAACAGTAAAATTTCTAGACTTTCGCATTAGAGGTGCAAGGTTCGAACATGGAGATTGCACATTATAGATTGACTAGTTGGTCTCAATATTAAAAAATATATAACTAACAATGGGCAATATTTCAAATAAAATAATTTTCATATAGCGAATGAGTATTATCTATTCAAAAATTCCAGTATACATTCTACAAACACGGAATATTACACAGTTTAACATTGAGTATTAGTAACAAATCAGGTCTTCAATCAAATTAATATAATAAAATAATTTTAAATACTTTTGACAATAAATATTATAAATAATGAAGTATCCTTCAAAAAATATTTTTATTGTCTTTGGAGAGATTTCTCACAAAAAGTGTTAAGTATATTTAGCACCTACATGACAAATCAATAGAAATGTTTGGTAAACAAATTGAACAAGGATAACTGAAAAAAAAATGTAAGAGCAAGCAAAAAAATTTTTATCAGGCAACTCCAACTATCATATAGTATTAGATAAGCTGAAAAGGAAATAGTGGTACTATAAATTTAGTGTTAATTATAAAAAATGGAAATAAATAAAGCATATAACTAAAGTAATAGAAGTAATTATTTTGCTTTAGTCTTTTTATTTTATGGGCAGATTCAGTTGCAATGTCAGTCAATAGTAGGATTGTCTTAAAAAGGAAAATAACAAAATTTAGTTCCATAGATTGCTTATTTAAAAACTACTAGATTCAATGTTGCTGAAGCACTTGCCATCATCTGATGGCATGCAACATTAACACCAAAGCTTCTAGTATATAAATTAATTGAATAATCTATGGAGAAGACTTCTTTATTTTCTTTTTTAAGACTTTTATTTTAGAAAATATTTTTTAAAAGCATTAATTGAGAAATTAAGCATGAATAAACCACTATTACATGAAATATTTCTGCCAAGAATGCTTAAATAAAACGTAATCCAGTTACAACTCAGCTAGTATTTTGAAAGTGAATAAAGCACTATTAATGAAATTGTACCAGTCTATCTCAATGATCTAACTTGATATATATACATTTTAAAAAAAAGAGTTAATTTTGTCGACTTTATGCTACTATAGTTAAATTGGATAGGTTCCTAGCCAGTGTAGGACTAAGGTCTTTAATAAGTAAGTTTGTCACTAAATAAATTTGTATGGTCCATATGAGAATCAAATTCATGGCCCTAGATTTACCAACACTATTACAACCATCAACTTAACACAAATGGCTAAACTGAGCCCCTCTACCTAAGAAGTGAGTTTTTGACTGTCAAGCTGCGAACTATAATTCAAAACTATGGCTCAGATTTAACTTGTAAATGGAACGAAATTAAAAATTCTTGACCCATATCCATATTTGTTAAAGTAAAGCAACTAGATATTTACACTTCAACCTAATGACTTACGCAAATAACAAAGTCAGTATAACAATGTCAATAGTATTACGAGAAAGAGGAGTCACATCATAAATTGGAAAACTATATCAGTATCTACCATCTGTGAGAAAATGCTTCTAATTCAAGTACTCAATAACTCTTCTTCTTTACCAGGGTCTAAATAAACTGCTTACGTTGTCAAGAGAAATAGATTTTGGCCTATTCTTAGTTTTTAAATGAGCTGTAATTAAAACAAAAGAAAAATGATTATCCATGACATTTGATGAGTACTATCAATAATGGGATTTTCGTGTAAAATGGTGAAGGTGAGCTTGGAAAATAAATTTGTCTTTGCTGATTTAGAATGGAATGACCCACAAATAAAACAGAAGGCTGCAAATACAAAGTAGCTACTTAGAACTTGGCAGAAATATTTCAATAGGCAGCATCAACAAATAGTGCATATAAATCAGTAATTAGCATTTCGTTTAGAAATAATAATGTAATTAAACAAATCCAATATTATAGTCAATAAAAATAAATCAATGTATAATCAGAGAAAGTTTGACAGGTGAAAACCCACCTATAGTATTTCACGATTTTGATAAATGACAAAATCTGTGGTAATTAATATTAATATGTCAATAAAACCTATTTAATAATATTCTATAATATTGGATGGATATATATATATATATAAATATAAATAAAACAATAAAAATTTAAAAAAAAAATAAAATAAGTTGTATCACCCAATTGCATAATAAGCATGCTGTTACAAGTTAAGAGAGTTACTACTGAATAAAAATTAACTTTTATATACATAAATAAATTTGTTTATTGCTTACATTAAATTGGTAAAGGTTATTTCAAGTCAATAAGATTTCTATAGATCTAACTTTTATATAATTCAATTAATAATAACCATAGGGGGAGATGAAGACAGAAAAGTAATCAAGTTTTATATTAGCAGATTTCCCTTATTTTAGAGATAAACTGGGAATTCGTTTGAAATTTATAAAATATAATTTCAAAGAGATTGGATGTTCATTAGAAAGATGTCGAAGTATATAAGGGACCAATTTATTAGGAAGAGAATTAACCTCACCATCTTTTCATGATCAAAATTTAGATAACTGGATATATTACGTTTATGATGAATTTTTATATTACAAAAAATTTAAAAGAAATTCTACATTACACTGCAGCTTATGAACTAATACTAGGATGCATGATTAGTATATTTAAATTCCTTTGTATGAATCTCTGATTATTGTTCTAAAAATTAAACTGAATGGAACCAAAAATATAATTAATTTGAAATATTACAAAACAATAATTTGGATTGTGCAAGCCTCTAAAATTAATAGAGGATAATCTCAATATTGGGCAATCTGCCAGAAAAACCGCTAATGACAAAATGATCAAAACATCAGTATTAAAATTTTCCTTCATGTACATTCAGCTATAACTCCCTTAACCATAAATAACACTAGAAAAATACCAAACATTGGACATGTGTTAGTTACGAAGTTACACTTCAGTGGTTATAAGCATACAAACCATTAGTATTAGGAAAATTAACAAAGCTAATCGTCATAAAATTGTTCCACAGTTCAAATTATTTAATGACTGTTATTAAAAAATTATAACACATTTCTATAGACACATGCAAACATTTGTTTAATGTGAAGATTTTAGAGGAAAGTATAATGAAGTCTTAAGTAGAATAAAAACTAGGAGTGTTAAGTATCAAATGGAGAAATCAAAATTGTTTAATGATAGCTAACCAAATTCTATTTATAAATCATTAGATCAAAATGGCATTAAAAATATTAATTTTAAAAATCAATACTAAACTTATAAAAAGAAAGCATTATATCATAAAGGAAGGTGCATATCAGAAGAACTCCAAATATGAAAAATTAATTGAAGCATTTATAAAATTGAGTAGTAAATTTAGATTTCATTTTTCATAATAGTAATAGAAATTAATATTCATAAAATACAATTCATACCTTAGCTTAAGCAAGGGAGATAAACTGAACTAATATTTTGTTTAACCTTTGAGCAGAATTAAGATGTATAAGTTATTTTTGAAGTTATGAATTTCAAGCTCAAAAAAAAAAAAAAAAAAGATGTGTCATGGATTACTAACAATAAACAGTAAATATGGCCACATAATTCAGATAAATATGTCGTTTACAAAGATATTTCTGTTTATCAATACTGCTAATTATGGATTAAATTAAATATATATTTAGTTTTTTAAATGTTCAATATAATTATTTTATCTTGGTCAGTTGTTTACCAGACAATTTCTTTATTATAAATAATTAATAATTTTCATAAAACACACCAAACACATAATGTAATTCCATGATTAGAAAAAAAATAATACAATTAACAGTGGCACAATAAGGCAATAAGTAAAATAATAAATGGAGCTCTTCTGTTAGATGACATCCAAACCCAATTAAGAAAATTACTCAATATTTGGTTTTTAAAGAAGAAAAGAATAGCGGAAGTAATTGAGAATTTTTGTAATAGCCTATTGAGTTGTAAAATAAGTTTGCAGTGTTTTTTAAGAGTGTATCCAATAAAAACTCATGATAGTTGTAAATATATTTAACCATCATACATGATCAAATGCACATGATCTTTTATTGTTTTATTTTTCTCCAAGGCTTCATTTTCTCAAGAAATAGATTTAAAGGGCCTACTTTTGAGAGCTCTTGTAAGCTTCATTAAAAATGAGTAACTGCCATTCCTTTTCAGAACACAACCACTGATAGAAAAATGTTTTAATAAATTGTTTCTTAACATTGTAAGGAATCTCTATGTCAGAAGAAACAGATTATATTGAATCAGAGAAACAGATTATACTGTGTCCAAATGACAGAGACACCTGAATGAAATATGCTGAGTGTTTTTCTAATATCCTATTGTTGCATTGTCCAGAAGGGTGCAACATTCTACAAAATCAAAATTAATCTTTCTGAACCTAGAAAACCATGAAGTTTTTCCTAAAGTATAACACCCGTACACACTGTGAATTTTTCACAAGTCTTTACATAGAAATCTCTATGGAATTTTTAAAAAAAAAAATCATTAAATGACAAAAATTAATTTTGCATTCTTCCATTCTTTGTAGACAAAGTGTCTTATAAAATGTGTTGCCTTGATTGAAACTAATGCATAATAGCATGTTTACTGATCATTTTTCAGCAAAGAAAACAGTAGAGGCAACATAAAAATTGTACTATCAACAATAGAAGAATTACATAGAATTCTTTAAAAAAGGCATGAACTTATTTTACATCCCAATAGTAAAATTATTTTACAGATAGAAAAATCACATAGAAGGAAGTGTTTTATATTAATTAATACGCAAAAGAAAGGTGAAATGATAGAGAGTTAGAAAATGAGAGACAAGTGAAGTGTGTTTTGAGAATCCATTGATTTTTGGTCTGTTCATTCTTGGCTCTTCACATTCAATAATGATTGCAAAATATTTAATAATTATTTAAAGTTTTAAATAAAAATAGTAAATATAATAAATAATAAAAACATGTGTGAATATATATAAAAATATATAAAGTTAAAATAAAAATTGCAATAATTTTAAATTTGTTAAATTAGTATGATAACAATATCTATCAATTTTTACTTCAAATGGAAGTTACAAACATAATCATACAGAAGTGGTGGGAAGAGTCTTAAACACTAACCAATGAGCAAAATGTAAATCAACAGAAATAGCAGAACAATTGTAAATGTTCCAATGGCCAAACAATTAAGTTCAATAATCCCAGATGTTCATTTTGCTTCCATTAAATGTAATATACTTATTATTATTTATAAACATCCACTTTTTGCTATAGTGGCTAATTAGGATGGGGTTACCACCCTTTTCTAAGCAAGAGTGGAACTAATGATTTTATTTAATGAGTTTCTCACATTTGTTTTTCTTTTGACACGATATAGACAATATCCTTGCTCATTGGTTTCAAAGAATAAAAAAATACATTAAGGAATTTCAATTTCATATAAAATAAAATAAAAATTTAGACATTTGAGGTTCATAAGATCCATTTGAAATTTTTCTGCAATTAAAAATTATAATTCTTTTAAAAAAGAATTAAGAAAATATTTAAATAAAATAAAACATTTCTCTAATCGCAAAGACATAAATTAAGTCATTAAATGAGGTTCTTTCTTCTTTCTTCATTCTCCAATGGTTAATGTAATATGTATTTATTGTAAGCTGATTTCATTGAAAAATATCTGTTTTAAAGAAACTCGATAAAATTTATAAACTTAACCAAAATAAAATAAATTAATTTTATGAAGTAATTAGTTTCAAGTAGGCAATTGTTTTGTTCAATTTAACACAATTTTATATCACTTTAAGTAATTGCATACAATATTTTATTTTATTTTCTATTTTTAAAGCAAAATTTGATTACTTTGGATAAGTTGGCATTGACAACCTGGATTATAAAACAGAAATGAAGGTTTATCGTTTGAATTTATTAAATATGAAGCCATCCTTTATAATTTACTTTGCTTATTTATTGTATTTATTTCTTGGCTTAATTTTTTAATAAATAAATCATTAAAATCATTCTTCTTTCTTCAATTTCAAATTGTATATGGTAGATATTCCAAGCAGACAGAAAACTGTCATCATTAAATTAATTTAATGAGTATATGACAAAATATAAACCACTTTTGAAGCATTTTGTTTTTGTACATTTGATTTCATGCAATGTTATTGGAAGGGTCACACGATGACGTAGGTCCTAATTTTTGTTATATCTAAAATTAGTAGTCCATAACTTTTTTGTTGCCTACTGAAATTTAAAAAAAATCAATAACCTCATGATAAGCTCTATAGTGAAATGGATTCAGCTGAAGGGAAAATGACATCTGCTAGTTGCTGAGTTGTTTATGAAGGGTAGTGACTAATGGTCTTATATCCCACAAAAATCCATTGAGGCATTTGGGTTAGATGACACATTATATTGTTTTGTGAGCATAAAAAAGGATTTGAAGGCCTTTCAACGCCTCAACATCGAATACGAATAAAATTGTAAATACCCAAATTTAGAATATACATATTTTGTTTATAATATACTATTGAGGTAGTCAACTTTAGATAAGGTAATGGGTTTTGTAAGTCAAACAAAGAAGTGAAATAATAATCTGAATTACATAATACTTGTTCCTGATCTAGTTTTAGCGACTTTCCAGCTAATTCTGCTAGTCTAAATGGACATCATGATCTTCTGTGTGTTTAATTTTATTCATTATCATTAATTTTAAATGATAAGTTTCATTTTTGACATGTATCTTACGCAGTTAGTGGAAATGTAAATCAAAATATTTTTTAAATATTTTTATGAATGTCCACTCATTCACAGCTTTTATTTTATTTTCCTTGCAATAAAGCTCCAATAAGTAAAACATTTTAAGGATAAATATAAGTTATGTCAGGATGGAGAGGTCTTCTAATACGGTTATGAGATCTGGTATTATGGGATCCAAATTTAGAAAAACTTTTTAATATGGGTTTGAACTTGCTTTTCCTCTTCCTCAGACATTTTTTTTCTATAATTTGCCCATACGCCATAGTAAAACATTTATATATATATATATATATATATATATATATATATAATCTATATTTTCTGAGTTAACTACACTTTTTAATCATCCTTCACTTTCTTCAAAGGTGTCCAAAACGGTTTTTAGAATCTAACGAATACCTAAAACTCAAATATCATGTTTCATCAATCTTTTCTCTAATATTATGTTATCTGTATCTTCCTCGGATAATGAATATTTTTAAAATTGTCTTTCTTTTTAGGTTTACGACACAAAAGAATATACTTCATGAATTAAGGCATGTAAAGAACAAATTGTTTTTACAATAACTATTCCAGGTCTAAAACTTATTGACATTCATGAATTTCATTGCTTCAAAAATTCCTTTTCATTACAAAATTCAAATTATTACTTCCAACTTAAAGCACTGACCTTAAGATTCTATGATTATACAAAACATTACCAAAATAAAGTGTGAACAAATATTAAGTATTAATACTAGATTGTTCATTATGTGGCTAATTTAAATATTTATTTCACGGCCAATTTAAATATAAATTTGTATATAATAATTCATTCGCCATTTCATACATTATATTTATAATAAAAGAATCTGTACAAAAAGGTCCTTATTGGTATGATGGAAATGTGGGGATAGTCAGCGTTTATGTTAATCTAATAAGTGTATTTCACGGGGTGATGCCCAACACAGCCCAATTACTTCCGGGTTCTGGTTATCAATTAAAACCTCTGATATTACAATAAAGTTCCTTTTATCTCATTTTTCTACCATCATTTTGCTATCATCTTTATATTTTGGCAGAAAATGATATATATTTGATCCCTTGGACAACCTTAAATTCACCAATATTCTTCCAGCAAACATTCAACAACAAACAAGGAGCAAATCAAATCTCAGAAAAATGCTTCAAAAATGTTAGAAATAACTATAATATTTTAAACCATGCTGGATTTCTTCTTTCTTCTCTGAAGTCATTTCTTCTTTCTTCTGATATTATTTGTTATAAGACAGATGAAAATAGTAACAGTAAAGTAGCAATCTAATTTTTCTTTTCATGCTTTTCTACATTTTAAGAATTAATTGTATTTTTGTTCATATTAAGATACTCGCGGATACTGTTTTAGTAGTTTGAATATAAGAAGGAGCCCTAAATTATAGTAATCAAGAAGAAGTAAATACTACTAATAATTATACAACTTCTACAGAAAAAGAGCATTCACATATTAATTAATCCCTCAATACCTTTAATTTAATTTCACAGTTATTCAAAATGTTTTATTAAGAAATTTCTATTACTAAACATACCTAATTCTTTCATCTTGTTTCTTCTAATCTTCAAATATTAAAAAAAAAAAAAGGAAGTCTTCACATTTCATTTAATTCCTTTATTATCTGTTGAAGAATCACACAGAAAATGGATGACTAACTGAAAATATAGAAATATCATTTTTTATCACAGAAAAAAAGTATAGGGAGCTGTAATAAATAACAATTAAAAACAAATAAATCAGAGCATTAAAAATTAAGAATAATCAAGGTTACCTGGTCTTCTTGGGTGTACTGAAACTAACCTGAACATCGATGCTGAAGTTCTTATAATACAACTGTTTCATTTGAGAGAAATGGGTTCAAATAAAATAAGTAAATATTCATAAAAATGAAGAAGGGAAAGATAGTATTTACAAATCTGTAACTGAAACAGATTGAATGTTATGTCTTTATAAACTGGAAAATGGGAAAGAAAGTAACCTGATAAGTTTCTACCAAGTTAATGGGATTACATAATAATTGTAAAGGAGTATACAAGGCTACCAACAAAAAATAATACATTTCCGTTGTTAACCTTAAATGATTCCCTACCCCACTACAGGGTCAAGGCTTTAGCTATTATTTAGTCAGCACTGTCTTAGATACATAGAATTTTAAAGTTTGTGAAATATATGTAGTTAATGAGTAGATTGATTTTTATACACCAAATTATGGCATTAGAAAAGCATTTTTGATAACCAACCACTTCCACAAATATAAACAATACAGACACAGAGAGAGATGCCTGGAATATGAAATAAGTAAACCTTATTTTATGTACTGAGATGAGTTTATTGCACAGTATTATCATATAATATCATTAAGATTTCGTATATTAAATTATTTGTATTCCTGTAGACAAAAATATTTAACCCACCACACCTCCAGTTATTTTTTAATAACCTATATGAATGTCATAGCACAAAAATTACTTACTTTACTGTCAACACATTCCTGTAAAACATTTCTGATAAAACATATTACAAAACACATTTTTTATTTAAATGAATGAAAAAAATTTAAAAAAAAAAAATATTAAAATACATTTTTTGCTGTTTTGTGTATAACTTTATATAAAATTTAATCATGGGTTTTAAAATACCTGAACGCCGAACAGGAGCGACTGTAGAAGGATTGACTATGGCTCTCTGCAAGACGGGAGCTGCATTATGAGGTGCTTTCCTAATTATTTTGACTGTTATTTTCTTTAATTCCTTGCTGTCAAAATTTGGCTTGAACTCTCCGTCAGGACCTTTGAATACTTGTGTAAGTTCATCTGATTCACCATCTTCCAATACCCTGAGGAAATAATAAAGTTCCACACAAAATATTATATGAATTCCGTAGTTCCATTCATAGTATAGAATTGCTTCTCTCATGTTTTATAGAAGTTTATTTTAGTTTCAAATGCCCATCAATCCTTCCTAATAGATAACAAAAAGTCCGTCACGCAGGAGCTGCATAAACTAATAAGATTTCCCACATTCTGAAGTTTTTTTCATTATAAGTGTCAAAAAAAAAAAATGTTAAAGATTAGCCTAAAGTCTCGATGTGTTTCTAAGGCACCTACTTCAAAGGGTTTCTGGTGACTCAGTGAGTAGCACCATTTTTTTGTAACCTCAAGATCTCAAAATCGAATCTCACTCAGAGCGACTATTTTTTATCCAAGATTTTTTTTTACTTTTTGTTTCTTTGGTTGTTTATTTAATATTAATAAATGAATAACAAGTTTTTTTTTTTTAAATGATTGACATTTAATTTTAAATGTGGTCCATAAAGAAAATTCAAATGCTTTCTGTCAAAAATATAATAGATATAAGGAAATATTTATTATTATACAAGCAGTTTTGGAGACTCTAGACAAAATGATGCTACTCACTGAGTCACAAGAAACCCTTTGAAGTAGGTGCCATAGAAACACATTGAGACTTTAGGCTAATCTTTAACATTTTTCTTTTGACACATAATGAATAAGTTATATATATAAATGTATAATGAGACATCACCAATGAACATTCCTCTAGAGGTTACCATGGGCCTCAAAAACTGTTGTATAATTATTAACAAAGTAATGCACTTCAATTGTACATGTACTAATGTTTTACGAATTAATGTATTAACTGAGATATTTCTACTTTTTAACAAATTTCCACTAAGGGAAAAAAAATTTCTGTCCATTGATGCAAGCCAGGAAATGATGAAAATGAGGTCCGTTCCAAATTACATACATATATCTCTCTACCTATATATATATATATATATATATATATATATATTGTAGCGGCAGCATTCATTGCCATTGGAATGTGGTGAGCATTGCCATGGCAAAGGAGCCACCCAGCTGTGAAGACAGAAAGTTGTGAAGGCTATTGTGTTGTCTTCTGCCTTTCACTCAGTGTAGATATGTAGCTACTTCTTTAGATAATCTTCAAATATGTATAAGTTACAAACAAATATAAATAGTGTTGTGTTTAGAAAATTTGCATTTATTTAAAGCATCTATTTAACATAAGAACGTTAAAATATATATCTATATATATATATATAAAATTGTAACCTCTGTCTGTACATTGATTTTTTTCGCGAAATTTCACGATAACATTTCGTTTCACATGTCAGACACCATAACTGCATTTTGTTTCTTTCGTGTATGTTTGTTTGTTTGTTACCTTTTCACGCATAAACGGCTGAACCGAATTTTATGAAACTTGGTATGTATATTACTACTAACCCAACTTAGACTTTAGGCTATATTAATATCCTCTGAGACGAACAGGAGTGGGGGTTATAAGGGAAGCCTGAAATTAAAAATAGCGATATTTCGTGTCCTATTGGTTTTTCGGCAAATATGAATATAACAAAAGTTGTTTATTTTGTTATTTAGAGTAACTTTTGTTATATACACTTTTTTCGTATACTGAATTATAAACGAGATATACGCAATAACCTATAACGAATGTGAACAATTTTATTTGAGACGAAAGTCCAACCGAAATGAATAAAACTCGGTATGTGTATTAGCACTAACGCTTTCATTATAATAAGTCATACTAACATTTCTAGGGACGGGCAGGAGTGGGGGTTATTATGAGGGAAGCCAGAAATTAAAAATAGTGATATTTCGTTTCCTATTGGGTTTTCGGCAAATATGAACATAACAAAAGTTGTTTTTTTAGTTATTTAGATTAACTTTTTTTTATACATTTCTCCAGGAACAATGTGAGGAGCAAGTAATTTGCGTAGAAATATTGATATGCTCATCAATTCATTCCTATTTGAACTATCAGGTACCTCAGCTGGAAAAATTAATTCAAATCAATGTTCATATTTTGTCCTTAATAGCTGAAATCTATGCATAATGCACAGGAGACGGGAAATATGACAATTTGGAGGACATTGAAGACTTACATAAAAAATTAATTTTATTATTAACAATTGCCAACAACGGGTATTAACACTAAACACTGGGACGGGTAAATGTCAAAATATTGCACTAAGTAAAGCCTTGTCAAAAAAATACCATCACCATTCAACCTCAAATCAATTCCCGGGCGAAGCCGGGCATCTGAGCTAATTATATATATATATATATATATATATATATATATATATATATATATATATATATTTTAACGTTCTTATGCTAAATAGATGCTTGTTCTTATGTTAAATAGATGATGTGTTTGTGTGTGTGTGTCTGTTAATGTTCTAAAGGTCACAATTTTTGTACTATTGTTACCATCCTCGACGTTTAAACATTTTATGTAAAACTAAAAATCAAGTTCGTTAATGCCAGAAATCTGACCAGTAGTAGTGGGGGATGGGCCTTCGTTATTATGTGTTGACTCGAAAAATTGTACCAACCAATCTCATTGCAAATGTAATATTCTATAAATGTTGTTATATACATAATTTCTCTACCTTCATATTAATTAAGATATTTGTATATTTTAATTATTGGCCATGCTATATTTACAAAAACCTGTTATATCATGAACTGCTTCATTCCAAGGTTAAATTCCAAATATTCTTCTCATTGAACTTTTACTTTGTGAGATACATGGGAATACGTTATGTGCTGATGTCATCAATTAAGATTTTAGCATTTTACTCAAAAATGTTTATTAGATCTACACCATAATCAATATTTAAATAAATCTCAAAATGTTAATTTGATCTATACCATATTCGGTATTTAACACTTAAGTTCACAGTCATTAATGGCTTAAAAAAAAACTCTTAAAATTTTTAGTAATTGCTGGTTTAAATAAAGAAATATAATAATATAGGACTTCAAAATATGGGCACACAATGCAGTGAGTTAAGTATTTATATATCAAATTGACTATAACAAAATACTGCTGTGTTTTTTTGTTATTTGTCACAGAATCAGGGATAGAGAAACATAGGAGAGATGCAACATAGGCGAGGATGACGGAGTGCTAAGAAGTGGATGATTTAACTGAAGAGAAGGACTATTGAACAACAGGAAGGAAAATGAAAATAAAATTTTGACCACCTAGGCACAAATAACTCTTCTGAGTTCGGTGCCTATTTACAATAAAATAAATAAATTAATGGCTTAAATCAGACAAAGATGGGAGGAGACTTCAAAAATTCAAAATATCTCTCTTATTTTGAGTCGTATCGAAAAATTATATAGAGCCAATCTTGTTAAGCTATTGTTATTCTATACCTCTTTATCTCACTCTTTCCCTAACACACAAAATATGCTTATGGTTCTACATAAAGCAATGGAATTTTGCTTAACAATAGTTTATTATTTATTTACATTTAACAAAAATTAATGCTTACATACTAAATGTTTAAAACATAAAATAGCTCTCAAAGTTTTAAAAAGCTATTAAGGGACTGGCTATTAAAGGGCAACACTGGCAGATTCAGAATATTTTCAAAAATTGAAGAGTAAATAATATAATAATAATGATACAATTTCTTGTTTTGCTGAATTCTAGCTAGAGAAATAAGCTTTACAAAAATGTTTCTAGATGAGGTTTTTAAAATAACTCTTTATTGTCTAAACTACTTTTTCTTAAATCTTACTCCTAATTAATGCATTGTACATTCATAGAAGGGAACAAAAAATATTCTATTTCTCATGACCTTGAAAAAAAACCTAAGTTCTTGACCTTGACCAAGAAACTTCAAAATATGGTATTGTGTTTGGCTAGTTTTAGCCAGTCATGATTAAAAGGTTTTTAAATGTTAAAGAATGAATTCAGTTTAAAATTCTAAACAAATTTGGAGACCTTTTTTATTATTATTTTTATATTTATGAAATCCATACAGGTTGACAGAGAAAGTTCTTAGTAATGGTTATTGGATAGGAAAATAATAAAGAATTCAATTTTAATCTTCTATGATAAACATTTTTAAAATTTTGGGCCAGACAAAAAATAGACTACTTGTAACAGTACACAGGGAAATATTATATTTATAGTAACCAGAAACATCAAGGGGGTGCACAAACAGGAAACACTAAAGTATGAGAAGGTCAAAAATGAAATCGAATGGTATATTAGTGACTCGGACGAAAAAGGGCGGTTTTGATTCAGTAACTTCAGGGGGAGGTGTGGAGGGTTAGGATCACACATGACTTACTATATCCTGTCCACCCTAAATCTATGCTATAAATATATTTAACCTGTGACAAGGATTATAATATTAATGTAAGTATTATAATAGAAAGTAATAAACAAATATTATAGCAGCTAATAATAGCCAAATATATCATAAAAACAAAGCTATCATAAAACCCTAGAGCCTAAAATTAGGCTCGATGCAAGTATTAATATTAATATAAGTAGTTGATAGTATACTAAATACTTTGTTGACAGTTACATTTCATTGTTACTGAAGTTGTAGCTACGAAAGTGATTTCCTTGTGACATAAACTCATTTATAAGTTGAATTGCATGGTCAAAGAAAAACAACCCTAACAAAAACAATATGCAGAATAGGCCTTGTTTTATTAAATAATACAAGCTGTTTAGAAAATGCAAGACTACCTTAAGAAGATAAAAAAAGGAAAAATAATATAATAAACATTAGGCAATGGACATACAACTCCCATAATTATAAAATACTTAATAATTATAATATACTTAACTAATACTAATAGTCCTTTAATCTTCATTAGTCGCATGACAACTATAGTGCACCAATTATAAACATTGTTATAAAATGTGAAAAACGTGAATTTTTAAATAATCTTATTATATTATGCAGTACAATTTAATGAATTTCTAGATGGCATACCTTGCAGACAATGGCACACTTTTATTGGGAGATGATTCCTTACTAGCTGGAGTTCTTTCCCTACCATGTCGTAACATTAGTCCAACTCAATAAAGTTTTCTTCAGTGTAGGAATTGTACACAAATTCTAAAAGCAGGCAAGATATTTAACTGAAATGAAATGCACTCCAAAAACTTTCACATAACCAAAGAGCACCAGTTACTACCAGACATGAAACACGACTGCCTGAAACTATAAAGATACTAGGAGAACAAAGGTAGTAAACTGAACATACCAACAAAGAAATAACCACCAAGCGGCTTTACCTGATAACGGCTTGGAAGGTTCTAGAGTGGTTATGTTTTGCCTCTAATTTCTTTGTTTCAAGGTTGTAAGATTTGAAACCAAAGAGATTCAGTTAGTTACGATAACATAAAGTGACGTAGTAACAAAGGAAGTAAACAAATATTAAATCAGATATTTCCTAAAGGCATACATACACTATTTTCAAGGAAAGAATAAGTCCATATTAACGAAATCATTTCATATACACATAAATACAGACATATAAAAGCTATGCAAGTATAGAGGTTTTTCATTAGTGGTCAACTATTTCGATTTATCACAGTTCAGCTAGTACATTTTTTTTTTTTTTTTTGGAATTGTATAATACAGGAGTATTGTAGAACATAATCTGCTTTAGACGGTGCACCCATTAGAAAATTCGAACCATGTTCCGATTTTCCAAAGGACATTTCAGTTAGTTCGAAATACTCATCAAATCCAACGGTTATAATAAAAACAACATTTGTGTCAATTGCTTTTATTTTAGCTGTTGTTATTTCCTGGCCCGAGGACTGGTGCGCCCTTTCAGGAGTCCCAGTCAGGCTCTGATGTGTATTTCATTAATGATAAATAAAAAATGTTTGAAACAAACTTCCTGTATCTCTGTACGTCTAGAGAAATTTACTCTTATATATTTCCCTTAGGAGAAATCAGCTATTCAAGATCTACTCATGACGCAATTTTGGAAAAATATCCTCAAATGTCGATCCATCCCACCTAGGAGGTTACGAAAATGTTGTCCGCTCAAAATAATAAATATATAAGTTTGTTACCACTCTAGCGGTTTTAATGTTTGTTGTTACCAAACTCGATATATTAGCGTTTTATTTAAAACTAAAGATCAAGTCGTTAACGGCTAAAATCGGGTTGGGGAAATATAATATTTCAGTCATTACAAGTCCTATCGAAAAATATTATATTATTATCTTGTTAAACTATTGATGCTCTACAATTGTTGTTTTATATATTTTTTCTGAAGTAATTATCAGGCGAATTATTAGTTCTTTCTCGTTTAAAAACTTCCAGCATGTGAGAAATACGCATAGTTCATGCAGACCCTATGTGACGGACTTTTTGCAGCCTTCCCTTAAGGTAAATCATCTAGTACAATACATGACGCGATTTTCAACATTTCCTCAAATGTCCATCGACCCTACCCAGGAGATGACGAAAATGAGGTCCGTTCAATGTGTGTATATATATATATATATATATATATATATATATATATTGGAATGCAACTCCCGCCCCCCCCCCCTCTATACCCCCATTATACGTGGTCCGATTTGTGTTGTTAACAAATACATATATAAATATATATATATATATATATATATATATATATATATATATATATATATATATATATATATACACCTACACAAGCACACACATAATTTTGAAATTACCTCATTTCGTAACCTCCTATGTATTGGTCACAGGACATTTGAAGAAATTTCACAAAAATCGCGCCATAGAACAATCTAAATAGCTTACTTTTCTTAACAGAAATCTGCTAAAAAAATAAAATTAAGTAGGATCAGTAGGAACAAAGAAACCAAGAGAACGAAGAACAATTTAGAACAAAGGAAATTCATTGAAGATGACTATTTTTCTTTGTTTAAGAACGGTGTTATTGTTTTTGTTTTAGCAGATTTCCAGGTAATATTAGAGTTTTTTTTTAATTTTATTCAAAATTAAGTTTTCCTACAAATTTTTTTAACTTTCAAATTTTTAATCCATAATTGCATGTCGGAAAAGCAAATGAAAAACGGAAGGTTGTGGATGAGCATAGGCATTTCCAAGAAATGTGGAAATTTGATTATTTTTTCACATTCCTCAAAGATGCTCATGCTGTATGCTTAATATGATCAGAGACTGTGTCGACATTAAAATAATATAACATACAAAGGCATTAGGATACAAAACATGAACAACAATATAAAAACTTAACCGGACAACTACGGATAAATAAGATTAATCAAATGGAGAAAAACTTGGGACAACAACAGATTATTTTTAAAAATCAAGTTAATATATCAAATACAGCAGTTAAGACTATTTTTATTGTCAGTCAAATACTGGCAATACAAATGAAACCCTTTGCGGTTTTGTAAAGTATTATTAAGTGTTACTTTATGTGCGGCCCGCCAAAAAATTTCAAAATTTAAATTGGCCCGTTGCTTAAAAAGGTGGCGTGAGCAACCCCTGTTCTAAACGTTTAACAGTATTCTTTCTAAATATTGATGCAATTAATTCAGAAAAAAGTCGTCACACAAGTGCTGTGAAAAGTAAACTCATTTCTAATATGGTGCTTTAACACTCGGATTGCGTCGTCCCCCATTCTATTCTCTATTTTCCCTATAAAAAGTCCGTCACACAGGGGTTGCGTAAACTAAGCAGATTTCCCACTTTATGTTTTACAACAGGTAAATCTACATACTGGCAACAACTCCGTGATTATTAAGTGAATAAATATAAGCAGTAATAAGAAATGATTCAGCCAGTTTACATTTTAATAATCTCCACAATGGAAAGCGTCTGATTGTAAACAAACAGGTCAGCCAACCTCTCAGACCTGATTAGTTTATTAATAATACATTCTGAGTTAAAATATTTTTATCTAGAGTTAGTAATACTAAGTTAGTATAAACAATATACTACCTTAGATATAATTGGGTCTCAAGTTAGTCATGAGTAGTAAGGCATTATTTTTTATTTTTGGAAAACTTTGGATCGTGGATTCTCGTGTGGACGAAGAAAATCTATTTATCGATTGAATCACAAAACAATATTTTCATCCAACCCCGGCTAGAAAAAGGTAGTAAGCTGTAAGTAACCCAACTCTTTCAGTCTTAGTTGTTAAATTGGACCTTATCTTTCTCTCCCCTCCGAAATTGTATTTTGTTTATGCCAGTATGCAGATTTTCTACTGTTGGTGTATTAAAATATTTCGAGTTTCGTTTATTATATATTGAATATAGTGCTCTCTTTTAGATGCACATAGTTTAGCGAGGGCACGTGAAAAAGAAATGATTATTTTTTGAAGGTAAGTAAGTCCTTGGCTACTATTATGATCCTGTAGATGAATTCACAAAATATTAATTAGGTCCATTTATTTATAATTTGGAAAAAGAAATACAGACTCAAATGACATCGTAGAATAAAGGAAACACAAAGATCATGGGGCGCTTTCTTTGTCCAGATGGATTCCTTCTATATTCCCTGGATTGCCAATGTTCACTTTAACCCCAATTTTGCTAAACGTGCCAATTTGACGAATAACAAAAATAATCATTTTTAAAAGTATAAATTAATTAATATTCATAGGTAAAACATTTTTTAATGTATTTTATTTAATTAAGGATAGTTTTACATTATGAAATACAAATTAAGAAATTATATTACATGATTTAAATATAGAAAAGAAAAATTGAATATAGAATAAAAATGTTAATGTAAAAATTGTTTATAACGTTAAAAAGAATTCGTGTTAATATGTTTTTTTACTTTGCACAGATGTACAGAATGACATCTAGTGTTCGCCATAGATCGGCTCGTTGCAATGTCTGCAGTAAACTGATGTTCTCCTCCGTATTTTTCAATTACAGAGGAAACAATATTTTCTTTGCCCCTTCTGACTTCTGCATGGTGCTTCTGTTTCCCCTTCCATAATGCTAAGCGACGATTTTATCTCTTCTCTCAATGATTTTTGCAGCGTAGGTATTTACAATCGTTGCATTTGTATGGTATTCTGAACATTTCCGCTTTTCTTGTCATAATTGAGAATGACCATTGGTTTTCTAGTTTTTGGGCCTATAGAAATTTATTAGCTTTAGGATTATAGCTAACAATAAACATGATATCTTCGAAAAGAAAGAATGCCGAGTCTATTTTTACGTCGATCTTTTATTATGTCAAGTTTATCAGAAGGATCTATAATTACAGAATCAATGTTTTCCCTTTACTTGTTTCTTGCGTTCCATCAACCGTAGAAATCTTTTCTTCCCAAGATTTTATTTTACTTACAGTACTGTTTTCAATACTCTAGATTTTAGATCTAACAGTTCTCTCGTTATCGATGGGAGGCCTTTTTATAGTATAATTGCTGTGACAAATAGATAGATATACATTTTTAATTAATCATTTCTGAATACTTCTTATTTCCAAAGTAAAAAATATAATAAATTGTTTATGCATGCTTACCCTTATGGGAGTGAACCAATGACCAAACCAACTAGGTAGTTGAGGTGACAATATTCAATAAATTCCAAACAATACATTACATTGATTTTAATTTGATTGAGATAGTTTTCACTAAAAAGAAAAAAAAAAGCTCACTGGAAAACAGAGAATAAAGGAACAAAGCAACTGAGTTAAAGACAAAGAAAATACCACTACAAAGGGAATTGTTTGTTGCTTTCCTTGTCACAGTGGGGGAGTCCCTATACCTGTTTGGGCTAAAAATACACCACAGAGCTAATGTGAAACATGGAAAAAGTTTGAGCGTGTTAAAAAAAGTCTCTTTTAAAGCACAAAATATGAATAACTCCTCAGTAAATAAGAACAAACAATTGCTATATTCTGAACAATTTCTTGCGTACACAGTAAATGGGCATTTAAGGTTTCTACTTATTTATGCTCTGCTCATTCCCTGATTATCACAAGAACTTGAAACATAACCACGTGATGTAAAACATTACTACTACTCATTAAAAAGACATGAATGCTCAAGAATCCCACATTCATCATTCTTTGACATAACAACTGTTGAAGAAAAACACTGTGCAGATTCTATTTAACTGAGATAGTTGTTTTGAAATTAGTCCCAGTCGGGATTTCAGCACTCTAGGTTCACAGAGCTGATCACCATAGCTCGAGGCAATGCCATAATGAATAGAATCAGTTCGTTAAAATGGCCAATTATAATTTTTTTTTTTTTCTCCAAACCCCATTTGCTTGAAGAAAAATTTACAAGAAGTGGTAAAATTTTCTTTGAGCATTCTAAGTATTTTATTTCTTGGGATCGTTACTAAAGAAGTGTTGACCCTGAGCCCCAATCATCATCATCATAATCAAATCGCTAAGCCTAGTGTATTCAAAAATGTCCTATTATCAGTCTTGCTGGTTAAGTAGTGCCATACAATAGCTATTTTAATAAAATATTTCTCTACCTGAATATTAAGATGTTATTTTATTTTTGCGTTTTTAGCCAACTGTAACTAACCACTCCTTCTTAGGCGATTTCCAGCTTTATCTGTCATAACTAAAAATCTTTATCCAGCTTAAATTTCAAGTCTTCTTTGAGGAGGAGAGATGGATCTATCCATTCTTGGTATAGGACCAGTGGTCAGCTTAGAATACTAATTACAAATTAGCTCTAATGACTGTATACAAATGACTAACTAATTACTCATTACTAATCATATAGATGATATTCAAAAATGGTTTAAATTTACAAAAAAAAAATCAAATTCCAACCTAGTGATTAGAAAATGATTAACGCAGGCCCTGCGGAATGATAATGATGCTCTTATTTATTTTGGCAGGGCGTTTAAATCCATTACAGCAACGGCACAAAAAGACAGGCGATATACGTTTGTTCTGCAGATTTCCAGTTGGAAATTGTTTGCTTGTCTTTCACTTTGCACAGGAGTGAAGTCCTCGGATAGCTCACTTCTAAGGTCTATGGGCTCACTCCTGTGCACAGTGAAGACAAGCAGACAATTTCCGACTGGCAACCTGCAGAACAGATGTGTACCGCCTGTCTTTGTCCCGTTGCTGCAAGGGATTTAATGTTCGGAGTAATGTGCTCATCTCTTTTAGAATTAAATATGAACCTGGCAGCTGAATTATAAGCTCTCCGCATTTCAATGTCATCTGTAGATGTGAATCACAATATTGGCACAATTTGTGTACCACAATATTGGCAAAATTATGCAAAAAAATAGCTCTGGTTTAACATCAAAAGGTAACAAGTTTTTATATTTTATTAGAGGATTTTCGTATTTCATTTGGTACTCAAGTTGCTTAGTCGTGCCAAGTGTGATTACTATTAAATATATATTACACTCATTTTTTTTTTAATTATTTGATCTTTTATTTGATTGAAAGTAAGGGCTGTTAACATTTTTTAAATAATAATAATAGGAGTCACTTCGTTTTCTTTTTGTTTAGACTTAAAGAAGAGGGGGGGGGGGAGAGTAATAGAGAATAGATTGTAGAATGAGGCCAATAGTGTGTCATTGAGACACATGAGAAAAGCAGAAGCGGCGGATCAACTTTCGTTTCCACTGCAGTCTGTATTTATAGATTACTAGTTCAATTAAGATTAGAAAATAGTTCTCTCTGCAAGTAGCCCGCTCATACATAAGTTTAGGGTATCAATAAGTTCGAGTTATATCATGTTTTTTTGGGCACTTACAACTCTATTACAATATTCTGTGCATTCCTTCCAAGAAACCACTTATTTCTAGAGACCAAAATGATGATGTTCATTTGTTATTTTGTTTATTTTTTGCGTTAGTATTCGAAGCAAAAATAAGTTAAAAACCATCTTGAGAATTTGGAACAACCAACTATCTCTCTTTCGCTCAATATTTTTAGAATGGAATGCATTGTTCGTATACACTAGTCATTGTCTTACACATACTAATTAATAGTAGTAAAGTTAATGTGTTGAAATCATTAACTACCTGATCACGACCAACAATCACGCAAAACAAAAGTCCGTCACGCAGAGGCTGCGTTAACTAAGCAAATTTCCCACGTGCGTTACGTATTTGCATTTATCTCAAAACGTAATAGTTCAATGTTAACAATATTTGATATTTAGGGCTTCAAATAATTTGCATCATAATATAATAGCATATTGTTAATATGAGATGAGTAGGAGTGGGGGTTTACTGAAAGCCGAAAACTAAAAAAATGCAAATATCTCGGATAATATCAAGATAATGAAAAAATGTACATCACAACATTTATAGAGCATCACAATTGCGATAAGATTGGTTGTATGCAATTTTTCGATCCGTCGCATAATAACGGAGATATTAAGAATTTTCGACATTCTCCCACTTAACCCCCCCCCCCCCGTCCGATTTCAGCCGTTAACGAATGATATTTCTTTTTAAATAAAACGAATAAATAAATATATCAATTATTGTAACTGTTAGGGAAAAATTTTGACTGATAGAGCGGTTACAGGCAAATATATATATATATATATATATATATATATATATATATATATATATATATATATATGGTGTTGTTGTTTCTTGGAGTTTTAGTCAATGTTGGTGAAAAAATCTTAGTTTTTGCCAATATTTCGAGAATATTTATTTTCTCTTGTTCAGGGCAATACTAAAGATACTTAGAAACTATTGTGCATAACTGTAGCACTTAGAAGTGCAACAGTTGTTAGCAGATTTCCCTTAAAGGAAATCAGCTATTGAGGTCGTACTCATGACGCGATTTTCGAAATTTTTCTTCAAATGTCCATCGATCCTACCTAGTAGATGACGAAAATGAGGTCCGTTCAAAACTGTATATATATATTTGTCTGTTAACGCTCTAGTGGTCGCAATTTTTATTTGATCTTTGCAAAACTCGGAATTTAATCGTTTTATGTAAAAAGGAAGACCAAGTTCGTTAATGGCTGAAATCGGACCAGTGGGAGGGGGGGTTTAGAGGGGGGAATTTTGAAAATTCAAAATATCTCCGTTATTATGCGTCGGATCGAAAAATTGTATATATCCAATCTTATTGCAAATTAAATTTACTGTAAATATTGATTGACATTTATTCTCTATCTTGAATATACGCAGCCCCTGCGTGACGGACTTTTTCTAATTATTCAATCACTTCCAAACCGATACGGCTTTCTTCGATGGAACAGCTAAAATATTAATTCTCCACGACATATTAAAATACTAGTTAAGCAGTGTAATATTTCTCGCTCACAACACGAAGGAAACAAAGTTACAATTTGCAGGCGCCTTGTGTGAGTGAATTTTAAGATGAGGGGTTGGGGACCAAGCTATAAGCCTGAGAGAGTAAGACATGTTAACAAGGAATCCATTAAGAATTTAAGTGCTGATTAGCTTTAAAGTGAGGCCCTCTTAAGTAGTACCAAAAATTTTTCCTTTGTGTAAAGATAAAATAAGTGAAATCTTAAATGGCATGAGCCTTATTTGTCTATTGTGGTAGCTTAGTGACAGAAGAGCTATATATTAAAGTGCCATAATTTAGTATTTTTCCTAAGAGAAGTATTTTCCCGCACGGTAACGTCACTCTTAGGTTCGAACTTGAACTAATACATAACATTTCTGTCAGTCCCTATAACTAACTTCAAACAAGAGGTTAATTTCTTCCACTCTTTAGAAATTATTAGAATATTTAATTGTATGTAAAATTATTTAATAGTTAAAGGAATATATAATTAAATTATTTGCATTGTCGAAATAAATATTTTGACCCTTCAGTATTATTAACATAAGTTTTTTTTTGCTTTTAATATAGTTTTATATTCCTTATAAATTGTTATCATTTCCTTTGTTCTCATGAACGTTGGAATGCGTCAGTGGTCAACGAACCTCCCGCCTCAGAACCTTTTAAGGAATGTGAGGAATGTAGAGTGGCCAATAACAAAGGGCTTTACAAAATTCCCATATATGTTTTATTGGGGGCAATAAAACCCCCGAGTTTTTATCTGATGCCCATAGGTGCAGGTATGCAAGTAACAAAGGCTGACAGCTCTTTCAGGTACATCACATACATACCCTAGTATAGGCGGATGTAACTGCATGCCAACGTCTTTATACAACGGGAATTAATAAAAAATAAAATGTAATGTGTGATTTCGTAGGGCCAGCAGATGGATATGAAATAGACTGTTAAATAGAATAAATCCATAATAAAGAATAATAACTCTGTAGTCTGGCTAGAAGAAAGGTGACGAACTTCTTATAATATTACTAATAATAAGCAATCTTATTAAAATTAATTCTATAAACTGTTTTTCTTTTTGGCCAATGATTTCATTGATAGATAGCAGAGCTACACAAGATTGATCGATGTATGTTAATTATATAAGTTTTTGTTACATAAGGCTTCACTATGGACAATATTGGGAGATTTCTCATAGGGGGAATCAGCTACTGGGGTTGTATCATGAAGCGATTTCGAACATTTTTTGATAAGCCTAACATCACAACCAGGATATAACGGAAATAAGTCTGTTCAAAACTATATATGTGTGTGTGTGTGTGTGTGTGTGTGCGCGCGCGTGCGTTTTTGTGTTGCGTACGCGTGTGTCTCTAGCAATTTTTGTTTCATCGTATTAAACTCGATATTTAAACGTTTTATGTAAACGTATAGATCGAGTTTGTTAATGGCTGTAATCGTACTCGTGGGTGGTTTTAAAAATTTGGAATATTACCAATATTATACGTCGGATCGAAAAATTGTATGAACCAATCTTATTGAAAATTTAATGCTCTACACATGTTTTAGTATACACATTTTCTGTAGCATGAATATTAACCGATATATTTGATTTTTTTTTATTATTCGGCCTTCAGTTCATCAACGCGCCAATTGATGTCATATTAACAATAATGAATCACTTTATTGGAAACCTAAATAGGAAATATTGTTTTCGTTGAACTTTTACTGTGCGAGATACATGTAAATATGTTGTGCGAGACGTCACCATTTAGGATTTTCCGTTCTCTACTCGGAAATGCTTATTTAATATACTATACTTGTTATTTAATCGTTTCATTCAACATCAAAAGTTCATCGTGGTCAATGGCTGAATTGGGAGCAGGAATGGTGAGGGGGGGGGGGTCATAATTGTTATTGACTGAAATCCGACCTGGAATATGAATAGGAAGTTGGGGGAGGGAAATTGCGGAAATTCATATATCTTTTTTATTATGACTCATAGCGAAAATGTTATAGATCCAATCTTGTTAAGCTATTGATTCCCTAAAATTATTCTTCTATACGTTATTTTCATAGCTCAAATTGTAAGCGAGTTATTTTTACTTTCTTGTTTTCAGCCATCAGTAAATTCTTAATTCTACTCATTGGATGTCTACTTCAAAATGTAAAATATATGGTGAGATGAGATCAATAGCGTGTTATACCTGCAAGTCGAAAATTTGTGTAGTTTTCGCAGTCCCTGTGTGACGGCCTTTTTTTATACCGCCTCCTGGGTATATATCTTTTTTTCAAAACATCATGGCCAATATAATACATAATCATTGATAAGTACTGTGTATTTCCTATCATGTATGAATATATAATTACGAGGGGAGGTCAAAAAAGTTCCCGGCCTAACTATGAAGGAGGGAATTAAGATAAAGGACTTTGAGCTTGTCATGTTTACCTAATCCATAGTAATACTCACACAAATTTTTATAATCCTACTATCACTTGTCTAATATATATATATATATATATATATATATATATATATATATATAATACTTTTATTATCATCAGTTTGCACTTGTCTTTAAAATGAGCAACATTGAGTACAGAGCTGTGATGAAATTCTTAGTCAAAGAAGGCATAAGGCCTTCAGAAATTTTTGAACGCCTTAGGAACGTGTATGGGGACTTGTCCCCTAGCTATAGTACTGTGAAATATTGGTGTAGTTTATTCAAAGTGGGGCGAGAATCCTTAGAAGACGACTCGCGACCAGGAAGGCCTGTGGAAGCAACCACCCCAGACATCATCAACCGCATAGAGGAGTTGGTGCTCAATGATGGCCGTCTAAAGAAGAAGGAGATCGCGAGGAGGGTTGGTGTATCGGAAACTACCGTGCTAAACTTTCTTCACACCCACCTCGGCATGTCAAAGGTTAGTGCACGATGGGTTCCCAGAAACCTCTCGTCAGCTCAAAGGAAAGTGAGAATCGATTGCTGCAAAGAATTTTTGTCGCTTTGTGGTTCAAATCCCATGAATCTTTTGACACGAATAGTGACTGGGGACGAGGCCTGGGCCCACCACTATGATCCCCGGAGTCTAAACAGGAGTCAATGCAGTGGCGTAGGAAAGGCGACAAGCCACCTGTCAAGTTCAAGGTCACACCCTTGGCAAGCAAGATTATGGCCACAATTTTTTGGGATTCAGAAGGAATCCTGTTGATTGATTACAAAGACAAAGGTGAAACAATCACGGGAGAGTACTATTGTAAAGTTCTGACCCGTCTTAGAGAATCAATCAAGGAGAAGAGGAGGGCGAAGCTGAGCCGAGGAATCATGCTGCTTCATGACAATGCTCCCGTGCACACCTCTCGTAAAGTGATGGCTACGCTTGACACCTTGGGCTTTGATTTGATCGGCCATCCACCCTACAGCCCGGATCTGGCTCCCAGTGACTACTTTCTGTTCCCAAACCTCAAAAAGGACCTAAGGGGAAGAAGACTTTTAGACGACATTGAACTCAAACAGGCTATTGATGCTCATTTTGAATCCAAAGAAGAAAATTATTATTTGGGGGGTTTAGAAAAATTAATAAATAGATGTAATAAATGTATAAATAACAAAGGACATTATATTGAAAAATAATGCACGTTTTGTGTTTTTATTTCATTTCCTTATGGGTCAGGCCGGGAACTTTTTGACCTCCCCTCGTATGTTCCCAAAAGCACAACGATGACGACTATTTAAAGTACAAAATAACTTTTACTAAAAATACATATTTGTATGTTTGTAAAGTAAGATTTTTATTCAAAATCTTTATGTTCTCTGCTAATGGGGCAGAAGTGACTATAAGTTT
This sequence comes from Riptortus pedestris, assembly GCA_019009955.1. Lineage (NCBI taxonomy): Eukaryota > Metazoa > Arthropoda > Insecta > Hemiptera > Alydidae > Riptortus > Riptortus pedestris. The sequence goes on along the minus strand of CM032228.1, from coordinate 79,170,863 downwards.
ATCTGGGTGGTCCCACGTCCACGGTAAGGCTAGCAGAGGAAGAGGAAGTCCCCCCCACCTCCCTTCACTCAGGTTTGGTAACCAGCTAGCTACTCATTTAAGATCTTAGTTCTGTTTACATTAAATTATGTTGACAATTCTAATTACATTATCCTCAGAATACAAAGTCCGGAATGCAGGGGCTGCGTAAACTAAGCAGATTTCCCAATTGCTGGTAAGACACACTGCTGACCTCATCTTACTGCCTATTCTGACTGAAAACCTGAAAGTACGCTCCCTTAAACTTTATTTTATTTATTTATTTGGAGCTTCATAGCAGTGGCGATGTTGCTCAGAAAAACAACAGTATAAAAAAAACAAAAAACGAAACAAAATTAATCTAAACGAAAATAAAACAACATAACAGAAATTGAACATGAAAAACGGAAATGCAACACAGGAAGAGAAATGGAAAACAAAAAACCGAAATGGAACACAAAAACAGAAACGGAGCACAAAACAAAATGGAAAACAAGAAAGTCCGTCACGCAGGGGCTGCGTAAACTAAACAGACTTCCCACGTGAAGTTTTACAATAGAGAAATATGCCAAATAGTAACAGTAGTAGTAAGGAATCCTAAACCTATTCACGAGGGTCGAATAGTTACGGAAACGGCAGCACTAGCTCCCGAACATAGCCGAGTCCTTCCAACCACAAACAATACAAATGTAAATATCTCGGCGGTTAATATTAAAGATAGAGAATAAATGTATAGAACAATATTTATAGTAAATTTGATTTGCAATAAGATTGGTTCTATACAATGTTTCGATCCAACGCATAATAACGGAGATATTTTGAATTTTCAAAAATCCCCCCCTAAACCCCCCCCTCCCACTGGCCGATTTCAGCCATTAACGTACTTGATCTTTCTTTTTACATAAAACGCATAAATATGAAGTTTGGCAACGATCAAACAAAAATTGCGACCACTAGAGCGTTAACAGACAAATATATATATATATATATATATATATATATATATATATATATATATATATATATACTAGCTAAGGTACCCGGCTTCGCTCGGGAATTCATTTGAGGTTTAATGGTGATGGTATTTTTTTTTGGCAAGCATTTACTTTCCACAATATTTTAACATTTTCCGATGTATACCCGTCGTTGGCGTGGATTTTTTAATAATAAAATTATTTGTTATGTAAGGCTTCACTGTCCACAATATTTTTATATTTCCCGATTCCTGTGCATGTAGTTTTTAGCAGATTTCCCTTAAGTTATTGGCTGAAATCGGACCAGTGGGAGGGGGGTTATATAGGGGGGGATTTTTTAAAATTCAAAAAATCTCCGTTATTATGCATCGGATCGAACAATTGTATAGAATCAATCTTATTGTAAATTACATTTACTATAAATATTGTTATATACATTTATTCTGTATCTTGAATATTAACCGAGATATTTGCATTTGTATTGTGTGTGTGGTCGACGGAACCCCGCCATGTTCCGGACTCTCCGCCGAGAGCTCTGGTGGCCGTTTCCAGAACTATTCGTCCCTCGTGAATAGGTTTAGAGATCCCTTCCTACTACAGCTGTTATTGGGCAGATTTCTCTACTGTAAAACTTCACGTGGGAAATCTGCTTAGTTTACGCAGCCCCTGCGTGACGGACTTTTTTTTTTATATATAATTCTTAATCATATAAAGTATTCTGTCCGCCAAACTATGTTTGAATTAAACTTCCTTTCCCTTGATACGTTACAAAGACCAACAGTGACTGAAAACCGAACAGAAAATGTAATATACTGCGAATTTTTATTTTAGCTTCTCTTATAACCCCTTCCCCTCCCGTTTGAACCTAAAAAATTCAATATAGCTTATAATCGTTTAAGAATTAATGCTAATTCACATGCCGAGTTTTGTTAAGTTCCGTTCAATCGCTAGAGCCAAATACAATTGTCGGCAACCGGTTTAGTTTTCAGTGTATATCTCGTTTATACTTGGTATACGACAAAAGTGAACATAACAAAAGTTACTCTAAATAACAAAATAAACAACTTTTGTCATGTACATATTTGCCGAAAAACCAATAGAAAACGAAATTTCACTATTTTTAACTTCAGGGCTCCCTTACCACCCCCACTCCTGCTACTCCCTCGAAATGTTGGTACCGCTTATTATCACGGAGGAGTTAGTGCTAACACACATACCGAGTTTTGTTAAGTTCCATTCAATTGTTAGAGCCCAAAAAAACTGTCGGCTCCCGCTTTGCTTTTAGTGTATATATCGTTTATACTTTGTTATAAAACAAAAGTGAATATAACAAACGTTACTTTAAATAACAAAATAAACAGCTTTTGTTATGTTCATAATTGCAGAAAAACAAATAGGAAACGAAATATCGCTATTTTTAACTTCAGTCCTCCCTTACAACTCCTGCTCGTCACTAGAAATAATGGTACAGCTTATTATCATGAAGGGGTTAGTGCTAATTCACATACGGAGTTTTGTTTATTTCGGTTGGGTCTTTGGTACCAAATAAAATTGTTGATTCCCGTTAAAGTTTTTAGAGTATAACTCATTTATACTTCCGTATACGGCAAAAGTGTATATAACAAATGTTACTCTAAATAACAAAATAAACAACTTTTGTTATGTGCATATTTGCCGAAAAACCAATAGGAAACGAAATATCGCTATTTTTAATTTCTGGCTTCCCTTATAACCCCCACTCCTGCCCGTCCCTAGAAATGTTGGTATGGCTTGTTATAATGAAAGCGTTAGTGCTAATACATACCGAGTTTTATTTATTTCGGTTGAGTCTTTTGTCCCAAATAAAATTGTTCACTTCCGCTATAGGTTTAGCTTATATCTTCTTTATAGTTCGGTATACGAAAAAAGTGTATATAACAGAAGTTACTCTAAATAACAAAATAAACAACTTTTGTTATGTTCATATTTGCGGAAAAACCAATAAGAAATGAAATATCGCTATTTTTAATTTCTGGCTTTCCTTATAACCCCCACTCCTGTTCGTCTCAGAGGATATTAATATAGCCTAAAGTCTAAGTTGGGTTAGTAGTAATATACATACCAAGTTTCATAAAATTCTGTTCAGCCGTTTATGCGTGAAAAGGCAACAAACAAACAGACACCAGAAACAAAATGCAGTTATGGTGTCTATGACATGTGAAATGAAAAGTTATCATGAAATTTCGCGAAAAAAATCAATGTACAGACAGAGGTTACAATTTTTATATATATATATATATATATATATATATATATATATATATATATATATACTAGCTCAGATACCCGGCTTCGCCCGGGAATTCATTTGAGGCTGAATGGTGATGGTATATTTTTGGCAAGGCTTTACTTTGCACAATATTTTGACATTTACCCGTCACAGTGTTTAGTTTTAATACCCGTCGTTTCTGTGGATTTGCTAATAATAGAATTATTTGTTCGATAAGGCTTCACAGTCTTCGATATTTTTATATTTCCCGTCTCTTATACATGTAAATATGGTGAATTTTTATATCAGGCCTCCCTTTTAACCCCCCTTCCGTTGGAACCTAAAAATTTTAATATAACTTATAATCATGGAAGAATTAATGCTAATTGACATACCGAGTTTTGTTAAGTTCGGTTCAGTCGTTAGTGCCCGCTAAAGTTTTAACGTATAACTCATTTATACTTAGGTATACGACAAAAGTGTATATAACAAAAGTTACTCCAAATAACAAAATAAACAACTTTTGTTCTGTTTATATTTGCGGAAAAACCAATAGGAAACGAAATATCGCTATTTTTAATTTCAGGCTTCCTTATAACGCCCACTCCTGCCCGTCCATAGAAATGTTGGTATGGCTTAATATAATGAAGGCCTCACTGCTAATACACATACCGAGTTTTATTTAGTTCGGTTGAGTCTTTTTTGGCAAATAATATTGTTGACTCCCGCTATAATTTTTAGCGTATAACGCATTTAAACTTCGGTATACAACAAAGGTGTATATAACAAAAGTTACTCTAAATAACACAATAAACAACTTTTGTTATGTTCATATTTGCCGAAAAACAAATAGGAAACGAAATATCGCTATTTTTATTTTCTGGCTTCCCTTATAACCCCCACTTCTGCCCGTCCCTAGAAATTGTGGTATGGCTTGTTATAATGAAAGCGTTACTGCTAATACATATACCGAGTTTTATTTATTTCGGTTGGGTCTTTTGTCCCAAATAGAACTGTTCACTTCCGGTATAGGTTTTAGCGTATATCTCGTTTATAACTCGGTATACGAAAAAAGTATATAACAAAAGTTACTCTAAATAACAAAATAAACAACTTTTGTTATGTTCATATTTGCGGAAAAACTAATAGGAAACGAAATATCGCTATTTTTAATTTCTGGCTTCCCTTATAACCCCCACTCCTGTTCGTCACAGAGAATATTAATATAGCCTAAAGTCTAAGTTGGGCTAGTAGTAATATACATACCAAGTTTCATAAAATTCGGTTCAGCCGTTTGTGCGTGAAAAGGTAACAAACAAACAAACAAACAAATAAACAAACAAACAAACAAACAGACACCAAAGAAACAAAATGCAGTTATGGTGTCTATGACATGTGAAACGAAAAGTTATCGTGAAATTTCGCGAAAAAAATCAATGTACAGACAGAGGTTACAATTTTATATATATACTAGCTCAGATACCCGGCTTCGCTCGGGAATTCATTTGAGACTGAATGGTGATGGTATTTTTTTGGCAAGGCTTTACTTTGCACAATATTTTGACATTTACCCGTCCCAGTGTTTAGTTTAAATACCCGTGGCTTTGTGGATTTGTTAATAATAAAATTATTTTTTTATGTAAGACTTCACTGTTATCCATATTGTCTTATTTCCCGTTTCCTGTTCATTATGCATAGATTTGAATTATTAAGCACAAAATATTAACATACATTTGAATTAATTTTTCCCGGTGAGGTACCTGGTAGTTCCAAAGAATTGTTGAGCAAATTTCTCTAAATAATAAAATAAACAACTTTATGTGCATATTTGCCGAAAAACCAATAGGAAACGAAATATCACTATTTTTAATTTCAGGCCTCCCTTATAACCCCCACTCCTGCCCGTCCCTAGAAATGTTAGTATGGCTTATTATAAGGAAGACGTTAGTGATAATTCACATATGGAGTTTGGTTAAGTTCGGTTGAGTTTTTTGTGCCAATTAAATTGTTGACTTCCGCAGTAGTTTTTAACATATAACTCATTTATACTTAGTTATACGACAAAAGTGTATATAACAAAAGTTTCTCCAAATAACAAAATAAACAACTTTTGTTATGTGTATAATTGCCGAAAATGCATTAGGAAACGAAATATTGCTATTTTTAATTTCAGCCCTCCCTTATAACCCCCACTCCTGTTCGTCTCAGAGAAAATTAATATAGCCTAAAGTCTAAGTTGGGCTAGTAGTAATATACATACCAAGTTTCATAAAATTCGGTTCAGCCGTTTATGCGTGAAAAGGTAACAAACAAACAAACAAACAAATAAACAAACAAACAAACAAACAGACACCAAAGAAACAAAATGCAGTTATGGTGTCTATGACATGTGAAACGAAAAGTTATCGTGAAATTTCGCGAAAAAAATCAATGTACAGACAGAGGTTACAATTTTATATATATATAGATAGATATATATATATATATATATATATATATATATATATATATATATATATATATATGTGGTGTGTTGTTCTTTTCGGAGCTTTGGTCAATGTTGGTGAAATGAATCTTAGTTTATGCCAATATTTCGAGAATTTTTATTTTCTCTTCCTCAGGGCTGTAAAAATTACATGTACTACATTATAATATTGCACATTAGTGTTATACATTGTTATAAAAGGGTGTGTTTTCCTTATTATTACTTACCAAGACTAAATATATTTATAGACTAGTATACATTCTTATTGCACTATGACTAGGGTTATAGTAACCTTCCTTGTTTTGTTTACATAGCAGGGTCACAGCCTTTTGTATGTTTTATATATTTATAGTATGGTGTATTTGTTTGTTAAACTATATTATAATTGTTGTACTGTGGTTCTTATATTATTTTACAATGGTTATTGCTATGCACTATTTTAATTATATCTATGTTTTGTTAAATCTATGTTTTGCCACTTACCACTATGTTATTGCAACTTATATTATTTTACAGTAATTATTGCTATGTACTATTACAATCATTGTCATGTTATTTTAAATTATAATTATTGTTGTGTTATGTTAAAGTTATTCCTATGTTGTATTTATGTTGCTATTTTTATTCTTATATTTATTATGTTATAACAACCATTCCTGTGTGTTACTAAAATCATTGTTATGCCTATATTAAAGCTATTCTTATGTTGCATTATTATTATTATTATTCTATTATGTATCTACAGTATTGTTATTCTATTATGTATCTACAGTATTATTATTCTATTATGTTTCTACAGTATTATTATTCTATTATGTATCTACAGTATTATTATTCTATTATGTTACAGTTATTATTGCTGTTTGTAGTTATATTTTTATTAGAGCCACCTTCTTGATGTATTACATCTATTAAGTTATAATATATTACAGCTGTTATAGTGTTATATATATATATATACTATATAACAAATACACCATACTATAAATATATAAAACATACAAAAGGCTGTGACCCTGCTATGTAAACAAAACAAGGAAGGTTACTATAACCCTAGTCATAGTGCAATAAGAATGTATACTAGTCTATAAATATATTTAGTCTTGGTAAGTAATAATAAGGAAAACACACCCTTTTATAACAATGTATAACACCAATGTGCAATATTATAATGTAGTACATGTAATTTTTACAGCCCTGAGGAAGAGAAAATAAAAATTCTCGAAATATTGGCATAAACTAAGATTCATTTCACCAACATTGACCAAAGCTCCGAAAAGAACAACACACCACATATAAATACAACCTGGTCGAAAACATCAGCACAATTATATATATATACTAGCTCAGATACCCGGCGATGCCCGGGAAATTATTGTTGACTGACTAATGATGGTATTTTGATAGTAAGACTTCAATGTGTACAATTACACTTCCCTCCACGACGTAATGATTTTCCGAAATAGCCAACCCTGAAGGGTAACTTTTGGGGATTAATAGAACAGAAATTTTAGTTTTGAAGGATAAATGAAAATGTGTTCCTAATTAAACCTTCTACACTTTATGACTCACCGTTTTTCAATAATTCAAACCATAATCATGGGTAGCATTTATTCCAATTAAATATCATCCATAATGAACATATTTTCTTTCAAAGGCCTACCCGAGCTCAAATCGTTCAGGCAAAGTTTTATATGTAAGATTATATTTGTAATAATGAATCTCACTGGAAATCACTTCCAGCAATGCCAGACGGGAAATAAGTAAACTCAATTAACTGGTAAGGCTGCCGTCATCTTCCGCTCCCGCATTGGACTTCTCGCTTTTCAGCCTCTTTTATAATCCCCACTCCCGTTTGGACCTAAAATTTTAAATATAGCTTATAATCATGGAAGATTTAATGCTAATTGACATACCAAGTTTTGCTAAGTTCGGTTCAATCGTTAGTGCCCAACAAAATTGTTGACTCCCGTTTTAGATTTTAGTGTATATCACGTTTATACTTCTCTATACGACAAAAGTGAATATAACAAAGGTTACTCTAAATAACGAAATAAACAACTTTTGTTATGTGCATATTTGCTGAAAAGGCAATAGGAAACGAAATGTCGCTATTTTTTAGTCCAGGCCTTCCTTACAACCCCCACTCCTGCCCGTCCCTAGAAATGTTGGTATGGCTTGCTATAATGAAGGCGTTAGTCCTAATACACGTACCGAGTTTTATTTTGTTCGGTTGATTCTTTTGTGCCGAATAAAATTGTCGACTCCCGCTATAGTTTTTAGCGTATAACTCATTTATACTTCCGTATACGGCAAAAGTGTATTTAACAAAAGTTACTTTAAATAACAAAATAAACAACTTTTTTTATGTGCATATTTGCTGAAAAAGCAATAGGAAACGAAATATCGCTATTTTTAATTTCAGGCCTCCCTTATTACCCCCACTCCTGCCAGTCCCTAGAAATGTTAGTATGGCTTATTATAAGGATATCGTTAGTATTAATTCACATAGCGAGTTTGGTTTAGTTCGGTTGAGTCTTTTGTGCCAAATAAAATTGTGGACTCCCGCTATAGTTTTTAGCGTATAACTCATTTATACTTCCGTTTACGGCAAAAGTACATATAACAAAAGTTACTCTAAATTACAAAATAAATAACTTTTGTCATGTGCATATTTGCTGAAAAATCAATAGGAAACGAAATATCGCTATTCTTAATTTCAGGCCTCCCTTATAACCCCCCCTCCTGTTCGTCTTACAGAATATTAATATAGCCTAAAGTCTAAGTTGGGCTAGTAGTAATATACATACCAAGTTTCATAAAATTCGGTTCAGCCGTTTATGCGTGAAAAGGTAACAAACAAACAAACAAATAAACAAACAAACAAACAAACAGACACGAAAGAAACAAAATGTAGTTATGGTGTCTATGACATGTGAAATGAAAAGTTTTCGTGAAATTTCGCGAAAAAAATCAATGTACAGACAGAGGTTACAATTTTATATATATATAGATATATATATATATATATATATATATATATATATATATATATATATATATACATACTACAACATGGCCAAAAAGAAAAACAGTTTCTAGAATTAATTTTAATAAGATTGCTTATTATTAGTAATATCATAAGAAATTCATCTTTCTTCTATCCAGACTACAGAATTATTATTCTTTGAAGATTATGGATTTATTCTATTTAACAGTCTATTTCATATTCATCTGCTGGCCCCACGAAATCACACATTACATTTTATTTTTTATTAATTCCTGTTGTATAAAGACGTTGGCAAGCAGTTGCAACCGCCTATACTAGGGTATGTATGTGATGTACCTGAAAGAGCAGTCAGCCTTTGTTACTTGCATACCTGCACCTACGGGCATCAGATAAAAACTCGGGGGTTTTATTGCCCCCAATAAAACATATATGGGAATTTTGTAAAGCCCTTTGTTATTGGGCACTCTACATTCCTCACATTCCTTAAAAGGTTCTGAGGCGGGAGGTTCGTTGACCACTGACGCATTCCAATATTATTGAGAACAAAGATATTGATGAAAATTTTCAAAGGAATATAAAACTATATTAAAAGCAAACCTAATGTCAATAATACTGAAGGGCCAAAATATTTATTTCGACAATGAAAATAATTTAATTATATATTCCTTTAACTGTTAAATAATTTTAGGTACAACAATTAAATATTCTAACAATTTCTAAAGAGTGTAAGAAATTAACCTAAACAGATTCAAAGTATGCAATAAAAATTAAGGTAAATAATGTTTAAGAATAATTGAAAATATGTTTTAGATTTAAAGCAATTGCATTTTTTCTTTCATTTTTTACTTCCTGATAGGAAGTAAAAGAAACACTATAATTGCGAAAATTTTCGGTTTTTAAATGTTAACGGAATTATCCGTTTTGACTCTCCATGAACCAATTTTGACCAGCTTCGGCATAGCCTCTGTATGTTCTCGCATAAATCAAACACAGTTAGCCTTAGAATGTTGAACTTTCGTATATTGGTTTATTGTAACGTCTAGTAGTGCGCCTACGCTTCGAACAAAATGCACTAAGGCGAAGAGGGTTTAGAGGATAAGGAAAATACACAATTTCAAATTTTTCCGCACTTATTAGAGTTACACAATATGTAGAATGTTTGGGCGTAACCAAATTCGATAATTAAGTATTAACTAAAAAAAATGGTGGAAATCTGGATAGTGTGGGAGGGAGTTGGGGTTTAAAGGGGAGAATTTAAAGAAATCTCCGATATTATAGGTCGTATTGAAAATTTACATGGATCAATCTTATTGCAAATTTAATGTTCTATAAATGTTGTCATATACACATTTCCTGTATCATGAATATTTACCGAGATATTTGGATTTTTTAGTATTCTTATTGAGTATATTGATTTGAAGAGACTGTTATTATGCAAGATGTAAATTCGCGTGTAGACGTCTTCAATTAAGATTTTACGTCTTGTCTTGAAAATCTTTACTTTACCTATACCGCTCTCGATATTTAACCGACTAAGTTAACACTAATGACCATATTTGCTATTGGCTGAAATCAGAGCTGGAATAGAGGGTGGTATTCGAAAATTCCAAATATCTCTGTTGCTATTAGTCGGATCGTTAAATGTTTTAGAGCCAATCTTGTTAAACAATTGCTGGTCTATAATTGTTGTTCTATACATGTTTTCGTAACGCAAGTATTAAGCGAGTTATTCGTGCTTTCTTGTTTTCAGCCCCCTCCCCCCCCCCCGCCGTTCTATTCATTGGTTTTTTTACATAGAAATAGAGAATATGTGATGAGCTGAGATCACCATTGTTCCACCATCACGTTCACGAACTTCTTATGATATTAATAATAATCTTGTTAAAATGAATACTAGAATAACTTAAGTAGAATCCAGATAACTTAATTATAAAATTATTTGTTTTATAAGGCTTCACCACCCACAATATTAGCAGATTTCTCTTAAGGGAAATCAGCTATTGGGGTTGTACTCGTGACACGATTTTCGAAAAATCTTCACACATTTCTAACATCATATCAAAGAAATAATGAAAAAGAGGTCCCTTCAAAACTATTTATATATATACATACAGGGAATTCATTCCTTTTCGCGTAGACATGTTTCAAAAATAATTCTGTTGTCTACAATTTTTATTACGCAGCATTTTTCAATAAAACGTGCCGTTTCTGTAGTGAAGATTTGTGCATTTAAAGATTGCGTCTAATCGAAAAATTCACCAATATAAACTCGTTTTAGAATTTGATTTTCAACTAGAATCCTTCATAAAAAGTATGGCATTCCATTAAATACGGGAATGGCTAATATAATGAATCGTGTTGAAAATTTAATTTATAATTCTTGTTGTATGCTTTTTTACGTAACTCAAGTTTAGCGAGCGGATTTTCAGGTCTTTAATTGTTGTTCTATGCATTTGTTCGCAACTCAAGTATTAAGCGAGTTATTAGTACTTTCTTGTTTTCAGCCTTTATTACCATCCCCCTCGTTCTATTCTTCGTTTTTATTTTACTTTGTAATACTGAATATATGAGTTGAGGTCACTAGTGTGTCTTTCCAGTAATTGGGAAATCTGCTTAGTTTACTCAGCCACTGTGTAACGGACTTTTCCCCATTCTGTTGGAACCTATAATAGCTTTCTGCGTTCAAACACAGACCTTACTACTCCCCTTAATAGCGCTATGAAATATACATTTTAACATATTTAATTAAAACAACCCAGTTAAGGCAACATGGACAAGTTCTGCACCCTATTTCTCTAGTTCATACAGTTGTCGCGCACTTTTAATGTATAGTCTTTAGTCACTAAGCTACTGCAGTAAGGTACATTCCCTTTAATTTTTATTTCTATAGGCAAGATTTCTATATACCTATTTTTCAGCTGCGTATTTTTAAGTTATCCCAAGTACTTAGAGGTAGAGTATATTTACTTTGTTCAAGAACAGTTTCTTCTGTTTTGTGATATTTTAAATCTATATATTCTTGTTTGAAGTTACAGTTATAGGGTCAGACAGAAATACTATATTAGTTCAATTTCGAACCTAAGAGTGACGTTATCATTCGGAAAAATACTTTTCTCAGGAAAAGTCCTCAGATTTATTGCTTAAATTTCAGAAGACGAACTGTTTGAGCCACTTTCTGTAAAATCATTAGAGGGAGAATTCAGTACCTAACATTTTTGCAAACTAAAAGGACATTCATTACACACTATATTTATTGATTTTTAGAACGGAATGCATTGTCCGTAAATACTAATTGTTCTAAAAATATTAATTAATGGCACTTTAATATATAGCTCTTCAGACACTAAGCTACCACTTTAGAGAAATAAGGTGCATGCCCTTTAAGATTTCGCATACTTTATCTTTACACAAAGGAAAAATTTTTGGTACTACTTAAGAGGGCTTCACTTTAAAGCTAATCAGCACTTAAATTCTTAATGGATTCCTTGTTAACATGTCTTACTCTCCCAGGCTAATAGCTTGGTCCCCAACCTCTCATCTTAAAATTCACTCACACAAGTCTCCTGCAAATGGTAACTTCGTTTCCTTTGTGTTGTGAGCAAGAAGTATTACACCGCTGACCTAGTCTAAAGGGGGAGAATTTCGAAAATTCTTAATATCTCCGTTATTATTATAAATGTTGAATGTACATTTTTTCATTATCTTGATTATTATACGTAGTGGTAGAGTATATTTACTTTGTTCTAGGACTGTTTCTTCTGTTTTGTGATATTTTAAATCTATATATTCTTGTTTTAAATTGCAGTTATAGGGACAGACAGAAGTGTTATGTATTTGTTCAATTTCGAACCTAAGAGTGACGTTATCATTCGGAAAAATACTTCTCTTAGGAAATTCCTCAGATTTATTGCTTAAACTTCAGAAGACGAACCGTTTGAGCCACTTTCCGTGTCGAACCGAAAATTATATATTCGGTCTCGCTGCAAATGTAATTGTTTCCTATTGTCTTATAGTTTCCACTGACTCGAATGTTAACCGGGTTATTTGTAATGTTTTGCTTGCATACCTCAGAGAACCCCTTTATTCTTCTGATTTTAAATAGCCCACGCCATAACAGAACTTCTACTAATCGTTATTCTGGAAGAAATGGTAGTGAAGGAAAGTGTTCTCCTGGGCATCTTAGTCTCATTTGAATCCCACCAGATCACAATCCTCGACTGATCACTGAATAGAACCATCCCCAGACAGCGATTGTCCAATTTTCACTTTGTGAGAAAACTGAAGTCCGGACTAGTCGATGTTGTCTGGTGAAAAATGGGCCAGTAGTAGGGCGTTCGGAGGGTCAGATTCGCTTCAGTGTGGCGTCTCCTTATTGTTCGACTTGAAATCATTAAGTTTGTGGAAGAAAGAATTTGAAGATTTGTTTGTAAACTCTGTATTCAGGCCACTAGTAATATGAAACGGACATCTCCTATTTGAAGTAACCCTTGGCAAGCTTGCCCAAGTCTCCTGCTGTTGCTGACAGTCTCCACGAGTCGATGGAGTATTTCCAAGAGTAAGACCACATGTCTTTGGGATAAGCCATCATCCAACAGTGTTATTTCTCTAACTGCTTCTCTTTTAGTTTCATCCACATTAAAATTTCAGAAAACGTAATAAAAATTTGAAAAGAAAATAGAAAATGAAAAATTATCACTTTCATGTAAGCTGAAACCTCGAAAAACACAGTCCGAATAAATACTGAGTAATACTCTTGAGGTAATTTCTTCTTTCAACTTAGAAAGATGAAAATAGAAGATTATGTAGATGTAATAACTAACACAACCAACAGTAACAAATTGCTGATTAGAGTGATTTCATTTAATTTTAATGAATAAGTAAACAAGCAAATATGAAATACAAAGTGATATCAAAATATTTTATAGAACCAATCATCTACTCATGGGGTTTTTACTTAGAAAGAGAGAATATGTAGGGATGAGATCACAAGTGTTTTATACCAGCACGTGGGAAATTTGCTTAGTTTACACAGCCCCTGCGTGACGGAAGAATTATAAATAAAAATTCGATAATTAGAAGTGTGGATTTACTGAAGCTTGAAAACAATAAAGTAGGAATAAATCGCCAAACAAATCTAACGAACAACAATTGTAGAGCATCTACAATAAGCTTAACAAGATTGGTTCTAAAACATTTTGCGATACCACTAATACTAAAGCAGATATTTTGAATTTTCAAATTAATCCTCCCCCTCTAAACCTCCCTATTCCCGGTCCGATTCCAGCTAATAACCAATATGATCTTTAGTTTTGAATGAAACAGTTAAATATCGAGAAGGGAATAGAAAAAATAAATATTTTCGGTTCAAGTTGGAAAAGTGTTACTTGACGACGTCATCACAATACGTATTTGCGTGTATTTCGCTGAGTAAACGCTTAATTAATTTAATGCTTATTCGATCTTGAAAATGGTTATTTGATCTATACCATCTCGATATTTAACTGTTTCAGTCTACACTAAAGATCATATCTGTTATTAGCAGCAATCGCACCAGGAATAAGTGATGTTTAGAGGGGGGGGGGGATTTAAAAATTCAAATTATCTCCGTGATTATGAGCCGAGTCCAAAAATGTTATAGAATCAATCTTGTTAAAATATTGATGCTCTACTCAATATATTAGGGTGTTCTTATATATTTTTTCGAAACTCAAATATTGTGCGAGTAATTCGTACTTTCTGATTTTCAGTCAAAATATCTGGTGAGATATCACTAGTGTGTCATGCCATCACGTGGGAAATCTGCTTAGCTTACGCAGCCCCTTCATGACTTTTTCATTAGGAACACCATGATGGGATTTCTTGTGTTGCTAATATATTTGAGAACTTTTTTATAAGTGCATACGACTATAGAGTGTTAATAATAATATTGTAAATAATTGTTCTAATGTTTTCATGAAATGACTTAATATAGTGCTCGATACCTATTACTTTTTTTAACGATTTTATGTTTAACCTGTCGGCAAAGCAATTGTTTAATCTAATACCATAAAATAGTTTTCTTAGAATAATTAATAGGTGGCTTTTCCATTTGAATAAAATCTGTATATTTGCTGGCATCTTTTATGTACTTCTTGAGTGTTGGATGTTCGTTCCTCAAAGGTCCCTTCATCTTTTTTTTTTTTTTTTTTTTTTTTTTTTTTTTTTTTTTTTTTTTTTTTTATTTATTTATTTTTTTTTTATTTTACGTCCACTTTATGCAAGTAGGCTAAACTAAGCTAGACCATAGCCTTCATCTGTTCAGGTGGAGTCTTGTGGACCATTGTGAATCAAGTACATACTCGTTTGAGGAGGTTTAAGGTTTACTGCTGAGATTAAAGCTACTCCTACGACACTTGAAGGCAAGAATTCCTTCCTCCTAGACTTTTCCCAAAAATAAAAAAAAAGGTTTTCTTTTTGGGGAAAGTTTTGTTTGTAACGATGCATTTTCTTTAGAGGCGAAACATAATATGTAAAAGGTTTTGGACAGTGGAATGTGTTTCTTGTAACAGACTGAGAGGCGTTGTTTTTTACAGTTCCCATTAGTGGCATGGCTCGATTAAAAATCCGAAGATTTTCCCGAATTTATCAAACTGTCATAGGGAATTGTGGCATCAGCTTGTCTTACTGTATTTTTTGGTCTTACATCTGTGTATGACAGTTTTTCAATAACCATTGTTTTCGAAGTGTTCTGCTCTCTAACGACGATAGGACAATTTTTATTAGCAGTCTTTTGCTCCACAGAGGATAGTTTCGATTTCAGTAAGCTATACATTTGTTTTGGGGTCGAGGATTTTCAGAACAGACAGAAAGCGTATTTTCACATCGGGCAACCACAAGGCCAAGGCCCTGGGCATCGGAGACTGATCATTGGCTTTGGGATATCTGGCCTAATCTTTTCTAATGATCTTCACCAATTTTCACATATTAAGGTAATTCAGCTCTATTAAACTTTTACTGTCAAAATGAGGGGAGTTTACATATTGAGCTATCCCTCTGCTCCTTTAATTCACATTTTCTTCTTCGTTTAATTCCTGAATTTAGATAATGAAATGCACCTAGGCTGTAGATTATTGGAAATTCATAGAACATGTTAATTTGAATTATTTTTTCAGTGATGAGAGATGGGAGTCCTACTTCGTCGTTGTTTCTAATTCACTTCGACATAGCTAAAGGGGTTTTCATCATGATTTATTTTAATTACGAGAAACTTCGGTGTTTCTTGGATTACTGCTTTTGCTACTAATGCCAAGGTATCATATTTTAATTGTGAGTGTATATTTTATTGCTTTCAACTATGAAATAGGCATTTTTTCCACAGATTTCTTCAAACTTGTATGAAAGACATTTAGTTGTATTCGTTATCATTTGCAACATATGATCTTCAATATCGTTTAAGATTGTTGTTCTGCACGTTATTCTTGTTTTTATTGATTTTTTGCAAAACAAAATTAAATTATTTATCAACGTCCACGTTTTTGCAACTAAGGCTAATTGGGACGGGTTATCTGCAGGTTACCACCCTTTTCTAGCCAGGGTGGGACTAAGGATGTTATTTAAAGGATTTCGTCACTAAATAAATTCATATTAGCCCAGGCGGGAATTGAACTCGCTACTCTAGGTTTACCATGTGAAATTAAAGTCAACGCTTTAACTCACATGGCTAACCTGCGCCCCTTTGCAAAACAAGTCATATTAGGTTTTTGCGTTAAGATGTTATATGATGTATGATTTATATTAAAAAGAGAATTCATTACGCTTATGACATTCCTGCGAACGGAAAATATGCTCCACTTTAGATATGATATGGAAAATACGATATGGTTTACCAGCCCTTGCGCGACGAACTTCATTTGCTATGTTTCCAATTTTTATATTGGCTTTTTAATTTAAATAAATAGATTCTCCGTTCTTCACTTTGTATTTACGTGAATGCCAAATCCTTAAGATACATGCAGAAACTGAATGATCTAACCATGACTGTGAAGTATAAGCATGAGTTGGTTCCCCACCCTTGGAAGCATTTATAGCCGGCACATATTACTCTGATAAGTAGTGATGGGTGAGGAGCACAGCTGATACCGCCCCCTGCTACAGCAGCTGGAGATCTCCTTTGCGCATCCTCTCTGCGCAATCTGTTATTCTCTTGCCTCAGTCAGCCTGCATCCTGTAATCGGTATTCAATTGTTCCTTACGCCGGCTTTCCTAGATTACCGGAAAAATTCTATGATTTTTTCCTTTGAACTGGGTATTTATCAATCGTAAGTAAAATACAATAGCTTCCATCTTTGCATTATCTTGGATAATCAAGATTTTTGTATACTTCTAGACTAGTAATATTAGAATAAAACAATTCCAGTGTTATTTTATATTTCCTAATGCATGACACGTTCTGTATTTAACACTATATATTGTGAAATTACCTTTTACTTGGTCTATATATTAAACCTCACTATTTGCCTCCTTCATCATTCTAGAAATGATGTTAGAATTACTGCTGAGCGAAGTAACCTTCCACCTGTCACTTTGTTTGTAAACATTGAATAATAATGATAAGAAGTTGAGATAAGTTGTGATAACAATTCAGAATTTATCTTTATTAAAATATTCGCCATTCTCACTATTATCTCTTTATCTAAAGAGAATACTTGAAACAAAAGAGAAAATAAAAGGAAGGAAAGCCGCCATATGGTTAGTTTTTCTTGCTACCAAGACTTCACTTCAAATTTGAACCTCTGCTACTTTTGAAGGATTAATAATAAAGTGGAGTCAGTTTTAACACCTAATTTTGGATTATTTAAAGGTATAATATTTATTGTTACAATTGTTTTTTTGTTTTTTTTTGCATTGATTCCATATCCTTTTTATAGGCTCTAGATTATATTATCTAGATTATATATTGCTTTAATAGATAGTAGCTATAAAAGTCAGGTTTTAGTAAATAAATGAATCATGCGATTTCACATACATGAAGTTTAATTTAATTACATGATCCCAGAGAAGCCATGAATTAATTAATTCCCGCCTTAAGTTCATCTATTGTGTTCTCTTATCACCGAGGTTAGTGGTGTCTATCTTTAGCGTGTTTATATAATCACAATAGAATCTTCTTCAAACTGGCTTCTTTGGAAAGTTTGCATTTTCTGAGAAATTCAAGTTTTTATTATGCAAGTAGGAAACATAGGCCGATGCTGTGTTTAGCTGATGATTTTCAACAGTTGATGAAAATAAGGTAGTAAACGACAACTTTAAAGCTCATTAATGACAAAATACATATCAGCTAGCTGTATTAACTAATCGTCGCTGTCGGCCTGAAATAAAAATGGTTTCCCGTGGGAATATAAAGATACGTGGAAGATTTATTTCCGTCAGCCAGGCGCTGCGTAAACTAAACAGTTTTCGCACGTGTTGGAATGACACAGATAACGTCATCTGAACATTATATTATCTACTAGCTGTGTTACCTGTAGTTGAGAGGTATAAATAAAAAGTAGTTTCCCGTGTAAATATAAAGATTGGATCAACTTATGAAGAAATAATCCAGTTATTTTGATCTCACAGTCATTCAGTTTTAATACTCGTGAAATAAAATATGACAATTGGACAAATTGAATTGATATCTAATTTTATAGAGCAGGTGATATGTATTAATGTATAATTAATTAATAAATAATATTAATATTATATAAATACAATGTATTAATATTGTACGATAATTATATGTGAGGCAATGGCAACACTGCGTGATACACACGTGTACAGGATAGTATACAATACAGCAGTTTTAATGGCGAATGTGAGTTAGCGTCTTCTTACAGTTATTACATTATACAATACATAAAAGCAGGAATAATGGCTTTGGCGCTATTAAGTCAAAACTTTTATGTAAAAAGAAATAGCAAGTTCGTTAACGGCTAGAAACGGACTGTGGGGAGTTAGAGGGGAACAATTTCGAAAAATCTATCTATTTCGAAATTTTAGCTTTCTGCCTTCGGTAAATCCCCACTCCTACTCATTTCACATTAACAATAAGGTGTTATATTATGAAGCACATTATTTGAAGCCTAAATTCCAAACATTGTTCTCATTGCACTTTTACGTTTTGAGGTAGAAGCAAAACGTGACACACGTAGGAATTCTGCTTAGTTAACGCTGCTCCTACGTGACGGGCTTTTTGATTAACAAATATGCGGACAGAAAAACACGATTTTCGATTCTTAGTATGGGCTGAATGGAAAAAAAAAATGGATCTTCGCCAAATTTAAACAGAAAATCCTACAAACCTTAGATTTTTATTTATACAGTGTGTTTGGTAAGTAGATAGACAAACTTCTAGAGGTGATTCTACTCACCAAAAGGAACAAAATTGTCCGTATGATGTATGTTCCTATTCCTAATAGTATATCCAGAAAAATCGATTTTTGTGATCTTCGAATGTACCTGTTTTATGACATAAATTCAGCTTCACCAGATACATTATTGCTGCTGGATGTTTTCTGATTATTTAAATTAAATTCTCTTTAATATTCGTTTATTTTTATTTGCAATTTCGGTTTTACAAATACTTTTAACAGAATCTGAAAATAAGAAAATTAAAATTTATTTTAAAAACCTTAATTTTGGCTCCTAAAATTATCCTCTGAAACAACAAAGAACTTTTAGATTTTAAGGAAAACTTCTTCAGTCAATATGCTTTCTAACCTTACAATCCTTTTCCGACGAGAGTTAACATGTTTTGGAAAGCGGCATATTTATTTCAAAAACAACAGGTATTCTACGGTTCGATTTTCCTTTCTTGTTGTTATGCCCAAACAAATTAGGGCTAAAGAAGACGCATGCAATTACGCCATGTGATGGTGTCATCAATTAAGATTTTACATTCTTGTCTCGAAAATTCTCATTTTTGTCATCTCTTGGGTAGGATCGATGGACATTTGAGGAAATGTTTCGAAAATCCCATCATGAATACGACCTCAATAGCTGATTTCCCTTAAGAGAAATCTGCTAAAAGTACTCTCAAGCAAAAAGTTATTGAATTCGTTTAAAAAACAGCAACAATATCAATATAGACGCTGAGGTCCAACAAACAATCAGTAGTTTTTGGTTTATTTGTCTCTCCTCTAGAGCCTACTTCATATTCTTGTTTGTCATTAAAAATAGAAATATTGTTGATAAATTTAAATACTTTGTTGAATTAATGAAAATTAAAAAGTATTGTAATGCCATCAATTTACGCTCTCTTAATACAAATGCAAATATCTCGGTTAATATTTAAGATAGAGAAAAAATGTATATAACAATATTTATAGTAAATTTAATTTGCAATAAGATTGGTTCTATACAATTTTTCGATCCGACGCATAACAACGGAGATATTTTGAAACATCTCCCCCTAAACCCACCCCCCTCCCACTGGTCCGGTTTCAGACATTAACGAGCGTGATCTTTCTTTTTACATAAAACGATGAAATATCGAGTTTGGTAACGATCAAACAAAAATTGCGACCGCTAGAGCTTAACAGACAAATATATACAGACAATTAAATATATAATTTTGAACGGACCTCATTTTCGCCATCTCCTCGGTTGGATCGATGGACAATTGAAGAAATTTTTCGAAAATCGCGTCATGAGTACGACCTCAATAGCTGATTTCCCTTGAGGGAAATCTGCTAAAATCGTATCATGAGTACAGTAATTGAGGCCCTTAAGGGAAATCATTTATTCAGGTATGTATATATATAAAACTTACTTGCCTGTCTTTTAACGCTCTAGAGGTCGGAATCTTTGGTTAATCGTTACCAAACTCAATATTTAAACGTTCAATGCAGAACTAACGATCAAGTTCGTTTATTGCTGAAATCGAATTAGAGGGATGGAATCAGTAAGATCGGAAAATTGTAAATAGCTAATCTGGTTGCAAATTTAATTTACTATACATTTTGTTCTATACATATTCTCTATATTTCCAAGACTAACGGAGGTATTGACATTTTTTTTTAAATGTTCAAGCATTCTGTTATAATTTCATTCAAATATTTATGAGGTGTTGCCTAAGTCGGAAATAATTAGAAACTTTGTTACTAGTCTTTGTGGGTTTAAATAAAAAAAATGATTTCCTGTGGAAATCTACTCAAGGATATTGTAATTCCCACTCCTACTCCTATCAATGGTAGATGCAGCATAATGTAGTCCACGTTGACTATATTCATATCCCTGATACATATTACAAAAGAAAGTCGCAATTCTAGATCTGCAAGTCTCTTGGAACATTAATGAATATTATCCAGTGAACAGAAGTCTGAGGTAAAAATTTGAAAATTGAATAAAACTAAATAATGTTCTAAATTATTTATTAACGTCCACTTTTTGCAACTAAGGCTAATTGGGACGGGTTAAATAAAAAAATAAAATAAAATCCTTAGTCCCACCCTGGCTAGAAAAGGGTGGTAACCTGTAGATAACCCGTTCCAATTAGTCTTAGTTGCAAAAAGTGAAGTTTAACAAGTAATGTTTTAGGACCTTAAAAATGTATTCTATACACAATTCAGTCTTAACATTTCCCCGACCAAATCAACATTAACATTATTTGACGCCGAAGTAAACACAAATCCAGAGGGTGTTAGTTAAGTATCAAATCGCTCAAATTAACAATACTCCTTCCCTTAATGGATATACCCAATTCTAATCAGACATTTCCATAAAACACGCCTAAACTCTTTGGCGCCCGGAAGGCATAAGTCACAAATTTATTGATGACATCAGGCTATGAATTTATCCTAGCATCTCACATAGTGAGCTGATGCAACAATATGTCTTATTTAAACTTGAAGTAAGACATTTTGTAATATACTGGCTGGCCTACTGCTAATGTGAGAAGCGTAGGAGTGATTTGTTGGTAAGACTGTTAGAAAGATATCTATCTGCTCTAAGGTAGAGAAATCTCACCAGATATTCTGACTGAAAACCAGAAAGTACGAATTATTCGCTTAATATTTGAGGAAAATTCCATTCACACCTGGAACGGCATAAGTGGAGAAAATTCGGTTCAAGGCTAGAGTTGGTAGATAGTCATCCCTCTGTAGCCTGCATAAGCTGACTAATGATAGGCATTAGGCGGGATGAATATGCAGACCACACTTTAATCTGCCCTCTAGTCTTGCCCCATTGACATGTTTTAAGTGAGAATTTAAACAAGGAGGTCTAAATTCAAGATACCCAAAAGATAAGGTATCCGGCGATGACCTGAAAATCATTAGAGGCTGAATGATGATGGTATTTTTTTTTTGTCAAGACTGTACTTTACACAATATTTTTACATGCCTCTGTCTCAGTGTTGCAGTAGTACCCGGCGTTGCACGGGATATATTAAAAATAAAAGTATTTGTTATGTAAGACTTCAATATTCCCAATATTTTTATATTACCCGTCTCCTGTGCATGAGGCTTTTTTTATAACATTATTTACCATAATTCCACCACATAATTCTTAATCGTAGAAAGTATTCTGCATTACGAACCATGTATGAATAAAAGTTGTTTTCCCCTCAAAACGGTCCAAAGCACAACGATGGAAGCTGTTTCATGTGCAATAACCACTATTATGTCTGGAAAGTTAACTGTCTAATCGTAATGGTATAGTTGGATTCATGAGACGCGAGACAGTCCGCGCATGGGGGTGGGGATGGGTGGTAGGCTTGGTGGGGATGAGAGGACGTGTACTACCCAAGCTGAACATATTTGCCAGCATGCCATACACTTGCTCCAGTCCTTTAAGTATCGATACTGAGTAACTGTAGTCTAACCTTTCTCTAGTATATGTTCTACTTTTCCTAATTTATATAAAAATATAGTGCAGAAAATGAGAAGCAGCATTGATTAAACATTATTAAAAATCAAACATGAATAAAAAAATAAAATAATAATTTATTTAATGCACAAAAAACGTAATTTATTATTGATTAGTGATAATAGAAAGTTAGTGGAATTGCATATACTTGCATAGTTTACATAAATAATAATTTTGACATTATTATTTAAATTTTTTTTTAAACTTACAGATAATTATTTATACTTAAAACTTATGGATATTTGTTTAGAAACTTAAAGATAATTTATAAACTTACAGATAATTATTTTTAATACTTAAAGATATATTTTTAAAAATGTAAAGATAATTTTTTTTATAAATTACACAATGATTTGTGATACTTAAAACTTACAAATAACTTTTTAAAAACCTACAGATAATTTTCTTACCAAAATTACATTTCAAAAAATATCAAAATAATTTATTTACCACCTAAATTAATAGAAGTTAAATAAAATATAAGTTAACTTTTTATATATATATATATATATATATATATATATATATATATATATATATATATAATTGCTTTAAAATTGGTCAAATGACAACGCCATCTCCTCAATGCCGCTTAAGGGCTCATCATCATCGTCATTATCATCGCCGCTTGAATGTATGTCACTATCACTGTCAATTTAAATTTAAATGGCGACTTATTGACAGGTACACTAGGGATGGTGAAAAAATATCAATATTTCCCCCAGAAAATATCTAAATTATTACCTGATATACCCCCCCCCCCGATATATCGGTATTTCGATATTAAAATTCAAGTATCGAAAACCGATTTCTTTTTTTAAAAACAAAAATAATTGTTGCAACGTATTAACTTGAGGTTAGAGCAAGACCTTGCAGGGATTTATATCGACATTTCTTCCTACATATCAGATCACCTATTTACCTATTCCCGCCACAATATGCTAACATAAACTTGGGTATAAACTCAGAATTCTATAAGTTCTCCTGTTACACTAAATCAACAACTCACTGTAATGTATACTTATTTATTTATTTATTTGAGCTTCGCAGTTTTGGGGATTTTGCTCTAAAATAAAGTAACAGAATTAAGTATTAAATACATTTAAGGGGAAAATTACATTTCTGATTAATTAAGGTTTGCGAGAGGGGGGATGGCAGGCCAATATACGCTCCTCTTCGATCAACCAGTTAATTGCTTCAAAAAATTAATATGGATTTCAATGAAAGTCTGATAATCTATCCAGGTACTAAGTTTAGTAAATTCGTACTTGTGAGCGAATAGGTGACTATAACGAAAATTATATGCACATTACCTGCATTGTGAACTGTTATATAACAAAAGTTACTCTAAATAAAAAAAGTCACTCACGCAGGGCTGCGTTAACTAAGCAGATTTCCTCCGAGCAACACATATTTGTATTTATCACTAAAAGTAAAAGCTCAATGAGGCCAATACTTGGTATTAAAGCTTAGAATAAAGTAGTTCATGATGTAATAGCTTATTGTTAGTATGACACAAGTAGGAGTGGCGGTTTACTCAGAGTTGAAAACTGAATAATCTAAATATTTCGATTCATATTCATGGTAGAGAAAATATGTATATAACAACAACATTTATGGGCTATTATATTTGCAATAATATTGCTTCTATACACTTTTTCCATCCGAGTTATAATAACGAAGATATTTCGAATTTTCGAAATTCCTCCCTCCAGTCCGATTTCAGCCGTTAACGAACTCGATCATTCTTCTTACATAAAACGCTAATATATCGAATTTGGTAACGATAAAACAATTATTGCGACCGCTAGATCGGTAACAGACATATATATATATATATATATATATATATATATATATATATATATATATATATATAAAATTTTGACCTTATTTTCGTCATCTCCTAGGTAGGATCGATGGACATATGAAGAAAAGATCGAAAATTGATAATTAAACTCCATCCTTAATATTTAACTCGATATCTAATAGTTTTATGTAAAATGAAAGATCAAGTTCGTTAATGGCAGAAATCCGTTCAGAGGGACAGGTGGTTTAAAGGGGAATTTCGAATATTTGAAATATCTCCGTCGGATCGTAAAATGCAATCGACCCAATCTTGTTAAACCATTGATGGTCTGCAGTTGTTTCATGCATTATTTTGCAACTCAATTATTAAGCGAGTTATTTGTACTTTTTTTCTTGTATTCTGCCTTCAGTAAACCCCGTCTCTGTTACTATCGTTTTTTTTTACATATAAATAGAGAATTTGTGGTGAGATGAGATCACGAGCGTGTTATACACAGCACTTGGAAAATCTGCTTAATTTACGCAGCCCCTGGGTGACAGATTTCATTTCATTTCAGACCACTAAATCACAGGAAATACATATGTGCATTATAGATGGCATTTTATTATAATGAATGCTATTCATAATTATGATTTGAATTATTCACGGTGGCGGGGGAGAGGGATAGATTAGGAAGTGTAATTGTTCAGAATGATTACTATAAAAATACCATCAATATTCAGTGAACAATGGTTTTCCGGGCATCACCGGGTACCGTACCTAGTATGTGTATATATATATATATATATATATATATATATATATATATATACACATATAATTCCGAAAACCCAATAGGAAACAAAATATCACTATTTTTAATTTCAGGCCTCCCTTATAATCCCCACTCCTGGTGGGGATTAGTAGACGTTATAGTCTAAGTTGGGTAAATAGTAATATAGGTACCAAGTTTCATAAAATTCGGTTCAGCCGTTTATGCGTAAAAATAAACAGACACCAAAGCCACATATTACAGATACGTGTCTATGGGATGGGAAACGAAAAAGTTTCTTGAAAAAAAAATAATACATATATATATATAAATATATATATATATATATATATATATATATATATATATATAATTGTAACGTATGTGTGAACATTGATTTTTTTCTCGAAATGCCATGTTACTTTTTCGTTTTACGCGCCATAGAAACGATATTCTACAATTTGTGGTTTTGGTGTCTGTTTGTTCATTTATTTATTACCTTTTCACGCCTAAACTACTGGACCTAATTTGATTTTTCTTATTCTTTTTCAGTAAATAAGCTATCAACAAAAATTGTTTATTATGATATTTAAAGCAACATTTGTTATATACAATTTTGCCTTATAACGAATTATAAATGAGTTAAATGCTAAAAAGAGTGGGAGCCAACAATATTATTGCACAAACGACTGAACGGAACACGACGAAACTCTGTATGTGGGCTATTATTAGAATATCCTTATTATAAGCTATATGAACATCTTTATAAAGAACATGTGAAACATTATAAATACTATGTTCGGGCATACAATAGAATATTTGGTACTTGTGTATTATATCCACCACATTTTAGTTCCACGCTAGAGTGCGACGCTAGCTCTCCCAGGCTAATGAGGTTATCTTTTGTCATAGTTGCGTTTGCTGTTTATTTGCGTTTGTTGTTTATTGTGCTGTTTAGTGTTTCTTAGTCCTTTAAAAATGCCTCTTTGGGATTTGCCAACGACTGAAGAAGACGCTGTTAAATATTTACAGGAGAGGAATATTTTGGCTATCAGAAGAAAGTGTTCTAAATCACATTGTATGAAACTTTATAGTGGAA
This sequence comes from Riptortus pedestris, assembly GCA_019009955.1. Classification (NCBI taxonomy): domain Eukaryota; kingdom Metazoa; phylum Arthropoda; class Insecta; order Hemiptera; family Alydidae; genus Riptortus; species Riptortus pedestris. The sequence goes on along the minus strand of CM032228.1, from coordinate 79,144,584 downwards.
AAAAAAAAGTGTTTTTTGGAAGTGTAATGTAAGAAAGTGTGGTGAGCAAGTCGGTGTTCGGATTGGCACTTCGTTCGAAGGAAGTAAAATTCCATTTTGTAATGCATTGAAGTTCATTTACTGCTGGTGCGAAGAATTGACATCTGTCAATTTTTGCAAAAAACAACTCAAAATTTCCAATAAGTGCATTTTAAATTGTATTTCCACACATTTCCCGCCTAAATGTGAATAAAATGTTTTATTTTTAAAAATTGTGTTTTCTTTTATTTATCACTAGCTTAGATACCCGGCTTCGCCCGGGAATTCATTTGAGGCTGAATGGTGATGATATTTTTTTGGCAAGGCTTTACTTTGCACAATATTTTAACATTTACCCGTACCAGTGCTTCCGGTTTATACCCATCATTGCTATGGATTTGTTAATAATAAAATTAATTTTTTATGTAAGACTTCACTGTCTTCCATATTTTCATATTTCCCGTCTCCTGTGCATTATGCATAGATTTGGTTTATTAAGGATAAAATATTAACATAGATTTGAATTTATTTTTCCAGGGGAGGTTCCTGGTAGTTGGTATTGTAAAGAATTGTTAAACATATCAATATTTCTACGCGAATTACTTGCTTCATACATTGTACAACAAAATAGTTGGCTCCCGCTATAGTATTTAGTGTATATATCGTTTATACTTTGTTATACGACAAAATTGAATATAACAAAAGTTACTTTAAATAACAAAGTAAACAACTTTTGTCATGTGCATATTTGCAAAAAAACCAATAGAAAACGAAATATCACTATTTTTAATTTCAGGCCTCCCTTACCACCCCCCAATCCTGCCCGTCTCTAGAAATGTTGGTATTATAAGGAAGGAGTTAGTGCTAATACACATAAGGAGTTTCGTTTAATTCGGTTGAATCTTTTGTGCCATATAAAATTGTTGACTCCCACTATAAGTTTTAGCGTATATCTCGTTTATAATACGTTATACGAAAAAGTGTATATAACAAAAGTTACTCTAAATAACAAAATACACTTCCGCTATAGGTTTTAGCGTATATCTCGTTTATAATTCGGTATACGAAAAAAGTGTATGTAACAGCTGAGGTAAGAAAGAGGGAGTGAGAGAGGTTCTAGATTACAGGAAGGTCTCCCCACCCCTCCCCGACGCTCCAGGTTAACCAACAGAACATGAATAATTCGAACTCTCAATTCCGCTAACATTACCTTATATACATTCTATTTTCAATTCTAATTATGTATGTTTAAATACTTTTTTTTGTGAATTAATTGATTTTTTAAACACATTAAAGGAAGAAATTACTTACTTCCGATTAATTAATGTTCCGGTAAAAGACCGAGGAAGGGGGGGGGGGTAATATAATTTGCTCCTCATGAAACAGTTACTTGTTTTTAAAATGCTTCATACAATTGAAATGTTCTTGTTTATCGCCATCATATATCATGGTGAGGTAAAATTAAATTAAAAGATTGAATGGTATAACTTATTCAAAAATTGGAATGAATTGCAGGCTACAATATTGATATTTTTAATACGACCAAGATATATATTAAGTTACTCTAAATAACAATGGAAAAGTTTTTGTTATGAGCATGTTTGTTAATATAGCTTATAATTTAGTAGCAGTTGGTGCAAAGTCAGAAAGTCAGTTAACTGCGCCTAACTAAAGTTTTTAGCGTATATGCCGTTTATGCTTCCTTATACGACAAAAGTATATATAACAAAAGTTACTCTAAATAACAAAATAAACAACTTTTGTTATGGGCATATTTGCCGAAACCCCAATAGGGAACGAAATATCACTATTATTAATTTCAGGCTTTCCTTATAACCCCCACTCCTGCCCGTCCCTAGAAACGTTAGTATGGCTTATTATAAGGAAGGCGTTAGTGCTAATTTACATACCGAGTTTGGTTTAGTTCGGTTGAGTCTTTTGTGCAAAATAAAATTGTGGACTTCCGCTATAGTTTTTAGCGTATAACTCATTTATACTTCGGTATACGACAAAAGTGTATATAACAAAAGTTACTCTAAATATCAAAATAAACAACTTTTCTTATGTTCATATTTGGCGAAAACCCAATAGGAAACGAAATATCGCTATTTTTAATTTCAGGCCTCCCTTATAACCCCCACTCCTGTTCGTCTGAGAGAATATTAATATAGCCTAAAGTCTAAGTTGGGTCAGTAGTAATATACATACCAAGTTTCATAAAATTCGGTTCAGCCGTTTATGCGTGAAAAGGTAACAAACAAACAAACAAACAAACAAACAAACAAACAAACAAACATACACGAAAGAAACAAAATGCAGTTATGGTGTCTATGACATGTGAAACGAAAAGTTATCGTGAAATTTCGCGAAAAAAATCAATGTACAGACAGAGGTTACAATTTTATATATATATAGATTATAATTCCGTAGAAGGTTATATGGTAAGTATAACCTCCCTTGCTGACAATGAATCGTACTACTTAAAATAGTAGCGCACTCTAGCCTGGAACTAAAATGTTGAGGATATAATTCACAAGTACCGAATATTTTTAAGAATGCCTATTAAATACTTAAAATAGGTATATTTGATGTGTTTGAGCTCCTTTTGGGAATACAAATTGTGAATACTAAGCAGTTTACATCAACAAATAATTTCTAAAAAGTATGTTTATGAATTATATGGCTCATTATGTTGTAAAAAAAGCTACCTGCCCTGAGAACTCTCCCTGTCAGAGAAGAACGCATTCCAGGATACTTTTAGCAGATTTTCCTTAAAAGAAATCAGCTTTTGAGGTCGCACTCATGATGCGATTTTCGAAAAATTTCATCAAATGCCCATCGATCCTATTCAGGAAGTGACGAAAATGATGCCCGTACAATACTGTATATATTTGTCTGTTACGCTCTAGCGGTCGCAATTTTTGTTTGATCGTTAGCAAACTCGATATTTCATCGTTTTATGTAAAAAGAAAGATATGTGTTTATGTAAGAAGAAGGGTTTAGTGGGGGGATTTTCGAAAAATCTCCATTACTATACGTCCGATCGAAATATTGTTTAGAACCAATCTTATTACAAATTAAATGTACTATAAATATTGTTATACACATTTATTCTCTATCATGAATATTAACCGAGATATTTTCATTTTTCAGCTCTTGTTACATAAACAACACTCTGTTATATAATTTGGGCTTAAATACCAAATATTGTTTTCAAGAAACCTTTATTATACGAGATAAATGCAAATATATATATATATATATATATATATATATATATATATATATATATATATATATATATATACTAATTAATTCAAGTTAGTATACCTTGTCTGCCTTCCTAGGTCTGTTGCAGGAATGAATAGAAATCTTTGTATTCTGAAACTCCCATTTAATATCATTGGTTTGAAGATGAGATCATGCTAGCAGTATATAAAGAGGACATACTATATATTTCTTAGGACATGTTTTCATTGTCCAGGAATGAGAACAGATCTCATGCAGAGACCAAAATATATATATATATATATCTTTTTTATTCATTACTTCATATGTACTAAAAGTACAAAAATGATTTTATTAATTCTTAATTGCAGCTTATTTGTTTGTGGCGCCCATTTTTATTTCGTAATGCCCACCAATCAAGCACCAATTAGGAGGGGCTGTGCTGCCGTCAACATTAACATATTTTTCTTAGCGCAGGATTATGCTTGAATACTGCACCAATGATCATTAATTGTGTTCTGCATTTCTCCCCCTTTAATTTTGTAACTCAGCATAATTAGTAGTCTTGTAGGTGAAAATGTCTCTTTAAATTTGGCGGAACGGAATTGCGCAGATGCTACTTTCTGGAGCCATCAAGGAATATCGAAGTTGATTTTAAATTTAATTTGCATATATCATATTCACTATAGCGAAATCTTAACACTAAAAAATGTCTGCTTTTGAATATCGGTCAATATAGACTTGAGGTATTCTGTATAGACACGTAGCTTTTAATTTGTCTTTAGTATGAAATGTGAGAAAGTATTTTTTTTATTTATTAAAAGTATTTTTCTTTACGGTAGTTGTTGTTTCATAAGATTATTTATTGTGTAACAACATTATCGGTATTATTTGTGTCTTATCGTTTTCAGTACTCAGTTAATACATAATCTTCACATATAAATATGTATCTCCCGTCCTTCTTAAATTTTAATTATTGTTTACATAACCATATTACCAAGGGAAAAATAGAATGTGAGATGACAGTATCTTTGTGTAACTACACCTAGTTGCGAATCATAGTTTATGTAGTTCGACACGAGGGACTTTCTATAATCTGGTATATATGATTTTAATCATTACATTAACGGCTAGATTTATTTGTGGTTATATTTTTACAGTGATTTTTTAAAGGTATTTTTGAACTAATGCATCGTTTATATACAAATAAATGGCTAATTCATTCTCCCCTAATTATCCGACTTTTTAGCAGATTTCCCTTAAGGGAATGGACACTAAGATCATATTTGTTATTGTCTGTAGTCAGACCTGAAATAGTGGGGAGTTTAGAGGGGAGGGGGTGATTTGAAAATTCAAAATATATTTTTTATTATGAGTCGGATCGTAAAATGTTATAGAACCAATCTTGTTAAACTATTGGTGTTCTACAATTGCTGTTCCATACATTTTGTCCTAACACAATTATTAAGCAAGTTATTCACGCTTTCTTATTTTCAGCCTTCAGTAACTTGTCGCCCCTCTCCTTCTACTCTACTTTTCTTTTTTTTACACAAACATAGAGAATATATGGTAAGAAGAGATCACAAATGTGTTATACCTTTATGTGGGAAATCTGCTTAGTTTAAGTAGCTCCTGTGTAACGGACTTTTTTTAACTTTCCGACCACCCTCTTGTTCCTAGTTGATGGATAATCAAGGTGTTACTGTGCATACTTTTGTCACGCTTCCTGTATATCACATTTACCAATTAGTCCTCCTGATATACTCCCTAAGTGCAGATAGATATCTTTCCAACAGTCTTACCAATAAATCACTCCCATATTTCTTACATTAGCAATAGACCAGTATATTACAAAATGTCTTACTTCAAGTTTAAATAAAACATATTGTTGCATCAGATCACTATGTGAGATGCTGGGATAAATTCATGGCCTGATGTCATCAATAAATGTTCTTTGATCAATGTTATTTGGTCAATATCGTACACAATATTTAACCATTTCATTTGAGAGTTAAAGGATTTGTTTAGCAACAGTTCAAATCATATCAGGAAGAATGGGAATTTAGAGAAGGGGTAAAATAGAAAAATATCGAAATATATATGTTAGTATGTATCTGACCGAATATTGTTACATAATAGTCTCGTTGAAAGTGTAATACACTAAGTTTGTTTCATCCATTTTTTTCTGAAACTCAAATATTAACAGAGATATTTATATTTTTATTTGTTTGTCATTAGTTGCCCCCCCCGCTTCTTCGTATGCGATTCTCACTTAAAGCAATTTAAATATTAAATATTCTAATCCAATTAAATATTAATTAAATTTCTCTTATCAGGCTTAAATTTTAAATATCTTTAAGTGAGCTGCTTTTTATGGGAGAAATAAAGAAAGGATGTAGAACAATATTGACAGGGGCTCATTACAACTGGCCTGAAATTTTCTTAATCTAAGCTATACATGTGTGATGGATGTTTTGAGGATTTGTGAGGCCGAAACCCTCAAATGGTCCCTTGGCAAAATCTCAAAAGTTAAGGAAGCTGGTGCAAAATCAACTTCAGTGAGCCTAAGACAATTAGAAAAAATAGGTATGATTTAATATACAGTCTGTATTTTTTTCTGTGCTGTTTTGTGAATGATTTAGGGAGAATTTGTTCAAAAACTAGGTCTCCTTGGACTAAAGCAAATTCAAATTAATTTAAAATGGAAACGTGGACAGCATGTTAGTTCAGATGCTATTTATAAGAGGTAGTTAGCCTTTTTTCTTTATGAGTAAGTAAAAATAATATTATTTGTTTTTGCAGGAAATGTCTCTGACTGACTTTGAAGAAGGGATTTTCTTTGATGCGGATGATCCTGATTTCTCTAATAACAATTACTCTTCAGACATCACTATCTTGAGTACAGTTATTTTATTTCTTACCATTTTTTCAGTCGCATAATTTTTCAATTCTTCTTGTAATTTAATCTTTTTTTTTGTTTTGAGTAAGACATGGTGTTAGTGTGATTAAATTTTCATGCTACGTTTCATGAGTATGCATCAAAAATTGAAGTTGGTTAAAAAATACAATTGAAGTCAATGTTGAAATAAATTAAACCAAATCCGAATATATGAGAGAAATTAGAAAAATGGGGAATATTTGTGCTTTTAGAAATTAAGATATACTATTTCTAAATTTATTTAGAATGTTATGATTTCATATTGACTTAAGATACTAAAAAATTGTAGCTTACCATTATTTGCCTAGTGGCAAGAACACTAATTTTTCTGTATGTCACAGTCTGTAGTGGGATTTGTTGACTATTTCATAACAGAAATGGTGGAAAGAGGGTGGGGAGAATGTGGCTATGAATATGCCATAAATCATACATTGGCCCTTTAGGAACCACTGAGTTTTTTTAGTTAGAAATAAGTTATTTCAAAAATTGGATTCTCAGATTATACTTGTTTGTCATTATTAGTTGGCAAATTACATAATGGTTGTAAGTTTTTTATTTATAAAATTAGTGAACGATTCTTATTAAAAACAAGTGCTAATTCAGTATGAAGTTGATTGGTAATCATGTTTATTGTATATTGTTCTCCTTGCGAGAAAATATCTTCCATAAAAGCAGGTGCTGCTGAAGCATATAAATACTTTAATATTTATTTTACTAAAAACACAATTAACACCTAACAGTGGTAGAAGTATGTAAATTGAATATTTCACTTTAATAAAAACTTAACTTTTCTGTGGGAGTGCGAGAAGTCATCTGGTGATTTTTTTTTGTCCTGCCAAGTGATACAGTCTTAGTTGAACTTGCCAAAGCTGCCTCCAATTTTCAGTATTGTTTTAAATTTGGGCATCATTTACCTCCTTCCCAGCTGGCCTGAAAAGTAATTAGATTGAATTCTTGAGATTTTTTGTTTTTCGAGTTACATAATGAATTCTCTTGTTTTAAATGACAATGTTTCCTGGGATCTTTTTATTACAGACCCTTATCCACTGAATCCTCACCTTTTGGACCTTCTTAAATTCATGCCCTCCATCCAAAGTCTAAGAACATCCCATTCCAAACTTTATCTTCCATTCCTCCAATGGAAGATAAAGTTTGGAATGGGATGTTCTTAGACTTTGGATGGAGGGCATGAATTTAAGAAGGTCCAAAAGGTGAGGATTCAGTGGATAAGGGTCCTCCATATAGTCTCTTTGATCAAGTGCTGAATTGAATGAGTTACATATGTGAGCGATGACAAACTCAAATGTTTCTCTCCTTCAATGAGCCAGTGGTTTGAAGAAAGGCAATTGTTTACATTTATGGTTTAAAACAGCTTAGTAGTTACAAAAACAGAAGATAATAAATATTCAAAATTTATATAATATTAAACAAATTTAATATTTGAAAAAAGATAAAGCAATTAAGTGAGAAAAACATTTGAACACCAGTTAGTAAAATAAGAAAAGATTGAACAGGTGAGCTTAAATATTTTGTTATGACTTCTTCAAAACTACTTTCCTTCCCTGAATGGTGCACAACAGTTTTTTTTTCTTTTACTTAACTTATTATGTTATATCAAATAAAGGGTTAGAACCGCCAATATAAATGATACTGTTATCATACCTGTCGGTGGAGACCGTCGTCACTGGCTGATGGTCGAGTACAGCTGGTAAGCGCTTTCGAGGCGATGACACCATCTTCAGGCCCGTCAATCCGTCATTGCATCGAAAGTGCTTGCCAGCTGTACTCAACCATCAGCCAGTGACGACGGTCTCCACCGACAGGTATGACAACATTATTATGTTATATCTTTTCATATTAAATTTCTTTTGTGTAAATTTTGATAGCTTATTATCTTTTGATTTGATTATTTTTATTTTTTTTTAGTTTATTCTCATATTTTAGATTTAGTGAATACAGGTAATGTTATTTACATGACACAATGTAAAACAATTCCAATAAAAAAGTGACAACTGTTTGAATTTGAAAATATTGTAGATTGATGTGCTCTTTCATTTTAGTGGTTAGTGGCTGCAGTTGTTCAGCCAAACTTAAAACTCAAACTTAATATTCATGCAAAAAGATAGTTAGAGTACTTTGAATGACTAAATAGCCACGGGTTTGAGGTGAATCAAAACCAAAACTTCAAAATATCTTTTTAATTTTCATCCTATATGTTTAGGACATAATTGATTGCTAATAATATTCCTCAAGGGCAAGTAAGGAGATGGATAGCAGGTAAGAAGATGGTATGAAATTTACAATCGATACACATGAATTTCAGAAAATTTCCCCCAGGAAATACCCCGTTGAAATTATTTACATTTTAATATTACTTCTCGTAAATAGGTCCCAAAAATTCATCAACATCATGATCAAAAGGCTTCGCTTTGCAGTTGCAACCATTTTGTTATATTCATACTATACCCAGCAAAACCTTAGGAGATGTTTGATGTCTTCAAGAAAAGGATTTTCTAGGCTTCACTCTCTCTCTTTGTCCAATGACCTTTTCTTCAAATATATTTTTGATGTGCCTTATGATATGCCTAAGACGTTTCCTCCTTTTTTCCATGGCCTTGATAAGACTTTTACTTATACTTACCTCATTTAGAACTTTCTCCTGGGAATTTTCTTTTTGAGTAAACTTGTTCTGGTGATTCTGCGTCCAATCCTCATTTCCATTCTTTCCAAAATTCCCTTTTGTGATGAGTTCAACTTTCACTTCCATAAAGCAGTACACTTCAAACGATAGATTGACTCACTGCTAAGTTACATTTTCTGAGTTGGTATTCTGGCAGGTGGAAGTGACTTCTAATATATGTAGGATGAAAAAATTGATGGCTACGCTTCCACTATAATAATTTATTGTAACGGCAAAGTGCTTTCGATGCTGTGCATCATCGTCAGTGCCCTGTTGACACACAAAATAATAGTTACAATTTTCTATAAAATATGTTAGACACAAAAAACTTATCTTTCTTAGAACTAAATAACATATAAAACCTAACGTGGAACTAAATTACATATAAAACATTTCATATATCAACAGTTATTTTTTATTAAATTAAGTGGGTACAAGTAGGAAGTTAAAGCTAACTGAAAGAAAGACTATTTAAACAAAGAAGAGAAAGGGAGACAAAGGGGAAGAGAGCGGGGTCTTACCGAAGGTTTTCGATGTTGACCTGCCGGCTCTTGGAGCTAGACTGGCTTTTCATCCCAAATGAATCCCCCCGCTCTGTTCCCCTTTGTCTCTCTTTCTCTTCTTTGTTTAAATAGTCTTTCTTTCAGTTAGCTTTAACTTCCTACTTGTACCCACTTAATTTAATAAAAAATAACTGTTGATATATGAAATGTTTTATATGTTATTTAGTTCCACGTTAGGTTTTATATGTTACTAAGTTCTAAGAAAGGTAAGTTTTTTTGTTATATGTGTCTAACATATTTTATAGAAAATTGTAACTCCTATTTTGTGTGTCAACAGGGCACTGATGATGATGCACAGCATCGAAAGCGCTTTGCCGTTACAATAAATTGTTATAGTGGAAGTGTAGCCATCAATTTTTTCATCCTACATACATAAGTTACATTTGTTTGGTATCCATGCTCTTATTAATTATTTTTTTGTTTTGCTTTGGAAGTCTTGTTTAGCAAGTGCTACTCTTCTTTTGACTTCAGCTTTGCTAACATTTTCTTCAGTGATGATGCTTCCTAGGAAAAAATTAGAGCTCATACATACACACGCACGCACACACACACACACACACTTTTTTTATTTTCAAGAGGCTTGATTATTTCAGTTGGAATAGCTTCCTCTATGCCTGTAACTCGTCTCTGCAATTAATGTTCCTTCGAATTCTACAAGTCCTAGATTTGGTTACACTTATGACACTATAAATAGGTTAAAATTGCTAGAAGTATTGTGGTCTCTTTAAATACCTAACATGCAGATCAGGCTGCTGAGGATGATACTGGAAAGGAGTTTCTGTAAACTTAAAACGAGACTACCTTTGTGGTTACTATGGACCTAAGCAAGAGGACTCCTTATCACAAGTCCTGTTTGTCCTTGTCCTTGAAGTAGTGATCTAAGGAGTAAATAATCCATCATACAGGGAGTGCGTAAATTAAACAAATTTCCCAAATGTTGGAATAACACACTCATGATTTCATTTCACAATCTCTTCTCTATTTCTCCCATATTAAGAACCCTATATAAACAGATACTAATGCATAAGCTGGTTAATTAGATGTTCTGTGACTCAATTATTTAAAGTAAAAATTCGATGAGAAATGGGAGTTTACTGAAAACTGGAAACAAGAAAATACAAATAACTCACTTATATTCGAGTTATGAAAAATATATAGAACAATAATTGTAGATTGTTAAACATTTAACAAAATTGATAGAATTTTTTGATCTGAATAATAATAATTGATGATTTGAATTTTAGAATTTTCTTCTGTTTGCTAACCGGTGCACATTAGTTTTTTAAACTTAAATGATTTATTATTTTTTAAATCTTAAATTTGTTTTGTATTTTTATGAATTTTTGTATATTTCTGCTTTTTGTTTGTATGTTTTTCCCATTCTATTAAGTATTACCTATGTTAACCCATAAATGTAAACAATTAATTGCCCGTCTTCAAATCACTGACTAATTGCATTGTTTGTGGTTGATTAGCCATAAGAGAGAAATATTTTGTTCACTGTCACAGTAAGCTGTAGCTTAGTCATTAGACTATGCTGGCTGGCTATGACCAGAAGGCCTTGGTTCAAATTCCAGAAGACACTAATGCTTTTTCTCATGTAAGAAATAGTTATGAAGGACTTGCTAAACAGGTCATAAGGTGGCATTGGGTGTCAATGTTGGAAGAAAGAGAACCCAGGAAGCAGTCTTATTAGAAGCAAGAGAATAGCCACTCTAAATTAAAATACTTGTGAGGGGCAAACTCATCTCTAGGAATATTTTGGAGAAATTGAACAGAACGATTTAATAGTTTTTATTTGGTATCAAACTCTCCAGCAAGATTTGTATAAAACAAGCAACCATGGTGAGAGTAGAATGACCAAAGATGAGGCAAAGAGATGGTGTGGATAGGATTGGCTGAGTAGTAATAGTAGGGGACAGACTTGAAAAAATTTGTAATCAGGAATGCTAAGACTTTCCAGTTAGTGTCGGTCAAAATGAGGCTGAGTTTCTTGCTGTAGGGACTTATTCAATGGACCTAAGCCAATAGTAAGAAATCAGAGATAAGAGAGGTGAGATTTAAGAGTAATGGAAGATAAAGGAATGGAAACCTTTGACTAAACAACTGAAAAAGTAAAAGATTTTCTAGTGATAAGAGGAAATCTGGAGTTCTTGGTACTTCTAAGAAAACAAATGTGAGAAATTAATAACTTTATATGGTCATAATTATATTATTTTTTTTGTACTCAGGAGCATAGTAAGCTGAAAATTAAACATCACTTTATAGGTGAATCAGCCTCATATTTTTGCTTAAATGTTATATTATGCTTAATATATATATATATATATATATATATATATATATATATATATATATATCTTTTACAAAAAATAATAATAAACTCTGTCATAATGCTAAAGATTTGTATTTGTGTTTTATCATAAATAAGCATTTGAAAGTGTCTTTCATACTTGTCTTGTATTATAAAATTGAGGTTCCAGTATGTTTTCCAACCAAGTGAATGTCTTCTCTGAATTTCTTTATTCCTACTGTCTTTAAAGGATATAACCTGACTTAGGTATAAACAACCATAAACATCTCATAGAGTGTTATCGTTGACAGCTATTGGTATGCTGTTGGTGCATCACTTTTGTATAAGAGTAGTTTGGTTCTAGGCCTTCTTGACATTCTCTGTACAGTTCCTCTATCATTCCTAAAAATTCCTCAGCACTGGTTGAGATTAGAACATCATCAGTAAATTCAAGTTTATTAAAGTGAATACCATTTTATGTAATGCCCTTGATCCTCCACTTTAGGCGATAGCTTTCTCCTGCATACAGATATATAGATCAGGTGATAGATGATCTTGCTTTATACCTCTTCTGACTGAAATAATGGTTCACTTCTTTCTGCTACTATGTAGTACTGGTTGTACCTGTACAGCTCTTTTATTATTCGAATAAGACAATCATCAACATCTATCTCTTCCAAGGCCAGTATCATGCTAATGTGCTTTACAGTGTAAATATTAAATATCCTGGGATATTATATTCTCTATTTTTTTCAACGCGTCTCATGTAATTTAGCTTTTGTGCTACAGAAAAACATTTACGAAACCCTGCCTGATCTTCTGTTAATGAAGGAGATATTGTTGGTTTAATTTGGTTTTTCAAGACCCCTATAAAGATTTTTTATATAGTTGGGAATAAATATATGTGCCTGTAATTATCTATTAGATGTCCGTCTCCTTTTTTATATAGCATGATTATTTTTTTATTTCCATTTTGCTAGGATGTTTCCATGTTCTAGTATAAGTTTGAATATCTTACAGTTGTTTAGCAATGATTTCTCCTATAGAGATATGTCTCTAGACCTGGACTTTAATTGAATTTTAAATTTTTTAGTACTGATTGAATTTTTTCTATGAGTACACTTGGGATAGTTTCATGACAGCAGTTTTAATGTTGGCAATGTTTTTTTTTTTCATCCTGAATTCCAGTATTATAAAGTTTCTTTAAAAATTCTGTCTCTTTTGGGATTAAGTGTTTCCTATTAGTAGTTGTATTTTGACTATATGTATTTGTTAAAGAAGGAAGTCAATGTTTACTTGCATCTGTGAGTTCAATTATTTTCTTAATTGACTTTGTTTATCCTAATATATTTATTACAACCCTTTCACATTAATTTCTTAAATCTTTTTCTAATTAGGTTATTTATATCTGTATATTGATTTGTTATGCTCTATTTTCCTATCATTTTTTTCTCTTAGTGATGAGTGACAGTATTTGTTGAAAGTTTGTTAACATAGTAGAAATAATTACAACTTTGGATTTTACGTCTTTTAGATTTTAAAGTCTCAATCGGGATATTATATTTCAGTAGTATTTACTCAGTTGGTCTAATAATACTAGTTAGTGTCTTGAATCTTGTTCCAATCGATTGCTATTAAGAACTAAGTTTCTTTGGAATGCCTCTTGGTCATCTTTATAAGATTTTATTGCCAACTTATGTAGAATAACAATACATAGAATATTTATAAATTATGATACCATATTCTTTTTTTGAAAACATAAATAGATAGAATTCAGTTTTTGCTTAACTCCCTATAGGGCATAATTGTATAATTGTGCATTACTTTGTTAATGTAAAATGTTTTGATTCAGTGCATAATAGTGGAGATATGCATGAATTTATATTTTACACCCTCTCTTCAGCTTTAAATTCCATTTTAGTTATTATCAAAAATGATTTTTAATTTTATATGAAACAGTTAAATATTGAGTATTACTACAATCAATTAAAAATTTCTTGACTTCTAGAATGGTATTGATCACTTAATAAAATAGTATTGCAGTAGGGGATAAATAGGATAATGGTCCAAGGAGAGTCATAATTATCTCAACTGTTTAATCTAAACAAAATTAGAAATAAGCCTTTCTTTACTGAAGTTTATTTAGGCTTGCATCTTTGGTAGACCATGCTTCCACCTTCAGGCAACTTTCAATGACACCAATAATTAAAAATTTATTTATTATTTAAGTTAAGGTGTTCGGATATTTATTATGTCTTCATGATTTGATAATGTTTCTCTAGGCATGTTTCTAACTTCGTCTGGGCTATCTCTGTGGCTTATTCAGATATATATCTGTCTTGTCTGGTGCCTTGGGCAGAGCCTTTCCTTCCAGATAACTTTGTTTACTTTTTCCGACTTTTGCTCCTTTGAGATTTGGTCTTCTTTATTTATGGTATTTTATCTAGGTGGAATGATGGGCTTCCAAAGGTGGCCTATACGTCAGATCGAAAAAGTGTATAGTCAATCTTATTGAAAATTAAATGTACTATAAATATTGTTATATACTTTTATTCTCTATCCTGAATATTAACTGAGATATTTGCATTTTTCAGTTTTCAGTCTTTAGCAAACCCCCACTTCTACTCATGTTACATAAACAATTCTCTGTTATATAATATACCAAAATTTTATTCGAAGCTTAAATACCAAATATTGTTTTCAGGAGACCTTTATTATACCAGATACATGCAAATGTGTTCTGGTGCCCCCCCCCCCATCATAAGTTCTTGGACTATTAAAATTTGATTGATTGAGATAAAAATGATTCTGATTCATTATAAATTACAGGATGAGATAAGTAAATAGTTTTTAATAAAATTAATATGTTATATTCTGATATATTTCAGTATTGTTTTTCTTTCCTGTGACAGGTTGGCAGACCTGTTTGTTTACATTTCAGATGCTTCCCATCTGGAAATTAATAAAATTTATGGAAAGATTTCTTATTACCGTTTGTATTTATTCACTTAATATTCACGATGGTGTTGTGTTACCAGTATGTAGATTTATCTATTGTTAAACTTCAGGAGGGAAATCTGCTTAGTTTATGCAGCCCCTGCATGACCAACTTTTTTGTTTGAGAAAAATGGTTCTTACTTTCTGGAAGTTGAAACTGGGTTCCTAGATACCTAGTCCAATACTCTAGTATTGAGATTTGAGAATGGCTTCCAATCCTTATGGAAAATGTTTCTTAATGTCAAACTCCCTAATAAGAAGTCAGCATAGGTAGCTTGATGAGGAACAATAATTCTCAATTAATGCTATTATATAGTTTTAGTAATTGGCCATTAATAATTGCACTTCTTCAACCTCTCAATGTATGGGCTTCATGCTAGGAGAGTTTTACTTAAAGAAGGGTTTCCTTATGGGTTGTTCCCATACCTGCAGGATCACAGGTTTGACAAAAAAGTTGTTCAACTAGAAGGTGTATACTGCCCTGAATATCGATAAAACATAGAACTGAATAATAATTTAAAATCATCACATTCTTAATTCCTCATTTATTTATACTATTCAAAAAGGAGATAAAATGTCAGCAAAAACAAGCCACTTCAATTAATTTATTACACTTGCCCTACACGTTTATGGAATTATTATATACATCTTAAGTTATCCTCTTATTCACAACCTAAGTGGTTCCAATATATATTTCCAAGATTCTGGATTTTAATAAGAAATCCTCCAAAACTCCTTCCCTTAGTTGGGAAGTGCACTTGAATTCACTGTTGTACCCAGTTATAATGTCAATGGCAAACATAGCTGGTTTAATATGATCAGCAAGGCCAGGGCTGGATCAACCGTCTGCCCAAAGATTCATTATAGAAGGGCCCTTCAATCGTAACAGATCACACACAATCCGCATGCAGGAATATTTCTTTTATTCAAATAATTTCTTTTCTCTATAATAGTTACTTTGGGTAAAGCTCGGTAGCTTGAAATTGAATGCAAGAAGCTGTTGAGTGTCATGAGGTATGTAACTCTTGTAATATTGATTCTTCTGCCTATACTGATGACAGATCCCTCAGATTTAGCTTTTTCTCATTCCTAGTTCTACCTAAAATGCAATCTGTTACTTGATTTGTAATATGCACATTTTGGTGAGGGGGGAGGGTAGTAGTCTATTGTGCAACGCTAGGCCCTTAGCAGTGCTAAACCCTTGTTCATAACACAATGCACATCTATATATTTTGAGTTAGCAGTCATCATACAGCCTACAATTAGGATAGTAGGGTTCTCATAAACCCTATCTCACTCAGAAACCCCCGAAACACCTGCTGACTTCTCAGAAATTTACTTTCATACAGACTTGATATCCACTATAAAGTACAGGCATTATGTGTTGAAATTTGTATAAGTGAACAGATATTTGATCTACTTAAATGTGCATAAGAGCTTTTATATTTAAATCAGAAATTAGCTAGAAATCTAAAAATTTTAAGAGGAACAGATAATTAATTAACAATATATGAACATTTAAAAGTCGATATAAAAAATATATATACAATAATATATATATATATATATATATATATATATATATATATGTTATATTGTAGCTTTTCTTAGTTATAGAATAAAAACAGTTGCAGTTAAAAAACAAAATAAAACTAAAAACATGCATCTACAAAAAAGTAAAAAAATGTTAATCAAAAGGGAAGCCTCACAATTAAAGGTTGCTGGCCCAAAATGAAATTGGTCTCAGACTGAATTTTTCTACAGTACAGTTAGTACCTCACATGAGACGTATTGGAGACTATTACCCACTCTTTAGTGATTCCACTGTTCCCACTTCGGAAATTGTTCCAATTAATAAATACTTTTTCAGCCGAGCTCAGTTTTCTGTTTTTTTTTTTACCTAAAAGAGGTACCCATACTGGACCGAGGTGGTATTGTTGTTCTCCTTTTCTTTTTGTTCATGAAACTTAGTCTCATCCACGATATACGAGTACCTCATTTGACCTTGTTTATTCTTCTGATCACTTTGCCGTATGTATGACGAGTCATATGAGGACACTCGGTATACCCCAGTTCTGCCTAGATTATCCACTATATCTTTCACTTTTAAATATAATGTTTATGGAAGGAAGACCTGTTTTTTTTCTTCTTGATGCCTACCTTCCAGCACCTTTCTTTGAAAAATGAATAGTGAAGGGTTCTCATTGGGTATTAATAATAGATGACGAGTGGTAAGCAATTCAGACTGATCCAAGAATTCCCAGACGCTAAAGATTCATCAAAAACCATTATAAAGATTTTTTTGATTCGGCCTATAACATTATGTATTGTATTACTAAATTGTAGGCTATGTAAATTTTTGGCATGTCTGTTGAAGATTTTTGCTGAATCCATCATTTTTTATTAAAACAGTATGGACTTGATATTGAAGTTGAAGAGGATTAAGTTGAATGATGAGAATAGGTTCTATCATTTATCATGACAACATATTTCTTAGCATACTGGAGCAGATGTTTAGATCATATTTGAAAGAAAATATGAGTTGTTTCTATTATACAGTGAGAAGTTAATAAACCTCATGAAAGTAGTGTTCTCTTAAAATTCATTTTTCTTGAATAGTGAGTTGCATATTTAAGAGATTGGTTTAAAATAGGATCTATTTTAAGCTAGTATGTTCAGGAGTATCCATGTGTTACACCAAGAGAATCATTTCACCTTGAATATGACTCTATTTTTTATGTGTCTACAATTTTTTTATGGAGGGTGAGGGGGACACCATCACTACAATGGTGTCGCATACAAAGGTGCTGGAGGTATCATAATTAGAGAGAAGCCAGATCAGTTCATTTTTAATATAAATTGGAAAATGCCTTGATAGTGGATATTATCCCTATAAATATGTCAACAGATTGAATTCAGGTACAATTCTTCACTCCACAAACTTTAGATACAACAACAGCCTATAGACACAGCAGAAACCTGCAGGTTAGATTTTAAAAAGAAAAATCTCATTATAGATTGAATAGCAGCTTTCAAGGATTCAGTGCCCAATGCTTGTTTATCACTATAATGCCCAAACCGGTAGCATGAAAATATATTGCATAATGCAAGATTAAATCCAGAATACTTGCAGAGACCAGATGCTTTCTATGCTCTGCAGAAAGTGTTCTGATAAAAGAACCTCTCAAAGCAAACTTATAATGATTTATAAAACAGTGATTAGACTTGTAGTGAGATCTTTGTAATGGCCTGTAGTAAAACAAGGGCTATCAACAAATAAAACAGGAGAGCTTATTCGTCTGAGAAAGAATAGCCCGGCAAAAAAAAAATGCTTTTTGAACCTTTAAAAAAGCCCCACAGATGAACGATTCATCTTTGACAGTGTCAAACTAGTGGAATTATAAGGCGAACCTGAGATCTGCCATAAAAAAAAAGGAAACTCTATTGTTTAAGAAATGTTGAAAGGATGAAACCTGTCAGACTACCTATAAAGAGGGTATATTATACACCATGAGGAGTATAGTTATCTTAAACAGAGGAAGCATGACTCTGAACAATGGGGGAAGATTTAGTCCTTCAAGGACTGTCGAGTCTAGGAACTATGTAAGTTAGTAAATATAAAGAGGACATCATCTTTATTTTCCATGAGCAACTTACATCAAATAGTTAAACTTCTGTTCAGCTCTAACTATGAAATAGTAAACTCCTTCTCCTCAATTGAAAACTTTATTCTGGCAGCAATGCTGTTAATTCTTATGTAGTTAACACAGTTTCTCACTAATGGACATAAAATGTATTTGCGAATTATTTCCATGTATTTTTTGTACAATATGAATGGCAATTTTTTCTTCAAGAGTGGAATGTTATCTTAGTTTGAAAAATAACTTATGCTGTATGTAGTAAAGGATATATATATATACGCACGAAGTAGGTCTAATAGAAAAAGAAGTATTTATTTCAGAAGAAGTTCTTTCTAACAGGTACTAACAAACAAAAAGAAGCATTCTTATTAAGCCTCGGGCAAATGTGGGCACACACACACACACACACACACACACACACACACTCACACACACGTGTGCACTCTCCCTTCTGAGAAAACACCAAGGCTGGGGGTTGGCTCTATTTCAATGAACACATCCCAAGATAGAGCAGGCACAGTGGCCATTCAAATACTAATACTGGCTTTATATTGGATCCTAAAATACAGGTTCATTAACTCTGGTAGAAGAGGTTAAACTTTGAAAAAAATCTGTGTTTGTCCTGGTGTAGATACTCCCAAGAGATACATAATATAAACTTAGACCTTAAAAGACCTCCTTTTTTGGAGCAAGAGGATATCTCTCCCAATTCTTTGTTAACCCACTGCCGGAGTATTGACTCACAATGACCGAAATCAAAGCATTTTCACCATATATTTTAAAACATTAGTTGAAATGTGAATCATCATTCATATACAAGAAAATAAAGTATGTCATATTAGTTGTCCGCCTTTCTGGTGTGGAATAGAAGAAAAATATAAACAAAACAATTTTTTTGGTTTTCAGCCAAACAGAATTATACGTTTTAACCCTTCCTAAACCCATTTTGACAAGCTTTGGTTTGACGTATGTTTGTATCTCATATAATTGAAAAATGATTTGCCTTTGAATGTTGAAATTTCGTATTTGGGATATTGTTTAACATAGAGTTGTGTACCACCCCTTTTGATCAAAATCGACTAAGGGAGTAAGGGGGTAGAGAAGGGTGAAAATAAAAATAATAAAAACATTTCTCCATATGTACTAGGTATACTGAAAACTTGTATAGGGACTCTTTTGTTATCAAGAGAAGATCTATTAATTATGTTTTATGACATTAGCTTTGGATCGGATAAATCATATATGACTTTCAAAGGAAATGCAAATAAAATTTTGTTTATTTAGTTTAATTGGATTACAATGTATAATAAATAAAAACAGATATTTTTAGAATAATGCCTTTATATGACATGTAGTTTCATATTGAATAGCTCCTCGGCTCATCCCACATTTTATCAGTTTATTCCTTTGTTTATTTGACCCATGATATGGCCTCTCTCGTTATCAATTTACTAGAAATTTCCAGTAATGTATCTATATATTTTTTTTTTCAATTTTGAGTGAGGCTATCGCTAATAAATAACCTAAAAACACTTTGTTATAATTAAATGACAATACGATAACTTTAGTGATAAAATTGACAAAGATATATTTATTAAATGAACATACTTATAAAATAAATACAACAATTATTTAATATTCTTAAAGAATGCCTTTTTTAGGAAGAAAGTCAAATACCACTCTAACCAGTTTTGGGATGCAACAAATCTGCAATCTTTGAGTGCAGTTCCCCTCTATTTAAAAGCTCTAATCATAATCATATTTTGGTATTAAATGGACTATCCAATTATCGAAAATGGCCTTTACACTTGTGGGGTTTGTAGTGCAGCTCCCTATATTTTTACAATTTTATGGTTGGCTTCTAAGAAGCTTCATCCAATCTGTCATATGTAGCAACGAACAATGACAATCACCTGGTTCTAAAATTAAGAGATATATCACTGGTTCCACTGCTAACACTACTGGAGTTAAGGATGTCCTTGGAAACCGGAATGAGTTCCCTCTCATCAATGAAGTTTTAAACAATATGAATCAATTTAATTATTTAATCATTTAGGAAATGTCCCTTAAGGGAAACCAGCTATTGAGGTTGTACTCATGACTCGATTTTCAAATAATTTCAAATGTCCATTGATCCTACCTAATAGTTGATGAAAATGAGGCCCGTTCAAAATTTTATATATATATATATATATATATATATATATATATATTTGTCTGTTATCGCTCTAGCAGTCACAATATTTGTCTTATCGTTACAAAACTTGATATAATATCGTTTTGTGTAAAAAAAAAAAAAAATATCAAGTTTGTTAACAGCTGAAATCGATCAGAGAGAGGGGAGAGCTTTGAAAATTTGAGATATCTCCGTTATTATTAGTCGATTGAAAAATTGTACAGAATCAATCATATTGCGAATGTAGTGTTCTATAAATGTTGTTATATACATTTATTCTCTAATGTTAATATTAGCTGAGATATTTGCATTTTTTAGTTTTCAGCCTTTAGTAAACAGTATACTTTTATATAATGAAAAGTTTTATTTGAAACTTAAATACCAAATATTGTTCTCATTGAACTTTTATTTTTCAAGATAAATGTAAATACGTGGGAAATCTGCTTAGTTAACAGCACCTGCGTGACGGATTTTTTTAGTAGAATTGGGTGTTTTCAGGATGTCTATACTAGAAGTGCCATGTGCAAACCCAATGCCTCATATTAAATTTTAAAGCTCTCTGGCTACCAGGCTTTGTTTTTTTGTTTGGTTGAGGTTGGACTTATATATGTCTCTTTGGTGCCCACACAAATACCAAGCAATTGAGTACCTAACTTGAATAATGATGTAGTGAATTTCTTCGATGGTTCCTCAAATTGACATGTCTTCCCACCAAATCACTATAAACAGTCCCTGTGCCCTTCAAACACTCTTAAGAAAACTCCACATTTTTGACAAAGTGAAAATAGAGTGTTTTAAAAAGATCCTTCCTAGAGTGAGGAATTAATACAGCATTCTTAAGCAAGGGATGCAATAGGAGGAATAGTCTAAAGAGTTTGAAACCAATATCATCTGTACTTGTTGCAATCCACATACACAATGTCTATCTTATTCAATAATACAATCCCTTTTTCAAAAGGTGCAATATGACTTATAACACTTCAATGATTATACGAATTCTTTGAATGTTTTAGGAGAACATCTCAAATAAGTAACCCTCTAGAATTAAACTTAAGTAAAATATATTTATCTTATTTTTATTACAAACAAATTATAAATACAATAATTAACACTGGCAAATATTATTGCTATTTATTGACGTCCATTTTTTGCTACTGTGATAACATTCCCGAAAGTGCTAAGTGAAAGAAAAAAAAAGTCCGTCACGCAGGGGCTGCGTAAACTAAGCAGATTTCCCACGTGAAGTTTTACAATAGAGAAATCTGCATACTGGTAACACAATACCACCGTGATTAGATAATGAGAAATCTTTCAGTTAATTAAAATAAATACCCAACTGAAACGGCTTCTGAATTGTAAGAATAATTTATATTTTAATAACTCAAATTTTAGTAGTCCAAGAACTAAAGAAGGAGGGGGGGGGGCGGATGAACAAAACGTATTTGCATAAATCTCACAAAGTAAGGAAGGTAAGGTAAGGTTAAAAACGCCAGGTTAGAAGAAGCTTCCGCCTGAGCCGAGAAATGACAAAGATTGGCGACATAATCCGAACTATACCCCACCACAGACTTCATAAAAATGCAAATATCTCGGTTAATATTCAAGATAGAGAATAAATGTATATAACAATATTTATAGTAAATTTAATTTGCAATAAGATTGGTTCTGTACAATTTTTCGATCCGATGCATAGTAACGGAGATATTTTGAATTTTCGAAAATCCCCCCCTTTAAACCCCCCCTCCCTCTGGTCCGATTTCAGCCATTAACGAACTTGATCTGTCTTTTTACATAAAACGGTTAAATATCGAGTTTCGTAACGATCAAACAAAAATTGCGACCGCTAGAGCGTTAACAGACAAATATATATCTATCTATATATATATATATAAAATTGTAACCTCTGTCTGTACATTGATTTTTTTCGCGAAATTTCACGATAACTTTTCGTTTCACATGTCATAGACACCATATCTGCATTTTGTTTCTTTGGTGTCTGTTTGTTTGTTTATTTGTTTTTTTGTTTGTTACCTTTTCACGCATAAACGGCTGAACCGAATTTTATGAATATTGGTATGTGTATTACTACTAACCCAACTTAGACTTTAGGCTATATTAATATTCTCTGAGACGAACAGGAGTGGGGGGTATAAGGGAGGCCTGAAATTTAAAATAGCGATATTTCGTTTCCTATTGGTTTCTTGGCAAATATGCATATTTGCATATATTGCGAAGCCGGGTATCTGAGCTAGTATATATATATATATATATATATATATATATATATATATATATATATATATATATATATATAATTTTGAACGGACCTCATTTTCGTCATCTCCTGGGTAGGATCGATGGACATTTGAAGAAAATTTTCGAAAATCGCGTCATGAGTACGACCTCAATAGCTGATTTCCCTTAAGGGAAATCTGCTAAAATTACCCAGGTGGGGAAATTAGTTACTGAGACTAGAGTTATTAACTGTGTAGTTTGTTAAAATTTATTAAAGCCAAATAATTTTTATCTATGAGCAATGTCTAACAACTAAAAGTCCGTCACGCAGGGGCTGCGTAAACTAAGCAGATTTCCCACATGAAGTTTTACAATAGAGAAATTTCACGAGAGCCGAGCCAGTCAAAGAAACGGCCGAACTAGCTTTTGGCGGGAAAGTAACTCTTGTCCGTTAGGCTCCGAGATTAAATTAAAAACAATTCAATCTCAAAAAACAACAAGAACACAAAAGATGGACTTACCGTTAATGATAGCAGCGCTCTGAACACTTATTACACCAACACTAAATAGTACCACAGAATATCCATTATTTGTAAGACTTAATACTGCTGTGAATATTAAGTAAACAAATAAAGGGCAAGTCAAATGGAAAGAACCTTCCTGATAGCAAACAGTCTGAGTTCTAAACAATGAGGTTAGCCAGCTTTTACCGGAAATAAAAGCAATTACGGAAATATATTTGAATATAAGTTCTAAATTTTATTCATATAACTATTTATTATATCTAGTACTGTAATTAATAATAGAACGTAACCTACAACGTAATACGGCTGGATTGTAAACAAACAGGTTAGCCAACCTTGTAGTGCAGTATCGATAGATAGACCGGAAAAACAAACAATTAAAGAAATATATCAGAATATAAAATATTAATTTTATTGAAAACTATTTATTATAGTTAGTGGAGTAATTTGAAATGAATCAAAATAATTTCTATCTCAATCACTCAGATTTTTGTAGTCCAAGAAAAAAAGGGGGGGGGGGTTCAACAGAACGTATTTGTTTGTACCTCGTAAAATAAAGCTTTGTTGAAAACAATATTTTGTATTTAACCTAATGATGAGGTGGTTCATTAGATATCAGCTTATTATTATTATGTCCCTAGTAGGAGTAAGGGTTTACTGAAAGCGGAACTCATTACAAAAAATACAAATATCTCGGTTAATACTCATTATACGGAAAATATGTATAGAACAATATTTATAGTAAATGTAATTTGCAATAAGATTGATTCTATACAATTTTTCGATCCGACGTATAGTAACGGAGATATTTCGATTTTTCGAAAATTCTTCCCTCTAAACCCCCCCTCCCACTGGTCCGATTTCAGCCGTTAACGAACTTGATCTTTATTTTTACATAAAACGACTAAATTCCGAGTTTGGTAACGATCAAACAAAAATTGCGACCGCTAGAGCGGTAACAGACAAATATATAGATATATATATATATATATATATATATATATATATATATATATATATATATAGATATATATATACAGTTTTGAACGGACCTCATTTTCGTCATCTACTAAGTAGGATCGATGGACATTTGAAGAAAAATGTCGAAAATTCCGTCATGAGTACAACCTCAATAGCTGATTTCCCTGAAGGGAAATCTGCTAAAAAACTAAATTGCAAATACATATATCTAAATATTGGCACAATAGGCCAAAATTAATATTAATAATTTCTTAAAATAATGAAATTATAAGTATTCAATATCAATATTCAGTATTCAATATGCTGGCGTGGAGTAAGTCCGGGGCTAAGTGTATCACCCTGCACTGTAGTTTTTGTGTTCTAGGGAATTAGGGAAAATTGGTTTAACATGTTTTCTCCAGAGTATGATATCCTTGCAGTTTGGCTCAGAAATTCCTAATCGAAATTCGTATGGAGGTAGACCGATGAATGTTGGTCCTGAAACATCGGTTACCATTGGACACTTCTATAAAATGGTCACTTAAAATTTGCGTAATGTGGCAGCCACTAAAGAACTGGTTCTTGTAAGAACGGCAAGAATGTTTACGTGTGCCTTGGCTTATCCAAAGCATCCGCAGACTATCCAAAGCTCTGTCAGCTACCAAGACTTAACTGTCTGCCGAGAATTTTCATACGTTAACAAATAAGATGAAATGCAGGCTTCAATGTGGTAAAAGAATACTGGAAAAGTACCAGAATGGTTTTTCGCTTACCAGATCGCTTACCATTAGATGTAAGGGCAAATAATCATTGTTGATCTGCATCACCTCTTTTTTGACTCCAGCCAAGCTTATGCCAGTGTAGGTAGGTTAAAATTACCAGAGGCATTGTAGCTCCTGGAGCACTCCTTCAGAAGGACGACGATGACGCAGAAAAGGACATTACAGAAAGTCCTTTCCTGTGTCACCGTCATCAAAGACAGAGTGGGTGTCTCATATAGCCTAAGGTTACTAGGATCAAAGGCAATTATACTAATGCCTTTCGCCGTTACTGTTTAGCTTCACGATCAAACTGGTAAATCCAGAAATAAAAACAAATCCTAGTGATGCTGTAAACCATAGATCCGCACAACATATGGCTTATGAAAACGATTATGGATAGTACCATTTTCGAAATTTGTTAGAAGAGTTTTCGCGACGATGGCACACCCATTGGGCTCAGTATAAATACGACCTTAGATTTGGCCATCTCAAGAATAAGAACAGGAAATAATATTAATATATAATCTTATATGACCGTCTCTCACATCTCATGGTGTATGCCGATGACAAGGTGATTTCAGGCAGTAGGATCTCAGTGTTGGCCAATGTCGTTGAAGTATTTGTAGGAGGTGCACTTGATCTTTTGCTGAAAAAAAGGAAGAAAAATGTGAAAAGTGGAATGAAATTACTCTCCAGGTATTAGGAGTCCTAATTTTTTACTAAACACTGATTAAGGCCAGCATAAATAGTAGTGAAAAGAGGGGTAAATCCTTATCAATCATTAATTAAGTACAGCTGTAACGAGTTAAGCAACCTGACAATATTAATTCTCTTTGTTTTAAAGTTGTTGAAACGTAAAATGTTTGTAAAATAAATGCCCACTCCTCTGAAAAAAAGGTCTCTGGTCCTCAGTTGCTCCAAGCATTACTGTGAACAAGCTGAGGAATTAAAATACTTCTTTGTAAAGTGATGTTTTTGAAGTGTCATAGAAAGATAGTGGTAGAAAATTGTTCTGTTAAATTATGTTGCCTGTTGACAATTTCTAGAGTACTTTTGGTTAGGAATGTCTTCAATGGATCTTTATCGTATGAAGATGTCCACTTTGGGCTTTGCTTCCTTTCTATGTGAATATGATGAAACAACGACGAAACGTAAACCGCATATTTTTTTCTAACTCGAATGTATGTAAATCTCAATTCGTGATCACAGAGATTGTTGGTGCTCAGGTCGGATGGATTGTAGGTCGGAGATTATTAAGGCCAGGGAATAATTCTAAGAATAATTAGAGTGTAGCATTGTTCCGATTATGAGTGGAGTCTTCCTGATGCGGCGGCCATCAATGCCCCCTCAGGGTGAACGCCCTTCTATAGGGGACATCGTCCACCGGCCACTCTCATTTCCTTCACCTCAATACTCTGACAATTAACGTTGCCAATTCAACCATTAGAGCAGTATCCATTCAGCCAAGGAAACAATGCATAACTCTTTTTCAGAAAATTATTCTTGACTTTTGTTCCCATTACATACCAGCTATCCTTTCCTCCAAGAATGATACTATAATTTTCCAAGCTCCTGCAACATATCTGACTTCCCTTCAAGAGCTGTTTGAACATTTATTTAATTAATAGACATTATATTTTTCAAAATCTAACTAGAATTGGTAATATAATTTTACTAAAATAGGTTTATATTTACATACCTTTATACCAAATTTGAAAGATCAGCTTTAAATCACACTCATAGCTATATATACACCGTGAAAGGTTCATGCTGGAATTAAAAATTATTTTTTTAAACGCAATATTCATTTTAAATTTTGACCTTTTTATATTTGTGCCTAAATTTTCCTAATAAAGTGAGAAGGGAATGAGTGGGCCTCCATCATTAATCTGTTAGTCATGTGAGATCAGGAAATGTTAAAAGTCTTTTACAGTCTGTATGTGATTTATTTCGAGAAGTCCGTTAGAACCTTCGCATTTAGGTATGTTTTTATTTTCTGATAATTACCCCATTGGTTGGTTAAGAGTGGCTTATACATATTCTCGTAAGGGCTCGTTCGTCTCACCGCCTGCATGCTTCATGTTTTTTACTCTGGACTTCATCTTATAATTTAAATATCGCTCAGCTAGTTGTCTTTTAATAACCAGTCTTGTTCTTGGAGTACAGTAGTAATAACAGAGTTTTGCATATCATTTGATGTTGGATTTGTGTGTATGATGGTTTAAATCCTTAGTTTTGGCTGTATGTGAACTTGACTTCGTACTTCTCGTATGTCAACGTGTACTTCGTCCATTATTCTGCTTTCCTGATATTGTGCAGTGTGTGGTCCAGTCATATTTAATTTCGATGTTTATGGTATTCAAGACATTTTTATAATGGGATGATTGTATAACAATGCATAAACAATATTTGTGCGTAATGAGTTACTATTTAATAATTCTGAAAATACTGGAATGGGATTCAGTACGTGTATTTTACTGGATTTGACATCTTGCATTAATGACTATGTGAGTATTCTAACAAAAACCTAAGTTGGGGTTAACGTTAACTATGTACATCTATCCTACTAGGAGATGTCGAAAATTGTCATTATATAGTATCTACAGGCTACACCTGATAATTATTCCGGAAACGAGTAAACGTAATTTTCATGGAAACAAATAAAAGAATATGGGCATCACAATGACACGCTGTAGTTTCGCGTTGCCTCCTGCATCAGACCATCCAACAATAAAAGCATAATGAAGAAAATTCTGTTCACATCAATAAAGGAATTGCTAGATAGCCATCCCTCCGTAGCATTTAGACTGCATAAGTCGAGTAATGATGGACATTAACCACTATGAAATGAAGTCCATAAATAACTATATAATTATAGTATGCATTTCATATATAATATATTTATACAATACAAACACACAGTTCGTGTGCCAACGCAGTTGCTTCTGGGCCGCAGTTTTTGTTTGATCGTTTCCAAACTAAATATTTTTACTCTTCATGTCAAACTAAAGATCAAATTCGTTAGATGCTTAAATTAAAGTAAAAAAAAAATCGAAATATCTTCGTTCTTAGGAGTTAGATAAAAAAAATGTTACAATCTTGTTCCAATTTTAACGTGTTATAATATTTGTCCCAAAACATGTTTACATTTGCACGAATATTGAGTTATTTGGAATTTTCATTTTACAGCCGTGTATAAACCCCCATGTGAACTGACCTCACAATAGTCATAAGCTAATATATACCAATGTGATTCTTATTCGAAGCTCAATAATACTCCTTTCCTACTATGGGTAATGCATGAATAAATGTACTATGTGGTCATCCATGAACAATACCTGTATTAGATCAATTAAATGCTCCATATTTTACCGTTATATGAAATCATTAAATTAAGTTAATTAATATCGAAATAGGAGCAGGATCTACATCAAAAAGTCTCTCATGCAGGGGCTGAGTAAACTAAGAAGCAGATTTCCCACATGCTGATATGACACACTACTAGACTAATCTCACCATATATTTTTTATTTTTAAATAAACATTGAAGTGGGGAGTCAATAAGATCTTAATTGATGACGTCATCACACAACGTATTAGCATATATCTTGAAAAGATCTTTTGAAAACACTGTTGGTATTTGAGCTCGGAATGTGACGTTTCATGACATTCGTTTATTGTTAAAGTGCTTTGATTAAAAATGGGGGTTTACTAAAAGCTGAAAATGAAAATACTCGGTTAATATTGAAATTAGAGAAAAATTGTATGGAACTACATTTATAGAAAAGAATGTTTTCCTGCTCGCGTCATGCGTACAACCTTAATAGCTGATTTCCCTGAAGGGAAATCTGCTAAAATTGTGTTGCCTGTCCTCGGGACTAGACGTCAATGCTTAATGTAGTGCCCGTTCCTGAGTCTGGCAAAGACAACTTCTTTTAGTTTAGTCCTTTTTTAGCTCGAAAGCCACTCCTTGGTTGTGCTTTTAACCCGTTAACTTTGCCGTGCAGGTTATTGCCGAGGTAGTTGTCTCTATCTTGCATTGTCATCGAACAGTGAGTTTATTTCGATCCATTGATTTTGCTCTGCAATTTAGTCTGCTGGTTCGCTGGAATACTAAGGTCCTCGTTTTACTTTATACCAAGTAGATAAGACTACATTTTTGGCCAAACAGGATCTAAAATATATTTAAACACGTTTTGGCAAGATTTCTGATTTTAAAATTGTATTAAAAACAAAGCTAAATCGTATATACAGTTTTCGTATGTAGGGTTTATTCTCTTATAAGGGTATGAATGTATTTTGCACAATTTCATCTCACATACAATTACAATTATAGTTATGAATGGACAAGAGCCGCACCAACTATCCGTGTCTCTCTGTACAACTCACATAAGGTGATAATTTATAACTGGGGCAACTGTCTGTACTTCACAAAGACCAACTGGAGGGCCAATTGGAAGTGTGACCAGTCTGGATAACGTTCAGCTGGAGGAAGACACGTAGCGATTTATAGTATACAATACCAGGAATTGGTAACCACCGGCATGCTGAGCCCAGGGGTTGCCAACTCGATCTCATGATACTGAAGAAATATACACATATTTATGGTATAGCACGCCAAACTGATGAGTAGAAACAGGGGGGGGGGGGCTCACTGACGGCAGGAAACACTAAAGTACCTAAACTCCGTTAATACTTAATAATTCCGAAAAAGTCAGTCCCGCTGGGGCTGCGTAAACTAAGCAGCAGTGGCGGCTCGCGTATAGGCACTGTGGGACTGCAGCACCCCCAATTTCCACTTGATATTATCTATAACATTTAATATAATGAGCCTTTTTTCTTTAATTCTTTCTTTATAATTGTATAATATATAATCCTTAAGCTTAATGCAGTAACTATCCCCCAGTTTATGAAAAAAGATACAAAAATCTTTGTATGGAACTGTGAGCTTCACAGTTCCAGCGGCGAGGTGTTTGACTGTTGTGCGCATGCGCACACAGGAAGCTCCACGCTAGACTGCAAGGGAGAGAGAGCACTGTCGTTCCAGCAGTGCCGACCCTGGCGTGCTAAGGCTAAACATTTTCTGGAGCAGCACCCCCCTAATTTTACCTTCGAGCCTCCACTGCTAAGCACATTTACCATCCTTGCTGGTATGAATCAAAGTGATCTCATATGAACACATATATTCGGACTGAAAAACAGACAGTACTCATAAATACAATATTTCGTATTTAAACTTAGAATAAAGAAGTTCATTTTATAACAGCTTACTGTTAATATGAAATGACTAGGAGTAGGGGTAAACTCAGAGCTGAAAACTAAAAAATCCATTTGTCCCGGTTAATATTCATGATAGTGGATATATGTGTATATAGGTATAACATATATGTAGATATTAGCAGATTTCTCTTAAGGGAGGTCTGTACTCATGACGGAATTTTCGAAATTTTTCTTCAAATGTCCATCGATCCTACCTAGTAGATAACGAAAATGAGGTCCGTTCAAAACTGTATATATATATATATATATATATATATATATATATATATATATATATATATATATATATATTTGTCTGTTACCGCTCTAGCGGTCGCAATTTTTGTTTGATCGTTACCAAACTCGATATTTAGTCGTTTTATGTAAAAAGAAAGATCAAGTTCGTTAACGGCTGAAATCCGGGAGGAGGGGGGGTTTAGAGGGGAGGATTTTCGAAAATTCTAAATATCTCCGTTACTATACGTCGGATCGAAAAATTGTACAGAATCAATCTTATTGCAAATTAAATTTACTATAAATATTGTTATATACATTTATTCTCTATCTTGAATATTAACCGAGATATTTGCATTTTTATTAAATCTGGGTGGCTAACGGACGGGTGACTTTCCCGCCAAAAGCTAGTTCGGCCGTTTCCTTAACTGCTCGACTCTCGTGAAATTTCTCTATTGTAAAACTTCACGTGGGAAATCTGCTTAGTTTACGCAGCCCCTGCGTGACGGACTTTTTTATCTTGCAGTAGATATTTAAATATCGAGTTTGATAATGATCAAACAAAAATTTCGACCGTTAGAGCGTTAACAAATATATATATATATATATATATATATATATATATATATATATATATATACTAGCTCAGATACCCGGCTTCCGGATGGTATATATTTGGCAAGGCTTTAATTTGCACAATATTTTGACATTTACCCGTTCCAGTGTTTAGGGTTAATACCCGTCGTTTCTGTGGATTTGTTAATAATAAAATTATTTTTTTTATGTAAGACTTCACTGTCCTCCATATTGTCATATTTCCCGTTTCCTGTGCGTTATGCATAGATTTGAATTATTAAGGACAAAATATTAACATACATTTGAATTAATTTTTCCAGGTGAGGTACGTGGTAGTTCATATTAAAATAATTGTTGAGCAAATTTCTCTAAACAACAAAATAAACAACTTTTATTATGTGCATATTTCCGGAAACCCCAATAGGAAACGAAATGCCACTATTTTTAATTTTAGGACTCCCTTACAATCCCCACTCCTGCCCGTCCCTAGAAATGTTGGCATGGCTTATTATAATGAATATAATGTTATGCTTATTATAATATAATGAATATAACCGAGTTTTATTTAGGCGGTTGAGTCTTTTGTGACAAATAGAATTTTTCACTTCCGCTATAGGTTTTAGCGTATATCTCGTTTATAATTGGGTATACGAAAAAAGTGTGTATAACAAAAGTTACTCTAAATAACAAAATAAACAACTTCTGTTATGTTTACATTTGACGAAAGTCCAATAGGAAACGAAATATCGCTACTTTTAATTTCAGGCCTCCCTTATAACCCCCACTCCTATTCGTCTCAGAGAATATTAATGTAGCCGAAAGTCTAAGTTGGGTTAGTAGTAATATACATACCAAGTTTCGTAAAATTCGGTTCAGCCGGTTATGCGTGAAAAGGTAACAAACAAACAAATAAACAAACAAAGATACACCTAAGAAACGAAATGCAGTTATGGTGTCTATGACATGTGAAACGAAATGTTATCGTGAAATTTCCAGAAAAAAAATCAATGTACAGACAGAGGTTACAATTTCATATATATATATATATATATATATATAGACACACACACATACAGTTTTGAACTTACCTCATTTTCGTCATCTCCTGGGTAGGACAGCTGTCTACCAAATGTCTACAACTGCAGTAGCTGATTTCACTCAAGGGAAATCTGCTAATTAAAGTAACTCGGCTTTAAGAGGTGTTATTCTTCCACCAAAACATTTATATCCACGTGAGTAGACAATCTAACAAATATAAACTTTAAAAATAATGCCTTTTTCATAAATAAATTAAAAATGTTTAACATTTCGCGTAAACTAGTTTCATATTTTTTCTGGTGAATCATAATGACGCACTTTTATTCAGCGCATCAAAGCTATCTCTATGTAGAAAATAATATCGGAAACCCAAATAACATATTTTTCATTTTTGTTTGGTTCAAAAATTATTATGCAATGTAATTACGTTAGTGTTTTGAAGCTCTCTATCTCGTCGTTGTTTTCAATTTAACCTCAAACTTTCTTGAGTCTATCTACATAAAAAAATATTGTGTCTTATGCGAAGATCAAAGTAAAAAATGATAATACATATCATTTTTGTGGATAATGTCGGTTCTACATCAAGTAGGTACATCGCTTTGTTTCAGTACCTTTACTCGCCCTCCAATGTTTGTCTGAACGGATTAGAACGTGTCTTGAGTGTAGGCTGTTTTTGGAATCTATAAAGTTTTTAATTGTTCAATTTTTAATTAGAGCCATTATTAGTAGAACAGAGTTTCAGAACAAAACTTAATTTTGTCATTTAATAATATCAGCCCCTATGGAACTAGAAGAAGAGCAATTTATATATTTAGTCCAATAAGAATGTTAGTTAAATGTTATTAAAAATAAATAAATAATAATAATGAAACAAAAAATATTGTCTTTTTTTAATATAATTTTCTCACCATAAAATTGTTATTGTATGCTGAAACGGAGTCCTTGATCATTTCTGGCATTACAAAAGCCTATAATCCAGTTTAATCGACGTCTGTTATTATTTTTAAACTTTTTGATGAAATGGCGCGTATTTTTCGACGTTTGTATATTTCTATCCATTCATACTTCATAGCCTCGAATTATAAAACACATTGCTCTTTATTTTCTTCCTCAGCACCGTGGATCCTTATGGTCCTACAGCAAAATACATGTCTAGTTATTTTCGATGGGGAATAATAACTAAATTCTGATTGTATTCTTGCCCTCAAAGGCAGCACCTGTGATTACAATTACGCCAGTTCCCTAGCTGAACGACACTACTTCTTTCCCATTAGGGCAAGGGAGAATATTAATCCCACAAAAATCCCAAGGTCCATTTTTATAGACATCACTGCGTTTTAGCAGATACTCATGGTGGGATTTCTTCTTCTACAAATGTCTTCAAATGCCCATCGATCCGACCAAGGAGATAACAAAAATGAGGTCCGTTCAAAATTGTTTGTATATGTATGTGGAGGAGGCGCAGATTGCCAGGCAGGTTAACGCGTGGGCACATCTACCACACTTGCAGTAAGCTGAAGGTAAAAAAAGGTCCGTCACGCAGAGGCTGCGTAGAACTAAGCAGATTTCTCACGTGCTTGTATAACACATTTGTGATCTAAACTCACCACATATTCTCTATTTATATGTAAAAACCGATGAGCAGGAGGGTAGGGGGGGGAGTGTGTACTAAAGACAGAAAACAAGAAAGTACGAATAACTTGCTTAATACTTGAGTAACGAGCAAATGCATAGAATAATAATTGTTGAAAATGAAAAGTTTACCAAGATTGGTTCTTTAACATTTTATTATCTGACTTAAAATAACGGAGATATTTTGAATTTTCTATTCCCCTCCCCAGGCATGATTCCAGCCAATAACAAATATGATCTTTAGTTTTGACTGAAACGGCCGAATATCCGTGTAATGGGCCCAGTCTACTGGGGACACTCATTTCAGGTCCTCCTTGGTTACCGGGGGTTGTACGTAAAACTGATCACGAATCACTCGAGCCTTGCTTGGGCGGCTAAAGATCTTAAAGACCTATATCTAATATCAACCGAAATATATATATTTCCTTATTACGTAAGTCCCGAGATGCATCAGGCGAGTTTGAATTATATAATTTTATCTAAAGAGTTTAATGATTAATTTGAATGTTGACCTGAGTGATAACATTTTCATTACATAAGTGTCGTTAGTTTGAGCAAATCGGATAAACATATGTATTAATACCGTTATTCCAAGGGTAGTTGCTCCCACTCTTGCACTTATATGACCCAGATCAAAAATATAGATGAACCCCTCTCATTATACTATTTGGTTTTTGAGTGCGTTGCTGACCCTGTAACCACTAAATTAACGTTATAGATAGTAGAAACAAATAAAAAATAAATAGTCGAAATAAATTTAGAAGTTTATTATAAATGTATATGCTACATCGTTCTTCATAGGTGTTTATTTTATATCTTATACATATTCTTATATATATTATACTAGCTAAGGTACCCGGCGATTCCCGGGAAATCATTATTGACTGACTAATGATGGTAATTTTATATCAAGACATCAATGTGTTCAATTACACTTCCCTCCACGACATAATGTTTTTCCGAAATAGCTAATCCTAAAGACTAACTTTTGGGAACTAATAGAATTGAAGTTTTAGTTTTGAAGAATAAATGAAAATGTGTTCCTAATCTATACTTCTCCAGTTTTTGACTCACCGTTTTTAAATAATTCTAACCATAATCATGGATAGCATTTATTACAATTAAATATCATCTTTAATGAACATAT
Organism: Riptortus pedestris; assembly: GCA_019009955.1. Taxonomy (NCBI): domain Eukaryota; kingdom Metazoa; phylum Arthropoda; class Insecta; order Hemiptera; family Alydidae; genus Riptortus; species Riptortus pedestris. The sequence goes on along the minus strand of CM032228.1, from coordinate 79,109,685 downwards.
TTCCTGTCAAAAACCAATCCGAACACATACAGTTTAAGCATAGTTTTGTACATAAAATTATATTCGTAGTTGTAAATCTCAGTGGAAATCACTTTCAGTAATGCCAGCATTTCACAGGAAATAAGTAAACTGAATTAACTGTTTTAGCCTCCCGTCAACTTCCGCTCCCGCATGAGGGTTTATCAACATTGTTTTCCTTAAATTTTTGATTCAAAATATTATTTTAATAATTTATCTTCCTGATGGAATGAAATAATAGTGGTACCCTAAAAATATTTTCATTTATATTCAAAATGATTGGTGAGGAGAAGAGATCGTAGTTTCCCTGCGACCTAAGTAATACTTTTAACAATCACATCGAGTTTAAACGCATATTGTCTTTTGTCATAATGACATTACCAAATATCGTTTAATTCTTATGTTAGTACAAATTTGCTTCAATAATATCAAGATATCGGAAATAAGATAATATATTACCAGAATCAAAGAGTTTGATTCCCCACAACTTCCGTATCACTCCTTGTACAAATTTAGCATGAATTTGTTTAAATAATACATTAACGGAAATGCTCTTACAGTTTACATTTCTATTGGAAATGAATAACAATGTTATTTTCTAGGGAAAATAAATAAATGAGGAGGGGGCGACGGAGATTTATAATCTCATTATTCCGAATCCTGCATATAAGACTAAAACATAACATCATTTATCATAATATCTCTATATTAAAACAGAAGTACTGTTAATGAAGAAAATACTAATAAAATTGTTGACTCCCGCTGTAGTTTTAGCGTATATCTCGTGTTTATTTCATTTTACGACAAAAGTGAATGTAAAAAAAGTTACCCTAAATAACAAAATGAACAACTTCTAAAATGTGCATGTTTGCTGAAAAATCAATAGGAAACGAAGTCGACTTTTCATATCCCTCCCTTAAAACCCCTACTCTAAGTCGTCTCTAGAAATTTTAATAAAGCTTATAATCAGGAGGTTTAAATAATAAATTACATATGGAGTTTCATTGAGTTTGGTTCAGTCTTTTATGCCCATTAAAATTGTTGACTCCCGCTTTAGTTTTTAGCGTATATCTCATAGTTCCGTCGACAAAAGTATATATGATAAAAGTTGTTCTAAAGAACAAAATAAACAGCTTTTGTTATGTGCATATTTGCCCAGAAGCCAATAGGAAACGAAATATTGCAATTTTTCATTTCAGGTTTCCTTTATAACCCCCACTCTTGTTCGAACCTAGACATTTCAATATCGCTTACAATCAGGGAGGTTTTAATAGTTAATTACTTACGGAGTTTCGTTCAGTTCGGTTTAGTCTTTTGTGCCCAATAAAATTATTACCCCTGTTATAGTTTTTAGCGTATAACTCATTTATACTTCGGTATACGACATAAGTGTATATATCAAAAGTTACTCTAAATAAAAAAATAAACAACTTTTGTTATATGCATATTTGCCAAAAAAACAATACCAAACGAAATATCGCTATTTTTAATTTCAAGCCTCCCTTAAAACCTCCACTCCTGTAAGTCTCAGAGAATATTAATATATCCTAAAGTCTAAGTCGGGTTAGTAGTAATATACATATCAAGTTTCATAAAATTCGTTTATAAGTGAAAAGGTAACAAACAAACAGACACCAATGAAGCAAATTGCAGTTATCATGTCTATGACACTTGAATCGAAAAAGTATCGTGAAATTTCGAGAAAAAAAATCAATGTACATACAGAGGTTACAATTTTATATAGATATAGATAAAAATTGTTAAAAGTTTTGAGAAAACGAACATATAATGCAAATATGGTTGGCTGTTTAAGAGATGTTAAATAATAAAAAAAGTAACCTCTAAACCTATTCACGAGAGGGACGAATAATTACAAAAACGGCCGCCAGAGCTCACGGCGGAAAGTCCGAACATAGCCTGCCGAGCACATGCAGAATACAAATGCAAATATCTCAGTTAATATTCAAGATAGAGAATAAATGTATATAACAATATTTATAGTAAATTTAATTTGCAATAAGATTGATTCTATAATATTTTTCGATCCGACGTATAGTAACGGAGATATTTTGAATTTTCAAAAATCCCCCCTCTAAACCCCCCCTCCCACTGGTCCGATTTCAGCCATTAACGAACTTGATCTCTCTTTTTACGTAAAACGCTTAAATATGAAGTTTGGTAACGATTAAACAAAAATTGCGACCGCTAGAGAGTTAACAGACAAATATATATATATATATATATATATATATATATATATATATATATATATATAGATATATATATATATAATTTTGAACGGACCTCATTTTCGTCATCTCCTGGGTAGGATCGATGGACATTTGAAGAAAATTTTCGAAAATCGCGTCATGAGTACGACCTCAATAGCTGATTTCCCTTAAGGGAAATCTGCTAAAACACTTGCGTGATAAATAGGTAGAACCAAATAATATTGAATAACAACTGTGGTACTTTACCAGCAAGGATTGATCATACAACATTGTTGGACATAATAGCTTTAAATTTTATTTATATTCATTCTAGGTTGTTAGTTTCTTATTGAATTATTTAAATTTATTTAAATTTTAGTTCACAATTTTATTTTAAACTTGTTTACATTCAATTAGGCGTGTATAGATTTATTAAGATGTGATATTGTTTCCCGCTTTATAAGTAACAAACACTAATGCATTTTACCTTAATTTAGTTTTTGTTCACTAGAGGTATAATGCTTACATGAACACCTTCATAATTGAGGTTGTTCTCATCACACGATTTTCGAAAATTTTCATCAAATGTCAATCGATCCCACCTAGGAGATGACGAAAATGAGGTCCTTTCAAAATTATATATATATATATATATATATATATATTTATATTTATATAATATATATCATTATATATATACTGTGCTGTTCAGTTTTGCACTTAATTTTTTACTTATTATTTTGCTAAGAGTCCTAAATGTATTGTCCATTTAACGTTCTAATGTAAAAATGTGTACAGTGGTGGATAAAAGGATTTATAACTGCTTGTCAATATTGTCACTATTTTGTTCGAAATTCTTTTAGCAGATTTCCCTTAAGGGAAATCAGCTATTGAGGTCGTACTCATGACGCGATTTTCGAAAATTTTCTTCAAATGTCCATCGATCCTACCCAGGAGATGACGAAAATGAGGTCCGTTCAAAATTATATATATATATATATATATATATATATATATATATATATATATCTATATATATATCTATATATATATATATATATTTGTCTGTTAACGCTCTAGCGGTCGCAATTTTTGTTTTATCGTTACGAAACTCGATATTTAACCGTTTTATGTAAAAAGACAGATCAAGTTCGTTAATGGCTGAAATCGGACCAGAGGGAGGGGGGGTTTAGAGGGGGGGATTTTCGAAAATTCAAAATATCTCCGTTATTATGCATCGGATCGAAAAATTGTATAGAATCAATCTTATTGCAAATTAAATTTACTATAAATATTGTTATATACATTTATTCTCTATCTTTAATATTAACCGAGATATTTGCATTTTTATGAAGTCTGTGGTGGGGTATAGTTCGGATTATGTCGGCCATCTTCGTCATTTCTCGGCTCAGGCGGAGCTTCTAACCTGGCGTTTTTAACCTTACCTTACCTTCCTTACTTTGTGAGATTTATGCAAATACGTTTTGTTCATCCGCCACCCCCCCCCCTTCTTTAGTTCTTGGACTACTGAAATTTGAGTTATTAAAATATAAATTATTCTTACAATTCTGAAGCCGTTTCAGTTGGGTATTTATTTTAATTAACTGAAAGATTTCTCTATATCTAATCACAGTGGTATTGTGTTACCAGTATGCAGATTTCTCTATTGTAAAACTTCACAGGGGAAATCTGCTTAGTTTACGCAGCCCCTGCGTGACGGACTTTTTATAATCCTTTCTATTGACATCATCTTAATGTTTACATTATTATCATCTCTTTCTCTTGAAATCAGTATAAACGTTCAGTTGGAAGGTACAACATATTTGTGAAAACGAAAAAAACGTTTTTATTCATAGAATACTGCGTTTTTTCAAACAGTAAGTAAAATTTATAGTGTAAAATAATTTTCCTTAATAAACTTATTTTTTTCTGTACTTTAAACTAACTGATTTTCAGGAAATGGCGAAAATTAATCTTCTTGATACACAGAAAGTGATTATTTTGTATCAGCAGGGCCTTAGTATTCGTGAAATTCAAAGGCAAGTGAAAGGTTCTATTTCAGGAATACACTATATTATTAAAAAATTTAAAAACAGCAAATGTATTGTGGACTTTAAACGTTCTGCTAGGCCCCGAAAGTTAAACCGTGCTGCAGAAAAACATTTGAAGTTGTTATCTTTGCGCAACCGCAAAAAGAATAGCACACAACTTGCTCAAGAAATAGCTGAAGCCACAGGTACACAAGTATCTTCTTTGGTTAGAAGGAAACTTATAAGTTTTGGACTTAGGGGATGTGTGGCTAAGAGAAAACCATTTTTCCGTCGTGGAAATAAAGGAAAGCGTTTGAAATTTGTGAAAGAACATGAAAATTGGACCGAAGAGGACTGGAAAAAAGTTTTATGGACCGACGAATCAAAATTCGAAATGTTTGGCTCTAGGAGAAGACAGTATGTGAGGTGGCGGCCAGGAGAGGAGTATTTGGAAGAATGCTTAAATCCAACTATGAAGCATGGATGAGGTTCTATAATGGTTTGGGGTTGCTTCTCCGGCTATGGAGTAGGAGATCTTGTGAGAATAGAAGGGAAAATGGATGCTAAAAAATAACACAGTATTCTTACATCTAACGCAATACTTATTATATTATATATATATATATTATTATATTATATATATATATATTATACGCAATAATTGAGGCTTATAGGGCCGGGATTTGTTTTCCAGCATGACAATGTTCCAAAGCATACAGCCAGAACTATCAAAGATTATTTGGCAAGAAAAGAAGAACAGGGACAGTTAAAATGTATGAAATGGCCACCTCAGAGTCCTGATTTTAATCTTATAGAGCATTTGTGGGAATTACTTGATAGAAAAAGAATTGAAAGGCAACCAAATTTTTTAGAAGATCTGCGGAGAATCCTAAAAGAAGAATGGAAAACTTTCCCCTGATTACATAGCCTCTTTAATTTCTAGTGTTAAAGATAGATTGCTGAGCGCCAAAAGAAATAAAGGAGGACATACTAGACATATTTTTTCGCTGCAATATTATATGGGTGGTATTTTTAATTAAATAAAATATTTGTTTCACAATAATTTTGTTTTTTTCCTTTTCTTCCAACTTAGATTATTTAAAAAATTACTTCGTTCAAAGACTTTTTCACAGCACTGTATATATATATATATATATATATATATATATATATATATATATATATATATATTCATATTTATATAATACTAGATAACCCGGCAAACGTTGTTTTGCCATATAAATTATTTCTAGTTTCTAGATAAATTCTAGTGTAGACAAAAAGTAACTTACTTATTATAAGTGTGTATGTGGTATATGCATGAGATAGGCATGGAGCGCTATGAACGATAAGGGAATATAGAAATAACAAACGCCAAACAATATTATTTTTAAGTTATTATAGTTTACTTCTTAAAATTACATATCGCATATTAATTACGACAGTAACACTAACAAACAACATCAATCTTTTAATGCTATAGCGTGAACAATGTTTTTTGTTAGCCCATCTTTAGCGAGCAAAAACAAACTGGATGGTTTACCCACTCAAAAGCATGCTACGTACAATTGTCCGTGTGAAAAACATGGTGTATTCAAATTTAAGCCACAAATAGACATCGTTTGGACTTGGGATTTGTTAATTGTCATTGCAAATTGAAATTTTAATCGAAGTACAGTTAAAAACACTATAATTGATCAGTTATCGAGCGGGATGATAATGATTAAATTACTAAAATGGCTATAAAGAAAATAGGTGTTGGTGATAAAAAAAGTAAAAATTTAGGGTTGTATGTATTTTTTAATGCCACATTATAAAAAAATAAAAACCAAAAATTTCGTCCAAAAATTTAAAAAAAAATGTTAAGGGTGAACAACCCTTATCAATTAGGGGTATGAAAAATAGATAGTAGCCGATTCTCAGACCTACTGAATACGCATATAAAATTTGGTATAAATCAGTAAAGCCGTTTCGGAGGAGTACGGTAACTAACATTGTGACATGGAAATTTTATATATTAGATATATCATTATATATACATACTTGTCTGTTATAATTCTCGCGGTCGCAATTTTTGTCGTATCCTTACTAAACTCGATTTAAAAACGTTTTATGTAAAACTAAAGTTTTCTCTATCATGAATATTAAAGGTGATATTTGCACTTTTTAGTTTTCAGCTTTCAGTCCGTGAATATTTGTGTTAAAAGCAGAATATGTAAAAGAGTAATTACAGAAAGTAACTTGTTTACTAAATTAGTCATATAATATTTTTTTATTCGTTGCATGATCGTTATATTGAAATTTAATTTCAAATTAAACATTTACACAGCACCGTACCGGTAGGTCTGCAAATGCCGAGGGCTGAAATGAAAAAAAAATAAAAATCTTAAATTTAAAAAGACAGAAATTGAGAATGTATTGTGACATTATTAGTATACCTTAGTTTACGCAGTTCCTGCGTGACGATGCACCTTCCTTTTTGGATTTGAGATGCACTGATAATTTATAAAATACTGCTATATGTTCTATTACATGTGGGAACATTTGTATTAACAAATTTTCCTTTAGGGAAATCGATGTTGGACCAATGACGTGATTTTCGAAAAAAATTCTTAAAATGTCCATCTATCCACCTGGGAGAAGATACAAATGTGTGCAGGTATGGCTGTTAACACTCTAGCAATTGGTTATTTTATATGATCGGCACAATTCTTGATATTTAAACGTATGCATAGTATTCTTATTAGGGGATTTAGAGAGTACAGTGATATGATACCAGTGGGTCATTGTTGCTTGAAGGAAATCTGCTTAGTTTACCTAGGACCTGCGTGAAGGATTTTATTTTTACTAGATTAATTCAATATTTTAACGTTTCTGTTTTTATGATTAAACTGATTGAAAACAACTATTGCACATGAATGGTGAAATTAATTATAGAAAAAAGGCTATACGGAAATTACTTTGACGTTCTTATATCTTGTTTATTACTCTAAATTTCGCTGAGTTACTAAGAGAAAAAATATGTTTTTAAAAAATGATAGCATTTTTTTGTAGTTGTTTTTCAATGTGTTATTTTCTCTTATCCAGTTCACCTCGGGACGTCATGAATATGACGTAACATAAAGAAAATAGATACCAAATGATAAGAGGCCCAGTGGTGGTCCTTCTATCAGCTGACAAACAGGTTTATCGGAAGAGGTCAATGGTTAGAGCTCTTTGCATTGTGAGAGTATTATGTGTATTAAGATTACAAAAGTGGAACATATAAATTGCTAATTCTGTGGTTTTGGAAATTTAGGAATTTCAGTTCATCCCTAAGCCCATTGGAACTTAGAAGGCTTTAAATTGTTGACCTCATCTGTCATTTGAATTTCATTCTTGTCTCTCCTTCCGTGTATGTTTCTCTCAATGGCTTCAATGATGAGTACTCCCGTTTTATGTTATATTAAATTTGCAAAATATGTTAAATAGAATTGTCCAAGGATGAATTAATTAAGTTCGTATGCAATGTAATCATATTTTTTTGGATTTCCCCGCATGTTATCTTTTATTTTCATAACCTGGCCTGACAAAATGTCTTATTGTCTCATTTAGCTAATATTTAAATTTGAGTTAGTTACTATCAATACTCAAGTACTATCTTATCATGAATTTGCTCTCTCTGTTGCAATAATACCAATTAACTTAGCTTTTCTTTACTTATGATGGTGTCTGAAGGAAATCACAACTTCAATGACTTATTTGGTTTACAGTATTTTCCTCCAATCAGAATTGGGGTAGTATGTCCAACCATGTTTCTATGTTTTTAGCAGATTTCCCTTAAATCAACAATTGAGGTTGTACTCATTACGCGATTTTCGGAAAAGTTCCAAAAATGTCCATCCATCCTACCAAGTTGTTCATCAGGACCACTTTTTTCTAGACTGTATAGCCGCTAGAAGTGCGACACTAATTTAAAATTAATTAAGCTTGGAATAACAGAAATTTTGCTTGGTTGAGAAAGCGCTTCGATCTTTCCTTTCTTCCATGTTCCTCTGGTTCCGTTACGATCCACCAAGTATCCAATCTTTAATGCTGACTTGTCCTGAGATATTTAGATGTCCTTGGAGTCATGTACATTTATTGGTTTTAGAATGTAATAATATTTCCCCTAGTTGTGAACTATGTTCATCTTATATCATTTTGAGTTGATCCTAATTCAGAGTATTACGATGCAAGTGACTCCAATAGTAAATTGTATCTAGTTTAACACGAGTCATTTTTAAGTGCTCGATAATCTGCAGCCTACAAAAGTCGCGGAACTAAAAGTTTCTTTAAAGGAGCTACTGTACTTTTAGCCTCTATGAATCTTGTACCCACACTTCCATCACTACTTCCATCGAACTGCTTCGTAAGCTCGATCACTAACGTCCGAGAATAAATGTAGTTCATTTGTCACCGTTTTTGAAAGCAAAGGGGAGTATAACCTGAACATCGCAACACATTTGAACGTCGCAAAAATACCACAACCGCTTCTTCCATTTTCCCCAAATGTATCAGTAATCATTTTATCCCATTCGATTTTACACCTCCATATATGCCGCAAAGTAAATCTGTGATGGCAAATCATGAAAATGTTATCCCTCTATATGTTTTTGTTCTTAAAAGATATTTAATGTTTTCATCAGCCACGTACTCAATAATGCAGTATGGCTGCAGGGATCGCTAGCCTGATATTGATTCAGTTAAATATTTATTGGGCTTCTTCTTTCTGTCCCATGATTAAAAAAAAATAACTTCCCAACAGAATAAAAGAGTGTTTTGTATAATTGAAACGAAAACATCCTGCTCTTTCTATTAATATATCCCATAGAGATTACAGGGGTCAAGGTAGAAATCGATCCCTGCATTCCTATCAAATACAAAAGAGTTAAGCCTTCAAGGTGAATTGATTTAACATTCATCGCTTTTCCAGTGAACTTATTCATCCGAATATTAAAGCTTTTCTATTTTAACTTATTTCATTTTGATTATCGACAGTAAAATTTATTTTATTGTTTTAATTAAAGAGTCTTTTGGGTTAAGCTACTATCGATGATCTGCGTCTCAGCATATTGCCCCAGCAAAGTAGTAACGATGATGTTTCATAGGAAACACATCGTCTTATGTGGAGTTGTCCTGTCATCTGCTGGTCGAATTTTTAGAAACAGAACATTTTCGGTGAGTTGACATCAGCATTGTACCATCTGCTTAGTTTACGCAGCACCTACGTGCTGAAGTTTTTGGTACTTCTCTTTATACGTTTTCTGTTGCTTTCCCTGCTCTCAGCAACTTGAAAGATTGTTTTTATCATTGCGCTTTCGGAGTTCGTCAGCAGGCCAGAGCCAAGTCAGGTTCAACTCATGAACACAATCTGAGATGAGATGAAATATTTTGGTTGCAATTCAAATATATATAGTAATTAGGTTTTGATCTTCTTTATCTATAGAGTTCATAATTTATTCTCTTTAGATCATTTAACAACCAAGACATGGCCAGTTCGTTTCCCCCATGACTCGTCCATGTTTTGCTCCAAATGATCAAAAATTAATCGATTTAAATTTTTTCAACTATTTCTTGATACTATTATTTTGAGATTATTTCATTCGCAAAAATTAAAGATTATTTTTAAGATACTCTCCAAATAAATGGATACGTAATAGTATTCCCTCTTCAAAAAATAAATATAAACTGTAGCACTTTCTCAAATAATTTCAGGTCTCTGAAATAATTGTGGAATTTTCCCTCGAGTTGTTGTAGGTTCTAGTTCATACCTAGTTAATACCAGTGCAAACAGCAATGAGATCGTTAATGAGCCCATTAAGGGAATTAATTTTCGAGGCTTTCCTTCATTAATAACAGGGACACGAAGGGAGCTGCATGCATCTTTTCAGATTTACAATACTTTGCTTCCGAGGAATTATTTAAGTTTCCTCATTAAGAATACCTCATATTAAACGGTTTTATTTAGCTTCACCTGTTCATTTATTTATTTGGCTCAAATTTAGTAGTTGAAATTTAACCGCTTTCCTGATATCTGGCACTCATCTTTAGTTCTGATGATAATACAGTTTAATTTACCCAGTTTTTTTTTTTTAAATCGAAAATGGCTGTCATACTTTTAGCACATTTCCCTTAAGGGAAATCAGTTATTGAGGTCATACTTATGACGTGATATTCGAAATTTTTCTTCAAATGTCCATCGATCCTACCCAAGAGATGACGAAAATGAGGTCCGTTCAATATTGTATATATATTTCCCTGTTACCGTTCTAGCGGTCGCAATTTTTGTTTAATCGTTACCAAACTTGATATATACAAAAAGAAAGATCAAGTTCGTTAACGGCTGAAATACGACCAGGGGGAGGGGAGGGGTTTAGAGGGGGAGAATTTCAAAAATCCTTAATATCTCCATTATTATACGTCGGATCGAAAAATTGTATAGAACCAATCTTATTGCAAATGTAAGTTTCTATAAATGTTGTTATGTACATTTTTCACTATCTTGATTATTAACTGAGATATTTGCATTTTTTAGTTTTCGACTTTCAGTAAAGCCCCACTCTTACTCATCTCATATTAACAATATTCTATTATGTTATGAAGCGCTTTATTTGAAGCTTAAATACCAAATATTGTTCTCATTGAACTTTTAAATTATGAAATAAATGCAAATACGTGGCGCACGTAGGAAATCTGATTAGTTAACGCAGCTCCTGCATGACGGACTTCAGAATTTCAAAACTTTGATGGCCGCCAACACAACATGCCAGATTTTATATTTGTTTCAATATGTATGGGTTCTAGTGTTCACAATTTTCGTTTGACCATTAACAAAGTCGAATTTAGACGTTTTATGTAAAACTAAAGATGGAGTTCATTAATGTCTGAAATACTACTAGGGGTCCCACCCTACAGGGGAGGGAGATCGAAAATTCAAACTTGTTGCAAATTTAATTTCCCATAAATGATGTATGTATCTCCAATAATAATGGAAATAATTCATTTTTTAGTATTTAGTTTTCAGTTAGCCCCTATTTTCGTACTTATCTCATCTTAAATAAAAAGTCCGTCACGCTGGGGTTGCGTAAACTAAGCAGATTTCTCACTTGTGCTACGTATTTGCATTTATCTCATGAAGTAAAAGTTCAATGAGAATAATATTTGGTATTCACGCTTTAAATAATGTGCTTCATAATATAACGGCTTATTGTTAATGTCATGAGTACGAGTGGGGGGGGGGGAGGTTATTCATGGCCGAAAACTATAATATGCAATTTTCTCGGTTAATAATCAAGATAGAGGAAATACGTACATAACAACATTTATAGGACATTACATTTACAAAAGATTGGTTTATACAATTCGATCCGACGCATAATAACGGAGATAATAAGAATTTTCAATATTTCTCCCATCTAAACCCCCACTCCCACTAGTCGAATTTCGCCATGAACGAACTTGATCTTTCTTTTTACATAAAATAATTAAATATCGAGTTTTTTAATGAATAATCCAAAATTGTGACCGCTAGGACCTACTTAGTATATTTTCTTTGTAATTTTGATTTGTATTTTTTTCAATAAAACAGTTTAACTTAAACATTTTTTTACTTTTTAATTTTTGCAGTAAAAAGAAAGACGGATCTTAAAGCATTTATCATTTAATGGTAATAAGTACAATCTTTTCACTTCCCTCTTCCTCCTAAGCACTAAGGTTAATCAAATCTTCCCTTTACAGTTATTTTTTGAAAACCCAGAGCATGCTTTCGTAGCATTTTCTTCATGATCAATATCGTCTTTTTCATCGAAAACGCTCTTGAGTATGATTTAAAACGATTACTATATTATTATTAGAAGAGCTCAGGTTGGCCGTGTTAGTTAAGGCGTTGGTTCGCCTAGAGTGGCGGGTTCGATTCCCGCCCTGGGCAATAGTAATTTATTTAGTGAATAATTTCCTTAGTTCCACCCGGGCTAGAAAAAGGTGGTAATCTTAGATAACCCGTCCTAATTAGCCATAGTACAATAAAATGGACGCAAATAAATAAATAAAAAAATATTTTTATTGATAACCATCAAGCCATTTATAATATACTCAAGATATTTGTACTGTAGCTCACATAAGCCACATTACGTATATTAGTTGGGGATTAATAAATAATCTGTATAGTATTGCATTATAAATATTTCACTAATTCAAATTTTTCATTACGGGGTTCTGGGAAATTGTTCAGAATATTGGATAAAGCTGATTAATTGCTAAAGGTGCCAAACGGTTTTGGTGAGTGGGACACAGGGTCAAATTGACGTGTTTCCTGTCGAATTGAGGTGACATCTGAGACCAAATATCACTTTGTATTATTCAATTTAGTCGTCTCTAAGTAGAGTAATTTGTCCCCATGCTAATGTTTGTGGCGCAATATTAAAAACAATGAAACGCTCTTGATCTAAATAAAAAAAGGAAACGAATGTTCTCACTTTCAAATATGCCTATTGTTCCAGAAAATGTCTTCCATAAAAGCAAAAGTTTTTCATACAAATCTCAAGCGCTTTTTGGTATTGAGTAGCACTCAGCTGGAAAAATTTGTATTAGGCAATTTATCAACGTTCAGAATATTTTCCATCTTGTATTTTGTATGTGTACACCTAAGAAAAAATAGTTGCTAAGAGAATTTCCATATTTAGTCATCTATTTCGGTTTAAATATTCCCTTAAATTAACAGGGTCTTTTACTGTATCTAATCCGTTTAGCTATTGAATAGATAAAGTAAGATGTTAATGATTCCAGAAATTATTTTCATTGTAGCTCATGAATTCAGGTACCTTCAATTGGCATGGTTCAATTTGCTGCTCTTCAACTGGAATGTGTAAGAATTCTTGAGTGATTAGTTTAGATTTCTCTTTTTTCTTCTTTCTTTTTTAAAAACACCACACATTGTTCTATGATTTTATTCGCAAGATAACAGAATTATCTGGGTTGAGAAGTTTATTTATCATATAACCTGTGACCGTACGGATGAAACTAAAAATATGATTTTTTTTCTCTTCTGATAAACTTATTGGCCGATAAAATCCTTTGTTACGGCAATATTCTATTTTGGTAATGCAAAACAAGGTCTCTAAAGGTCGTTTCAGAGTTGTTTTTTTTGTAAGTTCTGCTTTAGATAACCGTCCTGAAATTTATTTTGTTGTATTTTTAGAACTATTTCTATACATAAATAATCTATAGTTTATAATTGTCTTATAATTAGTATAGATTTGTAATTTTCTACTCAATAAGTATCACTGAGTACTCGCCCATTTTTATTCCTGGAAAGGAAAAAAAAAATGTTGAAGTCTCCAGTTATTGGTATCAATGATGTAGGGTTCCTTTAATTAAAAAAAATGTTATTTTTAAATTCTTAATGATTCAGCTAAACAATTATTATTGAATCTGAGTAATTGCTAAAAACTTTATATTTTTCATGAGGAACTTTGAAATAGAGATTGTGTTTTGATTATAATTTATTTATAATGAAGGAGGGGTTGTTATTGGAGAGCTAATTCTGTATTGTCTATAACATCTTCATATTGTGAAGACTTGCAACTATTTGTAGACTAGCTCTAGCAATATTGCCCGGTGGCAAAATACCACAGGAGAATACTAAGGATGTATAAATATATTCGAATGTAGTTCGGTATTTAAAGTTCTGAAATGTGTGATAGAGCGAACTTAAAATAATAAGAAATTGTTGTCCAAATAAGAAATTGTTTATTTATCTGTCGGCTGTACATGAAAATAAAACTTAATCTAGCTGCGAAAAACTTACAGTTAGGCAGAAAATTCCAATTTTTGAGATTTATGATGAAAATGAGGATATTATGACTCACTTAAAGACACATTCCTGTTTGCAAAACCTGTAAATACAATGAGCTAATATTGACGAAATTACAACATGTTCATTTTATTATAAACAAATACAAAAATATATTTACGATACAAAACTTATGGTTTAAACGATGGTCAATGTTTATTAAGCACTCGGGATGCGATCGGATGGGTATAAATTGTTATATATTGAAATACTTTCCTGATTGTAAATAATTATGTGTGTGGTCTCAATTATATCTTGAATGTATCTTCTCTCTTGGACTTAGGTGACTATAATCTCTACGACTCACAAAATAATGAAAGATTCGCTTATTTCATGGTATGCTATTATAATTTGAGATTTTTTTCCCCTCGCCGCACATATAATTGACCTGTGATCTATGACGTTGATAAATGTTGCTTTGAAGTCAATATATTTTTCACAGAAACAGTTCAATAGTTTTAAGAATTAATTATTTTACTTTCGTACAATTGGGATAATTGTTTTAGACTAAAACTGAATAAATAGTTGCCTATTCCTGTAATCGCTTAACTGGTCATTCATAAATAGGTGATTACAGCTGTATCAGATTATTACTTAAGGGGTGGTTTTTACTTTTCTTTTATAGACAATTTGAGCGCTGAGATTTCGTGAAAGGGAGATATAGGTCTCCCATAATGAAATCTCTTAGCCTTCTAGAGAAAACTTTTTATTATTGCCTAATTAAAAGCCGATTGTACACAGAGGTCATCACTTAATAGGGAAAATTCTGATTGAAAAGTTCTCGTGGATTGCTAAAGTTCCCCTAGTCTACATTGCGGACTGAAAATTGTAAATACATAAGCCCCCCCTTCCACGAATTTTCATCATCTACTAGGTAGAATCGGTGGAGAAATGTAGAAAGTTTTGAAAATAATCTGAATATTCATTGAGAAGTGAACTCTGCATTTTCCAACTTTACTCTTAAGAAACTAGTCAAGAGTTCTGATTATGCAGGACAATATTGCTTGTTATATAATTGATGAAGAGAATATGAAAGAACTCATCTCGTTACCTTGAACAAAGATAATCTATGTATGAATGAATGGAGGTTGTTGCGTCGTAGTAAGAAAATGTAATGAGGTAACAAAGTTTGCCAAGGACTGGTTTCCAAACATCATTTAGCACGGATGGCTAGCTATTTGTAAACGAATCGTCTTCTAATGGTGACAACCTTTACAGGGGTCGTGTCCTTCACTTAGCCTACCTATCAATGTATCATGATATCCTAAAAAGGGTACTAACCTTTAGATATCCCTGCGTAAAGATGAAGAAAAAATTAAGATAAGTTTCAATTGATACACAGCTGAGAATGATTCAACAACATTCTTTGTTCACCTGATTTATCTCATGCACACATTCTTATAGTTTAATCATGTATATACTTTGTACTGTTTGTACAATATACAGCATACAAGGTATGTAATTTGTTGAATCATTTGGGCACTTCGTAATTTTTTACTGATCTCTACAACGATAGTCCACATCTTGATACCTCCTCCTAAGGCCATGTTAAGAATAGGATGTCTATTGGAATATTTCTTAAAATAAAACCAATTGTTAGTTCCTTCTTACTTGATTAATCTCTTTTGTAACCTCCCTATCAATTAGGTCCTGAGGAACTCTTTTTTATAGGAGATTAAAAAAAAACCATTTCATTTCAAATCAAAACCAAATAAAGTAATAATAGTCACTACAATTCTTTATTTAATGTTCATTTTATTGCAGAATATAATAAAGATAAATAGTAAATAAAATTCACAAATGGATTCAACATTTTCTTCGTGAAAGGAGGGAAATGTATTTATTTTCATTAAATTTCAAAAACATAATAGGACACGTCTAATATTTTATTTATTCATAAAACAAATTTACTAATATTATGTCAATTAATTTCACATATATTTTTACATATTATTAAATTTCAACCTTTTGCAGTAGATTCGTTACAAAATTATCATAAATTCATTGAATACATTTTACAAAATTTATGAATTTAATTTTGTTAACAATCAGAATAGTAGTCTTTATAAAACTCTAAATATATAATGTGCATTTTTAATTTAATGATATGCTTTGTTATCAATCATAGATTTATTATAAGATAACATGCTTTATAAGTTTGAGAAATTTGTCTCCTTTTTATAGAGACATTATATCTGATCATTAATTATTTTTTAACCGATTTTTATGACAAATCATGATAATACTTGAATATTCTTGAAAGTATTAATCTGTGTCTATCATGGCAGTTTTCATTGCTATTAATTTTTTTTTTATAATTACATTCCTCTTTATTCTACCAAACACAAAATGAAAACAGATTATATATGTAATCATTTTTTTAAAACCAGGATAAGGAAAGAAGACACCCGGAAAACTAACACTCTTATTAATGAAGAGACAGCTCGAGCAATATTCGTTGTAGAATAGAATAAAAGAAAATGTTTGTTTTATTTATTTACATTCTGAGTGTTTGTTAACCATTAACACCATGTCAATTAGGAGCTTTATTTCCTTCAAACACTCTTGGCATATAAAAGTGCCCTGTAATCTAACAGATAAAAAAGTTTTAACTAGTGAAATAAATAATAAATACCACGAAATTTCTAGTAGATTAAAATATTTTCAATTACGTTAGGGAATATATCAATTACAGGCCAACTCAAAAAAAAAAATAAGATAGTATATATATGTAAAGCACATAGCACTATTCAACAACCTTAATAGAAATTCAATTTTATTCATTGTACACTCAACTTACAATTAGTTTGTCAGGGAATAAGCTAACACTTTCGTTTATAGGCATCAAGTACACTCCCAGTTGAATTAAATTTTATTCCCATTTTGCATCCATTCCAAGCCCTATATAGAGATATTTGGTTGCTCGAATATAATATTAAGTTTTCACTTGGAGAGAAGAAAGCGTCCAATTCTTCACAATTTTTATTTCAACGCCAGGCATTTTCAACGACCATTGTCTCCATCTTCAGAGCTGCACTCATTGGGAATTGACTCACTTTCTTACTTTCCCGTTGAGTGCATATAATAATGGTGTGCATCGGCAGAGTTAAGCTCATTAGCATCTCTCTAGGCACTTCCTACGCTCTGATGATGGGACTAAGCGTTTTTAAAAATAAATTGTGAGGAACCACGACACTGTGTTCTGAATAACCTTATTCATCTCCCTCACCACCTGCAGAAAAAAAAATGGATAAATATTTTAATTTTGCTGAACTAACTATAAGTTACGATACCATAATGTACACATTCATACCAAATTCCGAATTATCTTTTATAGACAGCGGCCACTAAAAGTTAATAGGAAATAAAATATATTAATTAATAGTTAATAATATGTTTTGTAAATTACTTATTCTGACATTTTTAAAGAAACGCTTTTATAGACGAAGTATTTGCAGGTTGAGACAATCCTCTGCAGTGAGAGCTTACCATATCGTTTGAATGATATTCTTCAGGGTTCTAATGATGTAAAATAATCCCCCACCCCATCCACGAAAATACTAATAATTTCTATATATTTCGAAATAATAAAATTGTTTGCTAAGAAGACAAATTACAATTTATTGCTGATCAAAGTTCACTTTTAAGCACAGGCAAATATATAAAATTACCATAATAAAAAAAAGAAAAGAGAAAGATGTCTGGGGTAAAAAGTTCGAAACCATTAGGTCAATCAATGCTTTATTATATATAACCTCAGTCTTCTGAAAATTTAAATATACAAACATTTTGAATTCTTTTCAAAGAGATAGTGGTGTCCAATTAATGTTATTCACGGATATATAAGAATAGGGGTAGAGTGACAATGAGGAAGTGACATGGAAAAGATATAATTGACCTTGTCGCTAGGTGTGAAATAACAGCTGCGCCTATATCTACGTGGGACATGATAAATTATGCTTACATTGAGTAGGTTAGGCTCGTAACATTCCTAACATATCCTTGTCACTCAATTTTGATTGTTTTCAATGTACATATTTTTATAAACGAGTAAACGTATTGTAGATTTATTCAAATGTACCATGGATGATATGACAGATAGTTTTATACGATTAAACAAGATAATACTTCTAGTAGGAGACGAAACTGCATATATGTAGAATTCAGTAATTTAGAAGGCTGATGTCTGGATATTCCCTAGCTGAATTGTATTCTCTTTTCTAGCATGAGTATCAAAAATAAAAATAAAAATTAGCTGATTTCCCTTTAAGGGAAATCATGACGTGTTTTTCGATTTTCTTCAAATGACTATTTAGAAAAAGATGTGTGTGTACGTGCCTTGCGTTAATTTCAAGAAACCACAGTTTTGTCATCTCCTAGGTAGAGAATTCTGTCTTGAGGGAAATCAGCTATTGAGGTCGTACTCGTGACGCGATTTTCGAAATTGTTCTTAAAATGTCCATCGATCCTACCTAGGAGATGACGAAAATGAGGACCGTTCAAATCTGTATATAGTTTAATATATATATATTAGGGTTTTCTGATATATATATATATATATATATATATATATATATATATATCAGAAAACCCCCACTTCTACTCATGTTACATAAACAATACTCGGCTATGCAATAAACCACATTATTTGAAGCTTAGATACCAAATATTGTTTTCAAGAGACATTTATTATTCGAGATACATGCAAATATCTTCTGGTCCCCCCCCTTCTTAAGTTTTTGGAATACTTAAATTTGATTGATTGAGATAAAAATTATTCTGATTCATTATAAATTACAGTACTAGATATAGTATATAGTTTTTAATCAAATTAATACGTTATATTCAAATATATTACAGTAATTGTTTTTCTTTCCGGTAAGAAGTTGGCAGAACTGTTGGTTTACATTTCAGATGCTTTCCGTCGGGAGGTTTCTTATTATCGTTTGTATTAATTCACTTAATATTCACGGTGGTGTTGTGTTACCGGTATGTAGATTTATCTATTGTTTAAATTCACGTGGGTAATCTGCTTAACTTACGCAGCCCCTGCGTGACGGACTTTTATTTCAAAGTTCATCAGGGCATACGAACAAATCTCGTTTGCTGAAATAAACGACCATGGAAGAATTATATTCTCCAGTACCTGCAGGCCATTTTCTACTTTTTAACCAGTGGAATAGTGTATAACAAACGGTCTGTTAAATTAGAAAGTAACCTCTTGTAAATTCTCCCATCATTGTTCTCAGCACCTGAGCCAGGTGAAGAAGTCTGAGGTTCAATGGAATAGTCACGGATATTCCAGTTTAATAATGAGCTATTATAGAAGTTTCCAGACAATTAAGATCAACATCCGAATTCTCTGAGATTATGGAAAAAGCCATTTCGACTGATTAGATATCACCTTCAATAACAACGTTCCCAGTCATAATCACTACTGTAGATTGTCCAGCTAGTTTAATTCTTCCTCATTTTCATCTGACCTTGTTGGTAAAAGGTTCTAGTAGACCTTAAAGTTATCTTTTTCTATGGAATTTTTGAATCTTTGTGAAATTACTTTGTGCTTATTTATAGTCTTCTGCTCTCATCTTTAACATAAATACTAACGTCATCTGAAATAATCGTTATTTCAAAAACATTGTTTATCTTTCACTTTAAATTTGTAGGATACTTTAAACTACAAACATTTAACTCTAATCATTCGTTGACTGGTATTTCTTTCTACTTTGTCAAGCTTTGTGATAAAAATATTTCTTTACTTGCTGTTAATCAGTTATAACTAACTAGTTGGTGGCTGAAGGAGAACTAATTAATTTCATGCTGAAAGATAAACATATCTCATAAATCATCATGATATTTTTATGTTGATATATAAAGGATAGGATTAATTACGAGATTGAATATTATTGAAATCTAGAAATGAGGTAACCTTTATGAAATACAAAATAGTTTCTAATTAACAAAATGTGGGGCTGATCTATTGTTTTAAGAGGATATATGTAATATAATGCTTAAAATTATACGTTGTCATAGGGAAAAATAGATATGTAACAAAAGTTCTATATCTTTTGCTTCTTTGCCGAAAAACGTAAAAGGAACGAAATGTTACGAGATTCCATTTCTGGGTCCGAAATTATTGAAACCGGTATTGTTTTAATTCCCTGAGAACCATAGAGGTAGCATGAAATTTGCAGGGGAAAAAATCACACACACACACACACACGCATAAATACATATAGGTGGGACACCCTATAGTTCCCTTGTCACCCGCCGGCCCTAAAAATCGCCAATTGTATTAAAAAAGGCTGAGACTTGGTCTACCATAATTGTGACTCCTAAAGAATCATTTCAGTCCATATTAAACCTCGTAACCTTCTCCAGCAGTTCTCCAGCGACATTAACTTTGGAATTTCTAATGAAAAGCCATAGTTTTTATGAGGGATTCTTGTAGAAAATCAAACTTTAATACTAGTTTATATCGGTGAATTTTTCGATTCGATGGATCATTTAGCCGTAAAATGCACAAATTTTTATTTTAGAAACGTCATATTTTAATGAAAAATGCTTCGACAAAAAAGTTGTAGTCCACAAAATTATTTTTGAAACAAGCCTACGGGAAAAGGAGTGGATTCTGAAATTAAAAAAAAAAAAAGAAAAAAGTATTTAAAACGAAATATCGCAAAAATATTCTTGAATGAATCCAAAAAATATTTATTTCAAAAAACGTTCTTAGGATTAATTTATTTTAAACTAATTACGTAGTAATTATTTGTAAAAGGAAACCATTTTTACATCTGCATAGTTTGATGTAAAAAATAGAAACCAGTTTTTTTCATTGTACCACAATCTCACAGCTAGTAGTATTTACAAGTGCTCAATAATGCGTACTTCCTCATTTATGCACTTCAAAAGAGGTATCTGAAATCCCTTTTGGCACTTTGTATTTCTACTACTGAAATTGAATTTATCGCCAATCTGATTTTATACTTCAATATTCTCCGACCTGTTCTGGTAAAAATACCATTACCCCCCTCCCATAGAAAATAATCCATTACTGTCAAATCGGGTTATCTGGGTGGCTACTCAATGTGCAAGCTGCGACAACAATACCTTGGCGAAACATTTCTCTTATTCTTGATCGAGTAGTGATTGAGAAGTGGGAAGGGCATCCGTCAAGCTGCAGCCACATTTTATTTCTTTGCATCAGGGGTATGTCTTCTATTGAATTTAGAAATTCTTTATTTAGGGAGCGGTTGAAGACTGTACCATTTAATGTTTTGTCAAAATTCTTTCCCTGGAAGATTCCTCACCGTTTTTTTTCATGAAACTGTGCAGGCGGAAAAATGTATTCCTTTTACAAATAATTACTTCATAATTAGTTTAAAATAAATCATTCAAGAATACTTTTGAGTTATTTCGTTATAAATACTATTTTTTAAATTTCAGAATCTATTCCTTTCCACGTAGACTTCTTTCAAAAATAATTTTGTTGACTACAACTTTTATGTCGCAGCATTTTTCAATAAAATGTGCAGTTTCTGAAATCATGATTTGTGCATTTTACGGCTAAACGATGCGTCAAATCGAAAAACTCACAGTATTAGAATTTGATTTTCTACAAGAATACGTCATAAAATTATGGCATTGCATTCGAAATTCCAAAGTTATGGTCGCTGGAGAACTACTGGAGAAAGTTACGAGGTTGAATTTAGACTGAAATGATTCTTCAGGAGTCACAATTATGACGCACCAGGTCTCAGCCTTTTATTAATACAATGGCGATTTTTAGGGGGTTGGCACGGGAACATGGGACACTCTGTATACAATGTCTTGCTGCAATCATTTACGGAATGGTTAACAAGGGTCTTGACAAATAAAAGTAATACAAGTTTGAGCTCTGTTAGTATTTTACAATGCTATCTACGGCTGGTGATAGTTAAGCTGTTTAAAAATACGAGTATTGTCAAAATAAGTTGGTTTGAGTTAATTTATCTAGCACCTCTAAACATTTCTTGTGGATCACTTATCCTAAAGATAGAAATGGTTGTTCTACAAACTACTGTTAAATTGAATCATTACTCACTTTAAAAGTATCGTCTAAAAATGAGTAGTCACTTCCCGTTGGAGTTCATTCTTTCATAATAAAATGACATTGTTATATTTTTTTTAATATTTATTGAAAAATGTCGTTCAAGAATCTCACGATTCGTGCAAGATGTTATGGCTAAAATAATTATGAAATTGAGGTAGTATATGAATGAGAACAGGCCAAACTCTTGCCCTTTCAAATTTGAGGAGTGCTGGTTTCATATTTGTAGCTCGTCAAAGTACATGCATTTCATAGTTACGAAGAGCTTGCAAAGAAATATCTGCTTTAAGAATCTTTTGAGGAAGATAATAGAGCAAAGAAAACTGCATAACCCTCCTAGGCTGGAGAAGGAGAGCTATAAAAAAGACATTCCGAGTACCTTTTCAGTGAGTGCGCTGCTCAGATGGAGGATGAGAACCAACGTCGATCTGGTGTACTTGAGTAGCCTTATATCTTATTTGCTATTTAGAAAAGCAAGTTTTGGTGGTTGGAGCATGCCAAGAGTATGGAGCGTGAGCGGAGAAACAACGGTGCGTGGATGAGAAACAACGGAGTTTGGATGCCATTGAGTGACGACT
This sequence comes from Riptortus pedestris, assembly GCA_019009955.1. Classification (NCBI taxonomy): domain Eukaryota; kingdom Metazoa; phylum Arthropoda; class Insecta; order Hemiptera; family Alydidae; genus Riptortus; species Riptortus pedestris. The sequence continues at coordinate 79,086,889 of CM032228.1, read as the reverse complement.
TGCGGAGGCAGAGGAGCAGATTAGAGGATTTCCAGATGCAGACCACACAGCGTGGCTTAAGACGGCCTAAGTATGCCCATTATAGTAAGTTAATGAGCATTAAGTAAGAAATTCCATTTCTATGTTCCGAAATTAAATTAGAAGTCTCCTTGAGATGGAGGATAACATTTAGACAATTGATGAAGTACACACATACGTTTACCGATCCTAAAATATTTTCCCCGGCTCTAATTAACCGAAGGAGAAAAGGTGGACTTGAAGCCGCGGAAAACACGTCGGACAAGACAAAGTGGAAAATAGAGTCTGAATGGATTTGGGAGGAGTCCAAAGCAGTTATATAAGGTTAAGTCAAGGATGATAGCCCACGCATCATTAACCACAGAAATAAATTTCGTACCAATAGCGTTTTCACATTAGTCACAACCTCAGGTTACTTCCTACTTTTTCGCCTTCAGGTGTTTTATTTTCAGCAGTGGCCCCCTTTATATGACCTACAGGGTTTTAAATGTAATACCTCGATCTCTAGAACAACACATGGAGATCAACTGATAACAGCAGCTAATCATTCTCAAGGACGTATATTGTCTAAATCCCAAGTCATTTGTGCTGTGCGACTGTCAATCTTACTTAGGCTTGTATGTAAGGGCAAAATTGCCGGCCTTACCATTCAACCCACGAAACATACAAGTGACAGGCAGGCTTTAGCTTAAAGGTTATCATGTCAGAATAGGAACAAGAAGAGGGGGTCTAAAGAAAAGTAAAATAATTATATAAATTTCCGATACTATGCGTCGGATTGAATAGTCTTACATTATGAAACGTTATAACAAAATAATTTCCAACAATTGTAATTCTGTTCTGTAAACTCGAATATTACACAAGTTATTTTTTGCTTTTTGTGAACTTCAGTAAAAATGTCGCTGAGGGTTTGAGTGAGTGCATTATGCAACATGTTGCCCGAAGAAGGGAAATTCCAATAGGTGGAGGAAATTAGCGAGCCTTTTGGAGCGAAATCGGTAGCATTGGCAGACGTTCTAGGTTGGGGGCAAACATGATCTGATGAAATGAGATAGCACGTTTCTACTATTAAGATCGACTCTCCATGATTTCATGACGACGTTGGCTTATGGATATCACTCCAACCCTCTTTCTCCAGAGTAGTGCCAGCATTTGCCACATAGGAATTGTTGTCTCGGGCTGAATGGCATCACCGTTACACACTAGAGTGGGTCCTTCCTAGAGTGCTGCGGGAGGCTATACTAACTTCATCTTAACAGGTGCTCGAAAATGGAGATTGGGGGCATATGATTATCGACATAGAATTTCACAATTGAATGCCATTCTTTTTCGTATATACCTTATACTTGAACTTGTAGTGTCAAAAATAAGAGGGTCATCTACAGGTTGCCATCCTTTTCTAGCCAGAATGGGACTAAGGATTTTATCTGAGTTCCCCTCTAAATAAATTCCTATTGCCCAGGCGGGAATTTAACTCGCCACTCTTGGTTTGCCATTTGAGATCAATGGCAACGCTTTAACTAACATGCCTAACCTGAGTCCCTCCCCCCGTTCGTATCTAGAAATTTTATTGTAATACATACTGCATGGATTATCATTTCTAGGGACGAACAGGAGTTGGGGTTATGAGGTAGGGCTAGAAATGTTAATACATATAAAATGAAGGAGGTGCACAGGTTTGCCGTGTGAGTTAAAGCGTTGCCTTTAATCTCACATGGTAACCTAGAGTGGCGAGTTCGATTACAGCCTGGGTAATAGGACTTTATTTATTGACGAACTAATTAAATAAAATCCTCAGTCCCACACTGCCTAGTACACGGTGGATAACATGCCCCAATTAGCAATGGTAGCAAAAATGGACGTTAATAAATAATAATGATATGAATATTGTTAAGTTCAGTTACTCGTTTATACTTCAAAAGTGTATAAAACAAATTTTGCTTTACATATCAAAATAAACAATTTTTACAATGTGCATATTTGCTGAAAAAACAATAGGAAACGAAATAACGATATTTTTCATTTCATGCCTCCCTTATTGTTAGAGCCTCTTATTCGTCACTAGAAAGTTTAATGTAGCTTAAAAACATAGAGGAGTTAATGCTAATTCAAATACCGAATTTTGTTCAGTTCGGATCAGTCGTCTGAGCCCAATAAAATTGTTGGCTCCCCCTATAGCTTCTAGTTTATATATCGATGTAAGACAAAAGTGTACAAATTAAAAGTTACTCTAAATTACAAATTAAAACACTTGAATTATGTACATGCTTGCTGGATTGCAATAGCAAACGAAATATGGCGATTTTTCATTTCATGCCTCCATTACAACCCCACTAATAATCGTTCCTAAAAATGTTAATATAGATCATAATCAGGTTAATACAAGATAACGTTTAAATGCAACGTTAAAACGAAGTCCAGAAGAGGCTACAAGCGTATAATTCCAGTCATCTACTTGGGCCAAGACATAACAAAACAGTGCCCAACGGGAAAGCAACCCGGGTTCTGGATATGTCAATAACGTAATCACCGACGCCCGGCACATATTACATGTACGCCCGAACTAGACAAAATTCACCTCAAATAAACCTGGTGGCTGAAAATATAAAAAAGAATGGCTTTCTTAATATTCAGATTAGAGAAATAATGTATAGAACAACAATTGCAGGGCATTAAATTATTAACATGATTGATTTCATCACATTTTTTTTTTTCATTATATACCTGAAACCCCCACTCCCTCCTTGTCCGATTTCAGCCATTTGACAAATTTTGTCGCTAGCTTTATACGAATCACTTAAACATAGCCTCTAATGAATATAGAGGTCTCTAGAATATATAATATTTATTGATGAAGTCACATCATAGCCCAGCGAAATGGAAAGAAAATTATCTAAAACTGCTATACATGTATAAACACCATTGGTATAATTAAGCCCAAACACTTAAAACATAAATTTAAAAATTCCTCTAATTACAAATTATAGATGTTGTAATGAAGCTCTGACAGTTAAACATATACTGACTGACTGCATGCAACGCAATTACTTACAGATACCACATAATTTACACGAACTACTGACAAAGGGGAGTCCATACATAGATACTATTCTCAAACATTTAAAGACTATACACATCTATTCAAAAATCTGATATATTTTTAATTTAAGTTTTACATTTTTATTTTTATAACATTTTTGGATGCAAAAATAAACATTTTATCTAAACCTCAATTTTTTGGTTTTCAAGTTTTCACTCACTCGAGTGTGTATTAGGGAGGTACAGAGTTTTATGTAAATAGTCACCTGTAACAACTTATATTTTATCTAAACCTTAATAATTTTAAGTTTCTTTTATTCATTTTATATACCAATTTTATTTTAATTATTGATTTACTTATTTATTTATTGAATATTTAAATATTTTATTAATGATTTCCCTATTGTCTAATGTCAATAGTTTCGATTTTCAGTTTTGTACCTAGCTTTGAATTTTGTCTTTATTTGTTCCCTTGTTCATTTATTTTGTTCTTTGTTGTGTTCCATTTTTATTTTTTCAATTCTTGGTTTTTGAGTTCTATTTCCGTTTTTGAGTTACAGTTCCGTTTTTGTGCTTCATTCAGTCAGGAGATAATGAATATTCGGCACCAGTATATAATGGTACTTAATAATGATGAAGTTCCCTATCGTTGCTCAATATTCAGGTATTAACCCTAAACATTAGGCCAGAGAACTGTAATAAATGTAGTGCATAGTAAAGCCTTGCATATACAAATATCACTATCAATTCGCTTCCAATTGCCTTCCCGAGCGAAGCCCTGTGTGCTTGAGTTTGTGAGTGTGTGCTCGTGTATTTCTGTACGTATAAGCGCGCGCACACACACACAAATCCAGATTTGAACAGATCTCATGAATGACATGTGAAGAAATGTTTTGCAAATGTCGACATGCGACCAACCCCTCATTAAATGATTTTCCTTAAGAAAAATCTAGTTAAAAATGTCAATTTGTTTATGTATCAATTTATGTCCGCTTATACTGATCAGTCTATTAGGCGAATGCTTTACAGTTTACCACTTTTTGGGGGGTACTTAGGACTTTTTTTTAGCGAATCCATCACTGAATTAATTCCCATTGCCCATTCTTGGATCATAATTTACATCTATAGTTTACCCAACACCTTAACTGAGTACCAGAAGAGTAAGCAATTTAAAGGTCATGTTCATGGGTTATCTTGATGCTATACTGTTGTGGGTGTTTGAAGGGCACTTTGTCTGGCCATGGTGACAGGTCCCCTCTCTCAATGGCCTTATCAGCATGGTCATGGACCACTTTATTGATGCTTCAGGGACCCCAATCAACGCTATGTTAGGTATTACAAAGGTCCCAATTTGGGATTATACAAATCTCCATATTCTTTAAGTTATGAGTCTGTTTTGAAAGTTCTGAAATTAAATAATTAAACGCCGTATCCAGGATAATAAGATAAAAGTAACTTTAAAGAAGTACAACTTAGGCTTTTACTTATTCCTCCATTAATGACCATGGACTACGGACCAAATGAGATTAGTGTAAGGGGTGGAGGGATTCATACAAAGTGTACAACTGCGATAGTATGTGCAATTTAAGGATTTCAACTTGTTATTTAACCAGATAGACTCATTTTTTCCGTTCAGGCTCATATTGTGATTGAGGAGAAACGTGGCATCTTTCAAAAGAGAAGAATACTCCTCTATTTACATTCAACTACCTGTCAATTTAATATCAACCCCTGCTAAAAGGATTCCGTTTCTCACAAAAGAATACGGATTAAATCGAGAAAGTTTCTTGAATTCATACATCTGAAAAGAAAAATACTGGGGGTGTAATGATCGTAAAGTACTTTTAACAATAGAATGTTTAGGGTATGAAAGCCTGTTGTATTTATTCCATTATATTTGACTTTTGGTTTTAAGAATATAGATTATTTTTCTCGAATCTCTTGGATTTTATTAATGATTTCATATTAAACAGTTTTCGTGACGTCAAATTGTTTAAATTTCGAATATATAAATGCTACAAAATTAACAATTTACTGCATATAATAGTTTTTTTTTGTAATAGTGGAAGGCATATCATTAAAACAGAAATGTATAAAAAATGGTATATTAACTTATTAAGAAAAAATAATAAATACTTTTTTATTCAAATATTCATAGTATAAAAAAAATTACCTATTTAAAGTAGATAAGATTATGAACAATAACTGAAGATTAAAACATAAAAAAAGATTAAAAATTTAGAAAATTAATAAAATAATTAAATATTTTTACTTGGAAAACATAAATGTTTCAGTTTTTATGTGGGTCTACCTTAGTGAGAAAAAAAAACCTGAAAATTTTAAAGGTTTTACCTTCTCTAAAATTACATCGTTAATTTCTAAAGCGTTAACGTACTCGTAAATGTTGTTCGAAGTGCTGGCCTCTCGCTGCAATACACGCATCACAGATCGCACTGCATCTATACATTGTTCTGCGGTGAGCTGGTTGCAAACCATTCTGAGGCGCTCGATGAGGTCATCCCTTGTGCGGACGGGCTCTCGGTAGACATTTTCTTTCACGTATCCCCACACGAAGAAATCTAGTGGCGTGAGGTCCGGAGACCGGGGAGGCCAAGGCACCGGCCCACCTCGTCCTATCCAGCGACCTGGGTAGTTGATGTCCAACCAGTCTCGTACGGCCCTTCCGTAATGTGCAGGACAACCATCGAGTTGAAACCAGCTCTCAAGCCTTGTTTCCAAAGGGATATCTTCCAAAAGTGCCCGTAAGTCATTCTCCAGGAATAGATGATAACTTTCAGCGTGAAGTCGAGCAGGTAAAAATACGGGACCTATTATGCGATTATAACAAAGACCGACCCACACGTTTACAGAAAACTCATGCTGGTAGTGAAATTCTCTAACAGCGCGGGGATTTTCATGTGCCCAAAGGTGGTAGTTTCTTTGATTGAATATGCCCGCACGTGTAAAAGTCGCTTCGTCCGTCCAGATTACTTTCGAACTTAAGTTTACATCGTTTTGCAATTGTTCTTTGTACCAATTACAAAAATTTAATCGGCGGGGATAATCAGCGGGTATTAAATTTTGTACATTTTGTACATGGTAAGCATGCCTGCGGTCAGCCCTTAATGTGCGCCAAATGGTTGTCTTTGGTATGACCCGGCACGGGGCCGGCCCTCCCCAGTGGCAGCAGTAAGCCCCCGCTGTGTAGCTGCTGGGTAGGGGAACCGTAGGAACAGTAGGTCCTTAGTCGGCTTTGCTGTTCCGGGCAGGGGATCACTCCTGCCTTAATGGGGTAAGTTCTAGCGGCTTACTCAATGTGAACTACGGGCTGGGTGGTGTCCGGAGTGGAGGCTTGCCTTCACTGCCGGTCATAGACGTAGTGGTCGTGTGTTCAAAGCACGAGGACATACAGGCCAGGTAAACTGGTACATGTGTGGGAGCTGTTCTCTCGTGTGGGGGCTGGGTAGTAGGAGACTGTCCCTTCCATAGGATTCGCTTCTGACCATCGTAGCGAATCCTCAGTCACCATGAGGCGTTGGATTGGTGTAGGATGGATTAAGGCCTCACGGCTAGGTGCCTCCTACATTGTAGCCACACCTCGAAATGGGTACTCAATGTCTTTGGTATGCACTAGGTGCCTCCTGCATTGTTGCCACACTTCGAATGGGTACACAATGTCTTTGGTATGCTTAGAACTGAAGCAGCTCTCCGGACGCTTGTGCCAGGGTTGGTATTGAAGTGCCTCAGTATCCTCTCCCTCCGCCTCAGGTCGGCTTCCATCGGAGCCTGCATACGGTTTCCACGACGATTACATGAGAAGGGCCCAGTCTCTCGAAGCCTTCTGAAAGTGCTGGTAAAAACATCTCTGTGTGGAGTTTCTCGGTCAGGAAACCGTCTGCGACATTCCCGAACTGCCTGACGTGCATTGCCATCGCAGAATCCGTAGACGTAGACTATGTCCGCGTATTCAGCGTTGGTAAATCTAGCCATATTTGTTGACTTCACTGAACAGTACTAGCAACACCACTAATGTGAGAATGCGAGGCTGGATTCCCCCCAAAAAGGATTAAAATGATAGTAAACATTTTAATCCTTTCTTTTTAATTTTAAACACTCAACCTAGACGTTTTATTGATAAGGAAAGCGTGAGAATATTCATGTTTTCTAAATTTACTCCTCGTAAATTAAAAAATTAAGCTTACTCAAAAAGCCAATAGTTTTTTTTGTAATTTAAATACATTATTAAAAAAAAATACACTTTTTGCACAACTATTTTCAGTTTTTTGTGATTTTCTCAAAAACGAAGCGAAATCGAGGCATATCCCAAAGGACTTTTTTTCTAAGTTTTTCGATCCTCTATCGATCCCTGAAGTTTGGCCGTTTGGTTTGGGGACACCCTGTATATAATAATGAGCTATATATTAGGCGCACAGCTAAATGATAACACAGAACTGAAATATGGTTTATTTATTATTTTTGAACGACTAACGTATAGATATTTGTGATTTATTACAATAATTAGCTTTTTGCTTGATATCTATTTTAATTAAAAGTTTGAATTTAATTTTGGATTGAGTAGGTAATCAACTTTTAAAATTGTATTAAAATGGATTAATTCAAAATATATACTCATATAGGTATATAGTTTCTACTCAATTCTTTTGTGGTATCTAATATGAATTTCTTTAGAACATATTCCGATATAAGAATGGATATAGTTAGTTCAATATTGGAAGTACATTAGCTGTTTTGATTTGTAGATTTAATCAAAAACTAACTTCATCAGATATATGATTTCAAATAATTATATATTTTTAATAAATATATAACAAATGAAACTAAGAATTCAAAGCATATTATTAACACTTGTTACAAAATGTTTTTAAAAAAATTAAATCTTTACTAATTCTTATATGAACAAATACTCAACAAAAGGATTATTTCATAAGTAAATTTCATTAATAAAGGATTATTAAAAACTCAAATTAATATTCATTATATATATTTTTTATGTATTTATTCGAGCTTCACAGCTTTGGTGATGTTGCTCTAAACAAAAGCATCGTAACTTAAAAAATAAAACACAAATGAAAAGAAAACAATACATAAAAAAACTAACAAAATTAAATAAAAACAGAAATGGAGCACAAAACAAAAGGAAAACAAGACCGATGAGGCACACAAAACGTAAAAGGAACACAGAACACAATTAAGAAAGAAAGTAATTAAACGTTTCCGCAAATAGGAAAACAATAAGAGGAGATAGATAGGAAGTTCGTATTTGTTCTGTGAATACCTGGCAAAGGGTGCTGTAGTCCTAGATCCTTAACAAATCCATCCCAGAACCAAAACATTGATAAATACAAAAACTTCAGCAATAATAATGCAAATAAAATAATAAAAACCAAGTACAATCAAATTAATGAAATTCTGGATAATAAATAGAAATGAATTAAATTGTCAACCACTCGGTGATTTAAATTGTTTCATTTATACGACCAGAAAAATTGAGACCAGAAAAGCCACATTAGTAATGACATTCATATTTCATTGCTATTACGTTAACATCACTCATCGTCCTTCGACCGGAGACTTAGGGAGTCTCTAGGTTTTAGCAGATTTCCCTTAAGGGAAATCAGCTATTGAGGTTGTACTCATGACGGAATTTTCGAAATTTTTCTTCAAATGTCCATCGATCCTACCTAGTAGATGACGAAAATGAGGTCCGTTCAAAACTGTATATATATATATATATATATATTTGTCTGTTACCGCTCTAGCGGTCGCAATTTTTGTTCAATCTTTACCAAACTCGATATTTAGTCCTTTTATGTAAAAAGAAAGATCAAGTTCGTTAATGGCTGAAATCGGACTAGTGGGAGGGGGGATTTAGAGGGGAGGATTTTCTAAAATTCGAAATATTTCCGTTATTCGTAGAGGAGAGGTTGTTGGAGAAGAGGCCAAAAGTGCATAGCCCTATGATGGGAGAGGGGCGGAAAGAGGGGAGTTTTAGGTGGGCCGATTTTGGAAGGCCCATATTAGTGCGTTGGGTCAGCTATGGAAAATCACTGTTCGCTTGCGTTGAAAAATGACATAATAGAATAGGCTTTTCAAAAATGTATACTTTTGAGTTTGATCGTCACTTGTCGGGACGCCGGTTATTCCAGTTTAAGCCGCCGACAGGGATGTCTCCAAAACATTTTCCCCAAATAAGAAAGCGATACTCGAAATGCCGAATTTAATGAGTTGCGGGGCAGGTGCAAAAAATAAATGTTGAAAGGACTTAACTCGCCGGGAGTGGGAGGAATCTGATATTCAACAGTTTTTTAAAGCAAAAAGTGACCACAATAAGCAAAACTACATCAATCTCGAAAATCTATAGGGCGGTTTGAACCACACTGTTCGGGCGTCTCATTTTCAAAAATATTGTTAAGTGGCTATAAATAATAACATAATTATTATAATTATGTGCGCGTGTAAGGGGTGGGGGTAAAGGTCAGTCATTAACTTATAGTTTTGCCAATTGACTGTATATTAAGGATAGTCAAATGCATTTCGCCGATGAGACAGCTCTAATAGCGTACAGGTGTACTAACTCCAAGGTTTCAAGCATTCTGTACTCATCTCTCTCCCCCCCCCCCCCCGAGAATCAAATATTTGGCACAATTGAGAATCATTAAACTTCCAACATAATTTATTATATATTATTCCAGCCGACTCATAACAGGGATACTTTAAATTGGAGTTTTATCCATTCTCTAACGCCCCATTCCTACTGATCTGATTTCGGCCGTTAACGAAGTCGGCCTTAGCTCTACAATACAAAAGTAAGAGTATAGCATAGATTATGTAAAAATTATGACTTTTAGTATAAAGAATGTTGTTTGATGGCGTCCCATCAAGTATTTGTGTGTAAAAGCTGCTTGCTTAAAAGAACACATCTGAAAACTGCCTTTACAAGTACTAGTGAAAATAATTAAATAACTCTAAATGTACTCCTGAACATTATTTTGATTAATGCATTGTTTTCTCTTCAGGATTTATCAAATGATATTTCATTATGTTAGATTAACTTTTTAAACTTAATTTAGTTGATTTTGTTTTAGCAGATTTCCTTTAAGGGAAATCAGCTATTGAGGTTGTACTCATGAAATGATTTTCAAAATATTTCTTCAAATGTCCATCGATCTAACCTAGGTGATGACGAAGATGAGGTCCGTTCAAAATTATATATATACATATATATATATATATATATATATATATATATATATATATATATATATATATATATATATATATATATATATATATATATATATATATATATATATCTTTATCTTTATATATAAATTCTACTGTACGCGTGTATGTCACTGAACTCCCCCTAAACGGCTGGACTGATTTGAATGATTTTTTTTTGTATGCGTTTGGTGACGCCCTTGATGATTTAGATTCACAAATCAGCCCGGCAGATGGGGCAGGAGTGGGGGTTGTAAGGGAGGCCTAAAATTAAAAATAGCTATATTTCGTTTCCTATTGGTTTTACGGCCAATATGCACAGGATAAAAGTTGTTTATGTTGTTACTTAGAACAACGTTTGTTATATTTACTTTTGTTATAAAACATAAGGGAGGCCTAAAATTAAAAATAGCTATATTTCGTTTCCTATTGGTTTTACGGCCAATATGCACAGGATAAAAGTTGTTTATGTTGTTACTTAGAATAACGTTTGTTTTATTTACTTTTGTTATAAAACAAAGTATAAACGAGATATACCCTAAAACATTAAAGAGGGAGCCAACAATTTTATTGGGCACGAACGATTGAACCGAACTTAACAAAACTATATGTAATTTGGCATTATAATTCTTCCATAATTATAAGCTATATTATTTTTTTTAGGCTCGAACGCGAGTGGGGGTTATAAGGGAGGCCTGAATAAAAAATTCGCGATATTTCATTTTCTATTTGTTTTTAGGAAAACGTGCACATAACGAAAGTTGTTTTTTGTGTTATTAAAAGTAGTTTTTTTTTTAAACATAATATAATTAAATTTAATATCCTAATAGCTTGAAATATCATGCAGGACAACGTCTGTCGGGTTCACTAGTATATATATAATTGTCTGGGTAGCGGTTGCAGTTTTTGTTTGATCGTTACCAAACTCGATATTTAATCGTTTTATGTAAAAAGAAAGACCATGTTCGTTAATAGCTGAAATTGGACGAGTGGGGTGGGGGGGGGTTTAGATGGGGGACTTTCGAAAATTCGTAATATCTCCGTTACTATACCTCAGATCAAAAATTTTATAGAACCAATCTTACTGCAAATTGAATGTACTATAAATATTTATTCTCTATCTTGATTACTAACCGAGATATTTGCATTTTTCAGTTTTCAGCCTTCAGCAAAACCCCACTTATACTCATGTTATATAAACAATACTCTGTTATATAATAAACCGCATTATTCGAAGCTTAAATACCAAATATTGTTTCAGGAGACCTTTATTATTCGAGATACATGCAAATATGTTTTGGTGACACCCTTCCCCCCCCCCGTCTTAAGTTCTTGGATACTAAAATTTGATTGATTGGGACTCATTATAAATTACAATACTAGATATAGTAAATAGTTTTCAATAAAATTGATATGTTATATTCTGATTTATTTCAGTAATTGTTTTTCTTTCCGGCGAGAGGTTGGCATACCTGTTTTTTTTTGTTTTGTTTTTAATTTCAGACGCTTTCCGTCGGGAGTTTGTTAAAATTGATTGAAAGATATCTTATTACCTTTTGTATTTATTTACTTAATATTAGATAAATACAATAGATTTATCAATTGTAAATCTTCACGAGGGAAATCTGCATCATTTACGCAGCCCCTGCGTGACGGACTTATTATTACTTTTTTTGTTGTGTTATTTTAAAATGGCGTAATAGACTAGAAGAAGAGAATGAGGCTGATCTTTTTCAAGTTTAATTATCACGGTCCGTTTAATCCCTTGTCCTTCACGGTTAACCTTTTTGAATGGCACTTGCTGCTCCTTTTTATAAATGAAAAACAACATGACCTTCAATATGCTAAATTGTCTAAATTAACGGTTGAATACTTATGTATTCAAAATACTAATTATTTATTTGATTTAATGTTTCTTCCTCCCCTTTATACGAAACTTCGTTTCTGGCATTGCTCACTGTGTTCATATTGACTTTATTAATAAAAGTCCGTCACGCAGGGGCTGCAGCACTAACTAAGCAGATTTCCCACGTAAAGTTATACAATAGAGAAATCTCCATACGAGTGCCGATCAATTACGGAAATGGCCGAACTAACTTTCGGCGGGAACCATAGCTCGTCCGTTACACTTAATATCTCGGTTAATATTCAAGATAGAGAATAAATGTACATTACAATATTTATAGTAAATTTAATTTGCAATAAGATTGGTTCTATACAATTTTTCGATCCGATGTATAGTAACGGAGATATTTCGAAAATCCCTCCTCTAAACCCCCCTCCCTCCCACTAGTCCGATTTCAACCGTTAACGAACTTGATCTTCCTTTTTACATAAAACAATTAAATACCGAGTTTAGTGACGATTAAACAAAAATTGCGACCGCTAGAGTGTTAACAGGCAAATATATATATATATATATATATATATATATATATATATATATATATATATATATATATATAGTTTTGAACGGACCTCATTTTCGTCATCTCTTGGATAGGATCGATGGACATTTGAAGAAATTATTCGAAAATCGCGTCATGAGTACGACCTCAATAGCTGATTTCCCTTAAGGGAAATATATATAGATATATATATATATATATATAGGAAATATATATATAGATATATATATATATATATATATATATATTGTAATTAGCTATTGAGGTTGTAATCATGACGGGGTTTTTGAGAAATGTTCATCGACCGTATCTGACAGATGACGAAAATGAGGTCCCGTCCAAGTGATATATATACTAGTTTGTTACCGCTCTAGTCGTCACAATTTGTGTTTGACCTTCGCGAAACTGAGGTAGCGTGGATGTCTAAGAGAACATTTATTATTGGAAATTTCACCCTTAAGAGTAGTCTCATTCCCAAAGAATATTGAATTTGTGAAGAACTCTCTCTCGTAGGCCGCCCTTCACTATTCTTCAGAATTGGTAAATGTTAGTATTATTTCAGTTATAAATACTGGACTAGAAAGTATGTATTTCATTACAACGTAAAACAAGTAGGTTGTGTTTAATGATCTCCGTGAATTGATGTCGGCACTTTTTCTTATTCGTTATAGAAATTCTCCCTGATAATTTGAATAGAATGCAAAGGGTCAACGAGGTTAGCATAACTAGTGTTCCCATACTGTTACGTTGCCTCTCCAAGGTATTTAGCTATTATGCACCAATTATAAATTATTATTCAGAACCCGAAGATTAAGGCTGTTTAGAATCATTAAAACTAATTCAACTTGGATTAAAATATTCTTACCAAAGAGAAAGTGTCCAATATATTCTTTAAGGGTGCTGTGCAATTGACTAATTATTTTTGAACATAATATTTACATATAATAGCGTAGCTAGAATAGGTTAATGAAGAATCACCCTTGGTTTTTCATATATTAAGCTCCATAGACACACTCTCACCCATATATATATATATATATATATATATATATATATATATATATATATATATACACACACACGCAACACATACACATAATCATCTGAAGCTATCTCCTTTTTGGTAGCTTCCTTTTCTCCTAATTGAGCTGTACACATAATTATTTCTATGTTTTCTAAATTAATACGATTAATAAATCATTTTACTTCTGTAGCAATGGCTGGAACAAAAGATATTTTTTGTACAAATGATACTTAGTGTCCGTTGAAGATATTCCATTGGAAATATTGCAGAAAATGTAGTTGTGATTTGACTGGTTCTATAGGTGGGTTTGGCGTGAACTTCATTGTGAAATCGTTAGTAAAAACTGAACTTTAATGGCGGAGATTAAGCATTAAGGTAGTTGAAGTAGATATAATGATATGTGGTTTTAATAGCTTATTATAATCAAGGTAGACAGATTCTTCCATGGTGGTTTTATCAGTAGACAGGAACATGTTAGAATAACGTGTTAGTTATCTTTGAATTTTATTATAATGTAAATATTCCGGATGAGTTTGATATGAATAGTGTAGTACAGGACAAAATCTATTGAGCTATGAGCGAGCGTAGTGTGTTTGTGTGTGTGTGTGCGAGTTCATGTGTTATGAGTGTGGAACATATGGACGCTTCCAGTTGGAAGAATTTATTTTTCTTCATGTATTGCAGATAAATTTTCTCTATCCATTTTTGAGGTGCTGAATGGCGAAGGAATTATTATCTCAGGTAAGAAAAAACGCCTCGTTCCTTCACTGTTGTTTATTCGTTGCGACAGAGCGCTTTCAGAGTATGTGTGACTCCACTGTGAAGTCACAGGGAATCCTTGTTTCCAGTTACATCTTTGTGAAGATGGCACTGATGATGGAGCGTATACTCTAAAAGCGCTCTGTTGCAAGGAATAAACAACAGTGAAGGAACGAGGCGTTTTTTCTTACGTGAGATAACTTTTCTCGTCTATCTTTATCTCCCCTAATCTTATCCCTTGATGGATTTGTGGGCACTCTATTCACTCATTAGGAGTTAAAAATTGTTTCCCACTAAAATAACCATGTGCAGGCCCCAAGTATCAGGGTGCAAGTACACACCCGTGGATGCAGGTTTCTGTCCACTTCAGAGGCGATTGTCACCTCATGGCCGTGGGTTTTAAGATTAGGCGTAGACGAGGCAAAATTTCATTGGGATATATGGTTTTTTAGTGGATGTATAATATAATGAGGTATGATACAGTGTGGAGGACATTTTTGAGAAGCTTCTTGGTTGACTATATTCTAAGCTCAGAAGTTCGTAATGAAGAAACAATTGAGTAATCCTTATTGTGGATGATTGTGAAAGATGATTTCTTCAAATATTTAGATTTTAGTAGGTATATTAGAAAAATGTTAATGTTAATTTTCGGAATGGCTCCTCTTGTAGAAAATATGAGTCGGGCGCGATGAGGTTTGATCATGCGTTCCCTAAAGAGTCTCTGAGTATTTTATATTAACTCATAATCAATCTCAAAAGACTATATATTTTACACCTTTCCCAACATTGTTCAATGGAATGAAGTTATTAAAACACGATTATATTTCAATGGCATCCAACTATGATTGGGAATAACAACAAAATAAAGATGTGACCCATGCTTTCAAATACATTATTGGAAATCGATATATCGTAAAAGAAGAAAAGTCCGTCACGCAGGGGCTGCGTAAACTAAGAAGATTTCCCTCGTGAAGTTATACCATAGAGAAATCTCCATGCGAGAGCCGAACAGTTACGGCAAAGGGCCGAACTAGCTTTTGGCGGGAAACAGTCATCCGTTATCGGCCCAAATTTAATAAAAACGCAAATATCTCGGTTATAATTCAAGATAGAGAATAAATGTATAGAACAATATTTATAGTAAATTTAATTTACAATACGATTAGTTCCTTACAAATGTTTGATCCGACGTATGGTAACGGAGATATTTCGAATTTTCGAAAATCCCCCTCCTCTAAACCCCCCCGCCCCTCCTACTGGTCCGATTTCAGCCATTAACGAACTTGATCTGTCTTTTTGCATAAACCGTTTAAATATCGAGTTTGGTGACGTTTGATCGAAAAATTGCGACCGCTAGAGCGTTAACAGACAAACATATATATATATATATATACATATATATAATTTTGAACGGACCTCATTTTCGTCATCTCCTGGGTAGGATCGATGGACATTTGAAGAAAATTTTCAAAAATCGCGTCATGAGTACGACCTCAATAGCTGATTTCTCTTAAGGGTAATCTGCTAAAATGGGACAAAAATATATAAGTACATTATAAATTGACTAGTATTAAGGTATACTGCCACCAGGCCAGAGTGAGGTCGGTAAATGATATTGTATTTATTAAGGATGAAAATAACATAACAAAATATAGGTCAGAACAAAGGTTGATTGTTGTTCTTAAATATGAGGAGATCGTTGCATAGCAAGTTGAGAATAGTACACAAACATTTATGAAATGCTGTTGAGACTGGGTTTTGCCTGATGACACAGCGAAGATAGCGAATATCAACTCTATAGAAGATGTACTAGATACTGACGTAGCACGATCAAATATTGAGCCATATGAATAAGTTTGGAGTGTTTAGACTGGATATACTTACTGCATTGTAGACTGATGATATTCTTGGTTGAAATGTAGTACTTTTAGCCGAAACAGAAATCAGTGATGTACTTAGGATGAGAAATGAAGTAGGAATGTTTAACTGAAAAAAAAGAAGAAAAAGGTGGGGGTTTGATGAAACTGGTTTACTTAATTATTCAAATGACAGAATTTATTGTACTAAAGATGAATATAGCAGCGAAGGATGATGAATTAGATAATGAAGTATAGCTGACTGTGGGGTATTTTTCTAAGTTAGGACCAGGACCCATAGAACTGTAAGATTCTAAGATTACAAAGGAAAATTTCTTTTCCAAGTAGGAGAAGTTTTAAATATACCAGATTTTATTAACCAGAGTCTATTACGTTAACCAGAATTGTAAGTTTCAGTGCTCTGTGCAGAGATTGGCAGTTAAAGGAGTAATATGGTCGGTATAATCTTGTGTAGGAGTTTATGTTGTCTGGTTGACGTTCAACAGTGAACTTGATAAAGAAACAGGGGCACTATTCTTTAAGCTACAGACAGAAATATTTTTGTGAGGGAGAAGAGGCATATAAAGAGTTAGAGTAGGTTATGAAGACGTAGATTGGTGACACCAGTGAGTTACCATCGCAGTCTGGGCTTGGTGATGTGGCTTTGCTTTGGGAGGGTTTGGGACTACTTGGTGATCAAAATGCTCAAAAACATTAGGATAATTAGGTTTACCTGCCTGCGGTAAATGCTAAAAGTACTACCTCTATTAGCCCCTTTGTCCATTAATTCGAAGTTAATTTGAAAGCACTTAAAATCACTTCTGACATCTATATCATAGATATTATAGAAGCCAATCATTTACGGTCAAAAGTAGACCTCAAACCCTGTTGCATTTAAAATTGCCCCTTTAATTAAAATTTAGGTTCCTATGATATCAACTGTTATTAACAACCCAAATAAAGAAATTAATTTTCTTCTCTTACTGACTGTACTTTGAAATCGACCTACTTTCTAAACGTCCCGATTGTTTTTATACGTTGTTAACAATATTATCTCAATGTAAAAAGCAGTTGGTTGTACAACACAAATCATCGTTCGGGTAGTTTTAATAAAAATAAAAAGTGATTGTTAGGAATATGATAAACATTATTCAAGTTTTCGACTTTTAATAAAGAGTTTCTAATTTCACAAGTAAAAATATTGCTGTACAAAATAGCTGAGTATTGTTTACATTGCATAACTAATAATGATGTAAATTTAAGAAAGCTCTATAGTTTTTGCTACTCAAATATTAAAGTATGACATTTCAGTTGAAGGTGATTGTTCGATTTTATCAGTATTGTCTTAACCTTCGAACGAGAAGGTCTTGTGTTGTGAATATTTCGTGCTGCGTCGTTGTTATGACAAGTGCATTCCTTACGACAGAAAATTTGCTCTTGAAGCATGTCATTCACTCAGTTCTGCAGCAGCTGCAAGATGTTACTCCTGTCACCAAATTTTACATAAATCGACTAATAGCGTATAGGCATGGTATTCCCCTTGATACCCTCCCCCTCTCCCAATCTGAGAGTTTCTTTCCCCTTTGCCTGGAAGTCCTCATATACTTTGTTGCTGTAATAAACATACTAATGTGTGTGTTATAATTAGATTATTAATTTTAATGGTGCTCTAAATACCGATTTGGCTGACTTAAGTCACGGTGTATGAAAATGTGTTAATAAAAACGAAACAAGGAAGTGATGTTTAACCTACGTGGGATAAGAATCTTCACTCCAGCGTCCTTCAGCACGTCCTATTGCATCATTCCTCCTGAGCGAAGTTTTATAAAACATTATTTAAGTTTGGTATAATAAGCAAATAGTTTTCACCCAATAAAACATTCAACACCACCGAGAATACGGTTTTAACCAGTGTAATTATAATTTATGCTCTATAAATAATTGATTTCTGCAATGTTTAAGAATCGGTCAAATCGATATTTGTTCATTGTACTTAAGATAAGATTATTTTATAATCAACTTTAGTGTTAGATAGCCCTAAACATTTTAATAGCACATAAAACATTTTTACTTACACCTTTTTCGAGCATTAAGTTACATGATGTGTTAGGACCTATTCTGTTTAATATTATTATTATCTCCTCTTATAATATCAGTACACTTAATAATTTGATTTTTTTGTGATGGTGATTAAAAAAACTATGTATTTCTTGTTTCTTCGTTTTACAGGACACATTTACAAGTGCATACACCATTTCTCGCATTCCACTTTAAGAGATATTCAATTCTCACCTATATTCAGCTCGAATCGTTGTTGGCCCGTCCATCTTTTGTGTGGCAATTTAACGCATGCGCGAGCCAAAAACATTTTCATTTTCTAAGTTCAGGGTTGGCCTCAAGGTAGAACAGGGTGTAGGTTGAAATTTGCAAACAGCATCTACGGGGAATTTCCATGTTACTAGCCCGTATGGAGGCATAGTACCTCAGCACTCTCATAATAACATTTGTTCCGGAATATTTTGCTCCGGTGTGTCTACTCTAGTACTAGTTGCCACAATCCTTTGTATTGTGGGTAAATTATATGAGTAATACAATTCCAAGGTTAATTATGGTGGAAAATAAGTTGCTTGTTCTTAACTATGAATAATAATTCAAAAGAAAAATGTACTTTCCGGCTTCGGAAATTTGATATCGTTAATTTTCAATATTACAACTTCAGTTAATTAAGAAGTAAGATTTTTCTAAGAAATATTACTAGCATTACTTGTTTATTTGTATATTTATCTCGTTTATTATCACTCCAAAAAATTTTATTGTAAGAAAATTCCTCACAAAAGCTAGAATATGGAAGTAGAGAATTTAATTTTTTCTTGGTAATTTCTCGCAAACCTAGAAATATATCTTCCAGGCTAGTGAAAAAGAGTTCAGTCATAAAGAAGAACAAATTTTCAGTATAAGATTCGTTGATATGTTGGAAAGAAAGAATTCCATGTCATTATAATAACGCCCTTGAACAACTAAAACGTGTGTCAGACTGAATATTACCATAAAATATTTTACTACAAGCCCGGCATTGCCCGGGAAATTATTGGTGACAGCATAATGATGGCATTTTTATAGGTCGGCGTTTTGTTTTTCCGTAAGGGTCAGGTAACTGTAGGGAACTTGTAGAATAGAAATTTTAGCTTTGAAGAATAAATGAAAATGAGTTCCCAATCAATCCCCCCCCTTAACTGTTATGGTTATTTATTAAACGCCCGCTTCTTCCAACTATGGCTAATTGGGAAGGGTTATCACCCTTTTCTAGCCAGGGTGGGACTAAGGATTTTACTCAATGAGTTCGTCCCTAAATAAATTCCTATTGCCCAGGCGAGAATTGAACTCGCAATTGTAGGTTCACCATGGGAGATTAAGGCCAACGTTTTATCTCACATGGTTAACCTGAGCCCCTCTATCCACTGTTGACACAGCATGAATAATTCAAATCATAACCATGTATACCGCTTATTATAATTATATATCATCAATAATGTACATATTTCCTGTCAGAAACCCTGGGATTTGTTTTTTTAAGCACAATTATATACACAATACAAAATATGAGTAGAAAGCAATTTTGTCAGTCATTTATAAGTATCAACTCAAAAACACCCCCTAAAGGGGGTTTTGCCCCCCCCCCCCGCCCCAACATTGGGCAGTAGGGATGGAAGGGTACGGGTCCATTATAAATCAATTAACATTTTTTTTTATTCACAAACTACAAATTGAACATTATTATTTCCATAATAATACATAATTACATCACACTGAATAATATTGCACCCCAAAAATGGTGTATACCATTTTTTTGATCAGATGTTTATCCACATATTTTCAAACAACCTGTGCACTCTGCCCATACATTTATTGTTCTGAGCTACAACGTATTTTTGGTCTATTAGAATCTTCTTTTTTTCTCCTGAATTGCACCTATTCGCCTGCTGCACGGTTTCGGCACCATGCTGAGTCGAAGCTATAATCACCATATTATTGTTGTGATATCCTACCAAACTTATAATCCCATTTTTTTTTCTAGTTATTTGGTCATATGAGCCTCGGTTCTTCTTTTTATGCAATTTCTCCTTGATTAGTATGACATACTCAGTTTGTTTACTCCTTATAGTGCCAGTACCATAATCATATTGTTTGTAATTCTTGACCATAGTCAAGAATTACAGATCCTTGAAGACCTAAATGAGGATGGGGTTTTCAGGCTTTGGCACATTGGTATAACCCACTCTGAGCCAAGTAACGTAGTGGTGTATATGACCATACCTTGTACCCAAATCTAATGGGTTTTCCATAGATGTGTTGCTTTGCTCCATGCCAACCGAAATAAGGCACCATTGCCAAATCAGGCTCATAGTTATAAAAGTTCAACCATTTATCATTTAGGTCCCTGAAAAGTGGCCTAACCTTCGGCTAGATTATTATTCTCACAAACGTGAAAATATTTCATCAAATTGATTGAGGGATATGTAATGTGGGTGTCTTTACTTATGTCCTCACAGCGAAGTTGTTCGCCAACTTACATGTACGTACCCCCCCCCCCCTCAATGTGGGCCAGGGTTACATGAGTGGGCTCCTCATTGTACACTGCTGTTCTAAATTAATCATCACTAAGTTCAATTAGTGAAAAAGCTACTTCAGATGTGTATATTTGAAAAATAATGATGTTTAGATAAATGGTCCCGGCCGTTCCCACTGCCCCAAAAAATGGGCATCCAATATAACATGTAATAAATCCCATAAATTACAGATTTTTGATAAATTTTGTATTCCTAATCATAGTTACATACATTATAAAGTAATTTATAGTCAAAAAGTTAAAGCACAATAATTACTGCTCTTGAAAAAAAAAGTACCAACTTTTTATAGCACGACCCACTAGTAATCCTTTGTTTACAGGAGGACTGTGAATAACATAAAGCAGTTTAAAATGTATCATTCATAACAATCGCTTTTCAGTGGTTCCCGTATAATGTGAGCCCAGTTTTGAACGCAAAAAATCGCTTAGAAAAATAAGAAAAGCATTATTTTATGACTTCCCAATTTTTGTGGCAGTGGGATAAAATGGTTTAAATAACAAAATAAACAACTTATGTCCATGTTTGCCAAAAAACCAACAGGAAATGAAATATTGTGATTTTCCATTTCAGATTCTTCCTTATAACCCCCATTCCTCCTGTCCGGCCCTAGAAATTTTAAAATAGCTTATAATCATGCTAATTCACATACGTAGTTTTTTTAAGTTTAGTCGTTAGTGCCCAATAACTTGATGACTCCCGTTATAATTTTTTACTTGTATATGGTTTATACTTTGTTATAAGAAAAAAGTGTAAACAACAAATGTTACTCTAAATAACTAAATAAACAACTTTTATTACGAGCAAGTTAGCCGAAAAATCAATAGAAACAAAATATCCTGATTTTTCTTTTCAGGTCTCCATTGGGCCACCCACTCCTACGCCCTTCAGGTAAAAACAGGAACCTTCTTCATAGAAGGGAGAGAGTTGCTTCACATTGTACACTTATTGATTAATTTAATTTCTCTATACCCATTTGAATTTAAAAAAAAATAAAAATAATAACATAGAATAGGGGCTCAGGTTAGCCATGTGAGTTAAAGCGTTGACCTTCATCTCACATGGTAAACCTAGAGTGGCGAGTTCGATTCTCGCCTGGGCAAAGGAAATTATTTAGTGGCGAAATTCATTAAATAACATCCTAAAATCCCACCCTGGCTAGAAAAGAGTGGTAACCTGTAGATAACCCGTCCCAATTGGCCTTAGTTGCAAAACGTGGACGTTAATAAATAATTATAATAATAACATAGAATAATAATTTAATAGTAATATATATATATATATATATATATATATATATATATATATATATATATATATTAAGGGAGTAAATAATAAAAAACAAATAGAATTTTAAGTCTGGCCCCAGATTGTATTATGCATAAGGTAGTTCATTTAGTATACGTACGATCATACAATGGAAAATTAAGAATGAATTAAATAAAAAAATTCCTTCACGTAGATGCAGCAAAACATAGCAGATATGCAGACCTGCTAGAATGTCATCATGCTATCATCTCGCCTTCTACTCTTGAACAAAGTTATCTCACGTAAAAATCGGATGAGTTGGAGTGGGTGTTACGGTTTAAAAAAATACATATAACTCGAATAATATCCGAGTTAATGAAAGTGAACACTACTTTCTTGATTTGTTTCAGCCTTCCGTACCCTTCCCTCCTCATATCTATTCATTCGCTCATAGAAGTAGCCTAAAAGTCATGAAGTATGTTACGCAGAACTTTAATGTCCCCTTTATTTATATTAAGACTTACAAAGATCAAAAAAGAAATTGCAGTTATACCTGATAGTCATTACGTCAATGTTATACAAACCTACCCAACATTTATCCTTCATTTCTATTGTTATAGTTGACGTTTTACTGCCATAGACAACCTGTGTTCAGATGACCGATTTGAATGTGCTTCCTTGAGACATTCTCAAGACAAATAGCTGTGTAAAGAAGCGTCTCGTTCCTGCTCCCATTTTAATTTTTATATGGGCTTTAACAGTATTCCTCCCTAGTGAGCCCTCGGAATCGGCAGAGTGACAAATCTCCCCCATCCGATTAGATGTACTTGGTCTTTTTATCCTTGTTTTGAGCAATAGCTCATGTACGGATCGTGCAAACTCTTCGAGATCACTAGTCTATACTGTGATATTTCTAACAGTCACCAAATAAAGAAAACAATAATTATAAGCAATGGAGCATGGACACGAACATTAGGTAACATCTTTTCAGAAAACAACACTTATGTTAGAAATAGAGTCTCGCCGGAGATGTCGGCTCAATAGGAACCAACTCTAGAGCACTGATGATGGGACGGTTCGCCCCGAAAGTACTTTGCCTGTAATAAAGAAATATTAAGAGTGGAGGTGTTTGACCTTTTTGATCCTTCCGTTGATGATGGACCTCCACCAGCCAGCACAAATCCAGAGTTAGAAATAGATTCGACCAAAACAAGCAACATTTTAAGAGTAAACTCACTAACATTCTATTATTGTAGTTAAATGTTGGGAACTTGGCATATGTATCTTTCGCCTTACCAAAAACGTTGCGTAGGACCTTATTTATTTATTGCATGTACCCAAAGAAGTATCTTACTGCCTGTATGCTGACGATTTGATAATTTACCACACATTCTCCAATATTGATAATGCAAAACACCACATATAGTCAACTATTAATTCGTTAGAGCAGTGGTGTTTAAATACTAGCTTTAAATTGTCAGAGGAGAAAACGAAATGCATTACCTTCACCAAAAAAAAAAAGAACTATCACCCCCACCACATTTACATATCCATAACACTACCATAAAAGACACAAATTCTTTACAATTTTTAGGACTCACCCTAGAAAAAAAATTAACATGATTACCTTATTTAAAAAGTCTCCTTTCAAATGCAAGAAATCCTTGAAATTGCTGAGGATACTTAGCAATACGCAGTGGGGAGCTGAAAGATTTTTAATGCTTACATTCTATTGTGCTTATACCAGGTCATTGCTGGATTACGGTTGTATCGCTTATTCTTCTGCCAGCTACACTAAAACATCTTGACACCATTCACTACACAGGACTTAGAATCGCTACAGGGGCTTTTAGATCAAGTCCCAATGACAGGTTATGTGTTGAAGCAGAGGATCCCCCCCCCCTGGAGTATATACGACAAATGCTGAATTTTAAATTTCTAACCCAGTCAAAGGCATTGGACAAACCGTGTGTAAATACATTTTTAAATAACATATTTTTAAACAAATATTCTCAAACCTGTCCCAAACAGAAACCGCTTTTAATCCGCCTCCTTCAACGTAACAACATTCATCAATTTTATTAAACACGAATGTACCATAACACTACACTTACACTCCCCCCTTGGAGAGTAAAGAACTATCAAATTGATTTAAAGCTAACACAATTTCAAAAATCAAACCCTCTTTCTCCAAAATTTTATCAGACATCTTTCAAGGCTGTAATTTCACAAAACCCTAACAGTTTATTCATTTTCACCGATGGATCTAAGACAGAACACGGGACGGGCTCAGCCGCCACTATCAAAAACAAAACTTACACAACGATCAAACTACACGACGAATCAAGTATTTATACTGCAGAACTACAGGCCATTTTACTATCCCTTTCAAAATTAGAAAACCGATCACACCAAGTAATGTTATGTACAGACTCTTTAAGTTCTTTACTTTCCATGGGAAACATCGACTCCAATCACCCACTAATTACAAAAATATTAAAGCTAATACACGCACTAAACACTTTCAATTTTAAAATGCTGTGGTCACCCGGACACAAGGACATTAAACAAATGACTGATATCGACAAACATGGAAAAATAGCAACAAAAATGACTACTACTGACATAACTACACTAACACCAACAGACCTCAACAAAATTGTACAAACAAAAATACTCCAAGACTGGCAAAAACACTGGTTACGTACTGACAACAAACTATGGGAAATAAAATGCAATGTACAGGATGGTCAAATAGACAGACGTAGATTCAAGAAGAAGTCGTCCTCACAAGACTACGTATTGGACATACATACCTGACGCATTCTTACATAATGAACAGAAAAGACAAGCCTACTTTTACTAATTGCAACACTGCACTAACTATGAAACACCTACTTACAGAATGCAGATTACGAACTTACTTAAACGTTCCGCATGACTTAAACGAACTACTGACTGAGGGTAGCCCACATATTGCCACAAGTCTGACATATTTATAAACAATTGGGCAGTTTGAGAATATTTAATTCGATATTTTAAAATTTTTTAATGTGTGTGTGTGTGTGTGTGACGTGTTTAAATTTGAATAATGCCTGTTTTTATGAATAGTTTTTGCTTCAAAGTCACAAAGTTTACTTTTCACCTATTTATTTACCACTTTCATTTATTATTGTTTTAGCAGGTTTCCCTTACGGGAAATCAGCTATTGAGGTCGTACTCATGACGCGAGTTTCGAAAAATTTCTTCAAATGTCCATCGATCCTACCCAGGAGATGACGAAAATGAGGTCCGTTCAAAATTATATATATATATATATATATATTTGTCTGTTAACGCTCTAGCGGTCGCAATTTTTGTTTGATCGTTACGAAACTCGATATTTAACCGTTTTATGCAAAAAGACAGATCAAGTTCGTTAATGGCTGAAATCGTATCAGTGGGAGGGGGGGTTTAGAGGGGGGATTTTCTAAAATTCGAAATATCTCCGTTATTATGCATCGGATCGAAAAATTGTATAGAACCAATCTTATTTCAAATTACATTTACTATAGATATTGTTATATACACTTATTCTCTATCTTGAATATTATCCGAGATATTTGCATTTTTATGAAGTCTGTGGTCGGGTGTTGTTCGGGTTTAGTTCGGCCGTTTTCGTAAGTCGGCTCTGGCGGAAGCTTCTAACCTAACCTGTCTTTCTAACCTTACCTAACCTTCTTTACTTTCTGAGATTTATGCAAATACGTTTTGTTCATCCGCCCCCCCCCTTCTTTAGTTCTTGGACTACTAAAATTTGAGTTATTAAAATATAAATTATTATTACAATTCAGAAGCCGTTTCAGTTGGGAGTTTATTAAAATTAACTGAAAGATTTCTCATTACCGTTTGTATTTACTTATGGTGGTGTTGTGTTACCAGTATGCAGATTTCTCTATTGCTAAACTTCAGATAGGAAATCTGCTTAGTTTACGCAGCCCCTGCGTGACGGACTTTATTGTTCTATGTTGTGTTCGTGTTTCTTGTTTCTTTTGTGTTCCGTTCCTTTAGTTTTGTTCGTTATATTATTTCGTGTTCCATGTTTTGTTGTTTTGTTATTCCCACATGTTTAAGAAGAGCTAAGTCGCCATAGTTGTGGAGCTCTATATAATAAATAAATAAATAAAATTTTAGATTTGAGGATTTTTGTAACATTCAGTACATATTTTTTTTTTTGTATTACAGTGGTAAGGGCACTAGTTTTAATTAAAATCCTCATTTATATTTTTTAGTATTTGTCAATTGTGTAATTCAATTTAGGATGAGGTTAAAATGGAAACAATTGTTTTCATTTAGAAGGGTTATCGTTGCCAGTAGTATTAAAAATTTATTGTTTTTTCCCTCTGCCATTTCTATTTCTATTTTGCATCATGCAGAAAGTGATACCGTCCTCCTCCTCCCCCTCCCCCTCCCCTGTAAATTCAATAAAGTCACGCGAAATTATCTACGATTGGAGTCATAAGGCTCTGAAAAACCTACAGCTTACTATCGGCATTCCTTCGGTTACGTTTCTCTAGGAATTTCATGTTATTCGTTTCCCGTATTACAGCCGGAACCCCCTATCATTTTGAAGACTTAATAAAATGTTTAAAACATTGTTTTCTTGAATTGCATTTTAAAAAATATTATAAAAGGAAGTACTCAGTAAGGCTAATTGTTATCTTTCATGGTCATTGTCTAGGACCCTATTTAAAACATTGATACCGGGGTTAAAATATGTCTCCGCTTTATTGATAAAGCTACTTTGTTTTCGAACACTTAAAATATCTATACAGTTCATAGTTTGGTTTTTAAAAATTGAGCGTCCATTCATAAATGTACTTAGTAATTATAAATCTATTACTTGAATTAAGTGCACCGATAGTCTTAGTGGATCTAGTGGTATTCACAGCGAAAAATGGATTCAATCATAATGTTATGTAGCATTTCGCAAAATTGAATTTGGTGAATGTGGACGAATATGGTGATCATTGGAGCTATGATCTTTTCATTTTCCAAACAAATAATGGATAAAAATAATTAAAATAGGTTAGCCAAATCTCCTCTCCTACTGTTCTTACAATAATCATTAGCAATAAGTCCAGTTAATGCGAAAAATCGCATTACGAACTTGAAATACACATATAAAAGGATAAATATGCCGTTTAAATGACAATATCTGAGCTCAAGAATCAGAATGTAATATCATGTTTATTTCGATTATTTGCAATATAATTATTGTTCGACCCACTTTTCACGTTTTTTCTTTACCTCTCACTTCTACTAATATGATATTCACTTATAAAGCTTTACCATTAAATATCTCCTGTCCAGCTTAAATTTCAAAATCTATTCATATTGGTTTATTATTACAGTAATATCATGTGAGATGACATCGCTGGCGTGTCTTATTAGAATGTTGGAAATAAGCTTATTTTTTGCAGTAATTGGTTAATGGACTTTTATCCCAATTGAAAGATAAGTTGTAAAATATGGACATCAAATCGCTAAAATCATATGATATACATATATTATAGGGGAGATTTGAGTTTTATAATTGATATTTTTGATAAAATATGAGCTGCACTTATGAGGGCAGCTTATTTATTTTTAGCAGATTTCCCCTAAGGGAAATCAGCTATTGAGGTTGTACTCGACGGAATTTTCGAAATTTTTCTTCAAATGTCCATCGATCCTACCTAGTAGGGGACGAAAATGAGGTCCGTTCAAAACTGTATATATATATATATATATATATATATATATATATATATATATATATTTGTCTGTTACCGCTCTAGCGGTCGCAATTTTTGTTTGATCGTTACCAAACTCGATATTTGGTTGTTTTATGTAAAAAGAAAGATCAAGTTCGTTAACGGCTGAAAATGGACTAGTGGGAGGGGGGTTTAGAGGGGAGGATTTTCGAAAATTCGAAATATCTCCGTTACTATACGTCGGATCGAAAAGTTGAACAGAATCAATCTTATTGCAAATTAAATTTACTATAAATATTGTTATATACATTTATTCGCTATCTTGAATATTAACCGAGATATTTGCATTTGTATTCTGCGTGTGGTCGGCCATGTTCAGACTTTCCGCCGAGAGCTCTGGCGGCAGTTTCCGTAACTATTCGTCCTTCGTGAATAGGTTTAAAGGTTTCTTACTACTTCAGTTGTTATTAGGCAGATTTCTCTATTGTAAAACTTCACGTGGGAAATCTGCTTAGTTTACGCAGCCCCTGCGTGACGGACGTTTTTGCATTTATATTAATTTAATTTTATGTAGTTCAAAAAGAATTTTCAAGGCCTGAAACATATAAATCAATCCGTAACTGGCTTTTGATCAATTCAAGAGTATGTGTAATCAGCCTTGAATTTGGTTGTAATTGCGGAGGGACGACCGGGAAATGTGTTTTTCACTCATGTAATTTCCAGGAAAAAGGCAGGGTGTCCTATGAGTACTTTCCATTAGATCAAAGACACTAGTTATAGACAAATTAACATGGGTGTTACTGACTCATTTACATATTACGAGTATTGCTTTCACGGGGAGAATAACCTCTCTGCACAAAGGTATTTAATGGGAACATTCCTCTTATGTTCCATTTGTATTTAAATTCGATTGAAGTATGTACTATGTAATGAGGGATTCACGTTGTTCCTAAGGTGTTACAGTGTTGCCTCAGTAAAGAGAATTTTAAATCATTAGGTGTTTTAGTAGATTTTCTATTGGGTTGATTTTATAAGTTGAAACATGTTTTTTAATATTCATGATATCACCTAGTAGATGATAATAGAAAATGTGCTCCTTTAAAAACTGAATATTTAAGTTTGTGTGTGTGTGGGGGGGGGGTGTGTATGTACCTACCAAAGTACTTCGTGTTTATGAAGTACACAACATTCTGATATTTTTATTGGAGTACCTTTCACCTGTTAAGTTTATATTTTGTCAATGTGCCTCTCAAAGATTTAATTCTGTAGCTACACAATTGTTCAAAGTCTCACATTTATCATCTTCTACGAAAAGGTATTTTGAAGGAGCAGGCATCATGCTATCACTTTGGCAGTTCACGGAAATTTGAGTAAAACCTCTTCATAAATAAATACAACCGAGCTCAACTACAAGAGTATGTATCTGGAGTAAGGTATTGAATTTATCAACATAAAAGATGGAAAGAGGTTGTGTAAGATATTTAAACAGTGAAAGGTGCAGAGATCGGCTAGAGCTAAGACCGAGACACTTGCACAATATCTGACCCTCACGCTTCCTGCTCCCTCATCCTCTCACTGCACCTTCCAGGCTGGGGCACAGACTGTCTGCTCCACTGTTACCAGTACCCTCTGGAGACAGTTTTTTTTTTTTTTTTTTCCCCCTACACCTGACTAAAGAAGAAAGACCAAAAGAAAAATCATGCGTAGAAGAAGGGCATGCGAAGAAAACTAAGCGAAAGAAAAACGTGCTCTGGCCTCTCTTCAAAACGTATAAATCTTTCGCCTTTTCTGAAGACAGGCAAAGCAAGTTGGCATTTATAGGGATTTATAGGGTCATTTAATTCGTTTCATGCGCGCGTGCACAACCACACACACACACACGCACGCGCACACATACACGCACGCGCACGCACACACATACTTCTTTACTAATTTTACACCAGCTTGATCGATCATTTGGATTTATAATAAGTTATTTTTTATACAGCCGACTTTCTCGCATGCATTAGACGTTTTTATTTTTAGCAGATTTCCCTTGAGGGAAATCAGTTACTAATGGTTACAGTCATGACGCGATTTTCGAAAAATTTCTGCAAATGTTCATCGATCCCACCTAGTAGATGACGAAAATAAGGTCCGTTCAAAATTATATATATATAGTTAAATAAACTAACTATAGTTGTTTATACTTAAATAAATTCTGTCTATATATTTGACATTCTAGTGGTCGCAATATTTGTCTTATCATTACCAAACTCGATATATATTCGTTAACGGCTGAAAACGGATGAGTGGGAGGGGGGCTTACGGGGAGAATACCGAAAATTATTATACTCACCTGTTTCTATTTTTGCATAGAGATAGAGAATATGTGGTGAGACAACACAAGTGAGTTATACCAGCTCTTAGGACATCTGCTTAGTTTTTCGCAGCTCCTGCGTGACGGACTTTTTAAACACTTCTGGATATTGTGTTGTTACTTGTAGTCAGTCATAAGTATATACTTTCATCAGTTCTTCAGAACATCGAGAAAGATTTGGAGTGGTATTTTGCACTTCTCAGTTGTTACTCGAGTATGTATCTTTACGGTGACATTAATATTATTTCGTTTGATTAACAAAGGTAGTCCATTGCTAGATGCCACGCTCAAGTTATCAGCCAAGAATTTATTTTTTAAATGTAGAATAATGTGCAACACCTTTTCCTTTGGAAGAACCCTGTTCCATTTTTCGAAACAAATATAATACCGAATTTTTTTATCTTCTTAGAAACCTATAAATTCACTCAGTTTGAAGTTACTTGACATTGTTTGTTTTGGAATCATAACTCATGGAAAAATATTAGATTGAGTAAGCTGAGGTCAGGAAGAATGCGTTTTAAGTGAATTTGTTATTTCAAGTAATTTGTAGAATTTATGTAGTTGGTTGATGATAATCTAAGCAAGTGGCTGTGTGGGTGCTTGCGTGTGTGTGTGTGTGTGTGTGTGTGTGTGTGTGTGTGTGTGTGTGTGTGTGTGGGTGTCCTCTTATACAAATATATGTATAAAACAAAAATTTAACATACAGTGATGGTTGACGTTATATGGGATTCTGATGTTACATTGGGAAAGGGGTGTTTAACGATGAAGACATAAAATATCATGAAATATTTTGAATGCATAGTCTAATAAACATATATTCCAAATTGGTGTTGGAAACTAATGGCATATTGCTGAAAACAAATTACTTCGTTCAAAAGCCTAGAAAAAAATGATGTCAAACTGCAGAATCCTTACTTCAAAATTTCTAAATTAATTAATCTTATTTTAATTGCTTTGGCTTACCAAATTACCTATAGCAGCATTAAGTGGCCTTTAATAAATAAATTGACAATTCATAATGTTAACTACACTAACATTAAATCATATTCGTTAAAGACTTAAGGGCAGCTCAGTATTTGTGAAATTTAACTATCGACCGGAAGTTGGGCGCATGAGCGAGTTCCAAGAACATGGTCATAAATCTTTAATTTATACCTATCCTGATTGGTGCGAATCAAATAACGGTTAAATTACATTTTCGTAGCCTTAATTACTTTTTCTCTTGTAATGTTTTCTTTTCTATGTAAAGGAACTTCAATTTTAGTTGTACTTAAATATGTATTACTCCTTTAAATTTAAAGTGTTATGTTTGCCTATTCTACTCAATTCTTGATCGATTTAAAGTTGCCATTCAGTTGGAAATAATAATTGCAAAATGGACGTATGGACTGTGTCGACAATATGCGTCAATTTATTTGAGAAACATGAAATGAAATCTGATGTCGGAACCACTTGACTTCCTTGGACTCCTACTAATTTAGATATATAATACATTTCCCTACACTTTGTATAATAGTATTTTTTGAACATGAACTACGATATCTCCGTTCCAATGCATCTGATCTAAAAATGGTATAAAGTATATTTATCGATTTTCTTAATATTCACAGAAAAAGGTCCTATACTAATTTTCTGTTTACTAATAAGTACGGAGAAGTTTCCAACTTTTTATTTTTGCTCCTCTCTAAATCGCCTATATCACTGGTCTACAAAAATTAACTTTTTTTCTTTCACAAGAATTAAAATAATAGATTCTAAAAGTATTTTTCGTGCTGAATTCAAATATAATTACAGTTTGTCCGCATCGGGCAGGAGTTTTGTGTGATATTCATTTGAATTTTTATAATATTCTAAAAAATCCGTAACTAGCTATCTAACTCGAAATTATAACTACTGATTCTGACTTACTTAGAAAGTGGTAGATAGTCATTTTCGGGTATATTTTGCTTCTGGGACGTCTCTCTTTTCAGTCCAACAGTAGTCAGCCAGCATATTGGAACTCCACTTGCCTTGGTACCTCTTCTCTATCGTAGAAATTTGCTGATGAAAACGCTCACCGTGTTCATCGCTGACAGCTCCAAGGTTTTCGGGGAAGAAGTCCAAGAAGTGAATTTTTAAAGATATGTTGCATCCCATAGCTTTATAAGAATGCAGAAGATCAGCCACTATGTCACGATAGTTTTCTGCTTTATGGTTTCCAAGAAAATTGCAACATGAACTTTTGAAAGATTGCCAGGCTGCTCTCTCCAGTGGATTTAACATTCCCTCGAAATGTTCATCAGCCATTAATGATCGGATTTGTGGTCCTATAAAAACTCCTTATTTCAATTTAGCATCACTGGTTTTGGGGAATTTCGATTTTAAGTACAAGAATCCATCAGAAAGTTTATCCATAGCTTTGACGAAATTTTTCATAACTCCTAACTTAATATGCAATGCAGGTAAAAATATTTTTTCAGGATTCACTAAAGGGACACATGCCACATTTTTCTGGCCAGGGATAAGAGATTCACGTTTTGGCCATGACTTTCTAACGTAGTGAGACTTCTTATCTCTGCTGTCCCACTCGCACAAAACAGCAAAATTTGGTGAACCCAAGTTGCAAACCAAGCAATAAAGCAATGACCTTTAAATCGCCACAGATATTCCATTCATATTTTCCATATTGTATTTTCTCTAAAATTAGTTTCATATTTTGATATGTCTCTTTCATAGCGGCATGCGCTACCGGTATTGATGGAAGTTCATTGCCAATATGTAGCAGCACAGCCTTCAAACTTACTTTAGAGGAGTCTATGAACAATCGCCACTCACCTGGTCGGTGTTGATGCCCAAGAGTTTCCATAACTGAACAAATATTATTACAAAACACAACACCACATTCTTCAGAGAAGTATTCTTTGAAAACACTATGGCGGCTACGATAACTACTTATTCTTACATCTTTTTGGAGTAAATTCCACCCTTTGAGTCTGAAAGTTAAAACTTCAGCTTGTAGTTTAGACAGATTTAAATCCCGAATCAGGTCATTAAGGTCTTGCTGATTGGGAAAGTATGGTTTTGATGAACAGCAACTGGCTTCATATATAAGATCATTTTTATTTTCTTATGAATCATTTTGTGTTTCACTTAGGTCACAATCAGAGTTATCACTTAAGGTTGTATCTACATATACTGGTACGGGGAACTCTTCACTGTGTAAGACAGGTCTCAATGCAGATTGCAAATTCGGATACTTAACTGTATATTTTGTTTTAGATGTGATTCCTTTAATATTTGTCAAACAAAAATAACAGTCAGTTGAATGATCCTTCGGTTCCCTCCAAATCATGGGAATTGCAAATGGCATATGATGTGTACCATTTTTCCACCCAGTCAGCAGTCTAACACACGAAACACAGCATGTATTTGGGGCCCAGCTCTTATCAAAATCACCAACTTGACAGCCAAAGTAAAGTTGATAACACTTCTTTACAAGTGGGGTCATATTTCGCCTCTGAGACTTGAAGGTCAGCTCACCACAAATATAGCAGAAATTATCTGCATGATTTACACACTTTCTTGGCATGATGAAAAAATTAAGCACTGAAATACAACATGCACAACATACACAATACACTAAACAGAAAGGAAGGAAATATTTCACTAGTGAACAGTGTCACAGTCAGCTCAATACTGACACAACACAATGCCAGACAGGTCTGAGGATGTCTAAACATGAATGAACCTACACAGTCTTGTTTTGTGGTGCTTCAGCGTGATATTACAAATAATTTCAATAAATACGGCTTGAGTAAAATAGCTACATATGAGGTAAAGGTTCCTATGACAGGTCAAAGAAAACGCTAAAATCATATTTTGAAAAGTAGCTTTCACAGAAAAACTATGCCTGATGGGAAAATTCTGACTACATATCTGAATTCAGGATGAAAAAATGCACTAGATTCACTATTCAAATTTCTTGTGAAAAAAACCTTGTCGACCAGTGTATCCTAAGTAGATTTGAATCAACAGGGAGGGGGGGGGGGTTAAAATCATCCAGGTGATATTACAATCTTCAATATGAAAGTTCAATATTCTATGGGTAGTCGTTTTAGCAGATTTCCCTTGAGGGAAATCAGCTATTGAGGTTGTACTCATGACGCGATTTTCAAAATTTTTCTTCAAATGTCCATCGATCCTACCCAGGAGATGACGAAAATGAGGTCAGTTCAAAACTGTATATATATATATATATATATATATATATATATATATATATATATATATATATATATATATATATATTTGTCTGTTACCGCTCTAGCGGTCGCAATTATTGCTTAATCGTTACCAAACTGGATATTTAGTCGTTTTATGTAAAAAGAAAGATCAAGTTCGTTAACGGCTGAAATCGGACCAGAGGGAGGGGGGGGTTTAGAGGGGAGGATTTTCGAAAATTCGAAATATCTCCGTTATTATGCGTCGGATCGAATAATTGTACAAAATCAATCTTATTGCAAATTAAATGTACTATAAATATTGTCATGTACATTTATTCATTATCTTGAATATTAACCGAGATATTTGGATTTTTCATTTTTCAGCTATCAGCAAACCGCCACTTCTACTCATGTTACATAAACAATACTCTGCTACATAATAAATCACATTTTTCGAAGTTTAAATACCAAAAATTGTATTCAAGAGACCTTTATTATACGAGATCCATGCAAATATGTCTCGGTGAGCCCCCGCCCCGTCTTAAGGCTTTGGACTACTAAAATTTGATTGATAGAGGTAACAATTATTCTCAGTAAACTCATTAATTACAGTACTAGATATAGTAAATAATTCTCAATGAAATTAATATGTTATATTCTGATATATTTCAGTAATGTTTTTCTTTCCGGTGTGAGGCGGGCACACCTGTTTGTTTACATTTCTAACCTAACGCTTCCTGTAGGCATGTTAATGAAATTGACCGAAACATTTCTTATTTCCGTTTGTATTTATTCACGGTGGTGTTGTGTTAGTAGTATGTATAAATATATTTTACTTAACTTGACGATGGAAATCTGCTTAGTTTACGCAGCCCCTGCGTGACGGACTTTTTTAAGTTATGTGAGACATGTATGTATGTACATACATACAGTTTTTTTGAAATTAGTGTTGATACCCGAAAACAGAATTGAGTTCATCAGAAACTTCAACTTAAGACTTCATTAAGTTTACCCAACACACTATAGAAGAAAAAAGAAACTGAAGTGGATGTGAGGATCTTTGCAGATATTCTATGCATGGTGCGGCCACGCTTATGCCACATGTAAATGCCAGTCAACTTCTCCTGGCTATCTGAGAATTTTTCACTGAATGTGCATGTTGACTTCTGTGCTATTTTACAGTAGTTTTGGATTTAACCTCCTGAGTCAGAAAATACTAGAATCTGTAGTTTTGAGCAAGTCGGCAATCAAATTGTAAATGTAGTAGCAGTAGTAATTTGGGAAGAGGATTTTTTTTCCAAAATGTATATACTTAAGAGTTGTCTTTAATTTTTTTTAATCTTTTCAATACTGAAATACCCCTGCGCTGTAGAAATTTATTTTCCATGCTCCATCATAAATGATAATACTTGGTATATAAATAACATTTTTCATCTTTGTTTTTAACAACATTAATTTACAATTTTTATATTGAAAAATAAAATAAAAGTATTATAAAGAGTAAATGAAATTAACAATTATAAAAATATAAATGATAATAATAAAATATGAAAAAATAATAATGAAGTAGAAATAATAAAATAAAATTGATATTTAGGTGGTTTAGCAGTTTAGGTTAACTCAACTTGAAAGCTACAAAGTCATAGTTGTTTACAAACAATAATTGCGGTTCAGTAGCTGGGCAAGCTCCGTTCTGACGTACTATATTTTAGCAGATTTCCCTTAAGGGAAATCAGCTATTGAGGTTGTACTCATGACGGAATTTTCGACATTTTTCTTCAAATGTCCATCGATCCTACCTAGTAGATGACGAAAATGAGGTCCGTTCAAAACTGTATATATATATATATATATATATATATATATATATATATATATATATATATATATATATATATTTGTCTGTTACCGCTCTAGCGGTCGCAATTTCTTTTTGATCGTTAACAAACTCGATATTTAGTCGTGTTATGTAAAAAGAAAGATCGTTAATGGCTGAAATCGGACCAGTGGCAGGGTGGGGGGTTTAGAGGGGAGGATTTTCTAAAATTTGAAATATTTCCGTTACTATACGTCGGATCGAAAAGTTGTATAGAATCAATCTTATTGCAAATTGAATTTACTATAAATATTGTTATATACATTTATTCTCTATCTTGCATATTAACCGAGATATTTGCAATTTTATGAAATCGGGGCGGCTAACGGATGAGAGTGAGTTTCCCGCCAAAAGCTAGGTCGGCCGTTTTCTTAACTCTTCGCTCTCGTTAAATTTCTGTATTGTAAAACTACACGTGGGAAATCTGCTTAGTTTACGCAGCCCCTGCGTGACGGACTTTTTTATTAATGTCGTCCGTTTTCTGTCATAAAGTGTGCACGTATTATGTGGTCAAAAGTTGGTTCATTTTCATTATCACACGTATTGTTGTCAGTCAAACCAAAACGATAATAGTAACTTTTAATTGGTCCATGTCCAGTTAGTACTTGAGTAAGCAGTCCATTTATGTATTTCATTTGTTTTCTTTCTTGCACAGTTTTAATGAAATCGTATAGATGTCTACCTTTTGTTGTGTTCGTCCATTCTCTACCTCGCAAATCAGTAGATCGTTCTTACAAAAATCGTTTTACAGGTGTGAGTAATTAGAATGTAATGTCTAGGTCGTCCGTTGAAGAAGATTCTTTGGCTAGTCAGCTTGTTCGTTGCCTCTATGTCCTGTGTGTGCTTTAATATAATTTAGTCCTGCTTCTATTTGCTTTTGTTTACATTGACAAATAATTCACCTGTTCTGTAGTTATTTATTTTTGGATTGTTAAGTCCGTCAAACGATGTCTTACTGTCAGTGTGTGTTAAAATTTTGTTATGGTCTGTAATAGTCTCATTAATGTATTGGGTGGCTCTTAATATTGCCAGTTGTTCATCTTGGTTGTTTGAGCAATTGGGACCAATGTATTACCCTATTCACTCCCAATATATGCAACAAATGAGCATTCCGCATTGCGTGAACTTTTACTTCCATCAGTATAAATTTATATTCTTGGAGTCAGTGATATTATATGTGCAAACTTTTTGTATTGAATAGGCATTATAGATATATGAATTATGTATAATATATATATATATATATATATATATATATATATATATATATATATATATATATTTATGCTTGGAGAAGTATAAATGATTAATTTTACCATTTTTACTCCTAATCATAACCAGTTTTATATGAAGGACAGTCTAAAGAGGAAGCTCTGTGATTAGTATTTACTTTGAATTGTTGCTTACACCGCACATTGTATTGAACACAATTTATGCACTTATAATAGTGATCAGACTTACAATGTTCTGTCCATAGAGGTCAGGTGAAAGCGTTGCTGCAGATAAATGCTCCTGTTTCTTCTTCTTGCTCCATGTTCAAATCTGTAACAGTTAAAACACCTCTGGATGGAGAAATAGTCTTCCTATCCTCAGCAATGTTTTCCTTGTCTCAGGTGTAACCTCTATGATTGCAAGTCGAGTATTGTATTTAGTTTTAATTATTGATCTTACTCTTGTTATATTTCCGTCCAATATTTGGTTTTGCTCCAGTTGGAAATATTTGTTCTGTCGGAATCTTCCGTGATGTTCTTCACTATTAAACTGGAAAGATATCTCCTTGCAGGTTCAACTTTAATTTTGTTACTTTTTGAATTAATTTCATTAATAACATTGTCTAAATCCGATATGTCGGGCGTTGTAATTAAAAGAGCCACTGCTTTAGTAGCTCTGATATGTTCCTAACCTCATCTGACGTGGGTTGATGGTTCATACCAGTGTGGATTTTATTTTATCTGCTCTGTCTATAATTTAATCTGTGCTTTTAACTATTGCAGTGTAAGATGATGTCTTAGGACTAATACTCATTTGCTATTGAGGCATATGACGGTTAGACGCCGATTGAGGTTAGTTGAGTTGTCTTGCACTTTTCACACTCACGAATATTTAAAATATCTCCGTTGTTATATATAATAAGTTATTAAGTTATGTATAAGTGAGTTCGAACAAATGATGTACGGCTAATCTTGTATAACTATAGATGTTCAACAATTATTGTTCTTCTATTCATTTTACCTTTAACTCGAATATTAAGCGAGTTTTTCTTGTTTTCAGCCTTGAGTAAACTCCAACTTCTATTCATCGGATATTTACATAGAAATAGAGAATATGAGGTGAGATGAGATTAATTACGGAGCCCCTGCTTGCCGGACTTCTCATATACATTTATACAAGCGGATCTTTTTCCTGGATTAAAACACCTGCTTCTGGTCCATTCGGCTAGAATTAATAGGCTGCAATCCTCCTAATCAGTTCTCCAACTTTGGATGCGATAGGTTTTTTCAATATTATAAAAAGGGATATAAGAGGTATCCCAAATCTATTTCCATGTTTTAATGGAAACCCATCTTGAAACTACTAATAGTTCATACAAATAAAGAGAATTTTAAGAATATTAAATAAAAAAAATTTAATAATTCCCCATATCGTAATGAACACCTCTCAGTTCCAACAAGGCAAAGTTCCTAAATTAATTAGAGTTATATAAATCATATTTATTTATCAAGATTTAAATAAATTTATTATGCAAAAAAATAATTCATTTTATTCTCAAATATTTGATATAGACAAGACGCCATAAATGTATTTAAATATTAACAAATCCTTTCAGACTGTTAAGAGCATTATCACAGATAAACCACTCAAGAAACTAAGAAAAAAAATAACTTATAATAATATTTGACATATTCTCCAGCATAAAGAATTCCGGACACTTTGAAATAGATTAGAATAAGAAAACCTTTTCATAAACTTGCTATGTCTTCCATACACTCATTCCACTTCAGTGAATATTTCATACCTCATGTATCTAATCGTAAAATGGATAACTTCAACAAGACGTTCCAATTTAAAAATGAGATATGAGGGTGTTATTTTTATATATAATCAATTGTTACAAAGTGAGAACATTCATAATCAAGAAGTAATATTCTCCATGATGATTATCGCTTTACTCTATCATTATTCATTATATTTGAAAAACATTTAATCGTCATATTTAAAGAAATCTAAAACATAAGAGGCAGAACTTTTAAAATATATTATTTATATGGATGGTGAAAGAAAATCGTTATACTCTTCACAGTATATTTATTTCCTTCTTATCTTCCTTTTTACATTTAATTAGGTACAAGATATTTAGTTATCACAGCTTCATTGTGATTGATTTTAGAGTTATTAAGGTTTAAAAAATATTTATAATCAATCCATTATTAACCATTTCATGTTCTTCATGTATTTTTCTGTACATTTGTTTTCTTTGATTCAAATATTAAGAGAGTTATTTGTACGTTTAGTTTTCAATCAAGTAAACTTCCCACTCTTACGAATGAAATGTTCACTTAAACCAATTGTATCACTCATCATTTGATGTCTAACGTATTTAGAAAGTCGTGTTAACATTGGCTTACATAGGTTACAGAGGAGAAATAAAGAATGGAAGATCATTCCGTGCGCGTGGGAAATCTACTAAGCTAACGCGGCATTGCCTGATGGACCATTTAATTAAATCAATGATATTTAATGGAAAATTAAAATATTAGGCTCTACACCCCTTTGAAGGGCCAACCAGCCTCTGCGGGTGGGGGGGGGTCGGGTCGTGATTCTTTCTCTACTGTATTAAAATTTAATGTTTTGTTTACCTCTCTCTGATTTGCCTATTCCTAGTAGTTCCTAAGTTTTCCTGTTGGGAAACCCGTGGCCACAAGGAAAGCCAACGTCATATCAGCCACTGTTTATTATTAGACTATTAAAGTTTAATGAGAATTCCATTAAAGTGTTTACTCTGGTTTTCTCAGTACCACATTGAAGGCGTTAAGACTACTCAGTAATCTGCAGAAATAAAACTCTAATGTTTTCTAATTTCCTATTTAAATTTGGTGGGGACAGTTTTTTTTTTCTCCTTTCAGACGTTTCTAAGAAACTTACATCAAAATTTAAAACCTTGTTACCGCCCGTTTGTTACTCAATCACTCAAAAACGCTTCGGAAGATTTCTATGGGCTTTTTTGAGCGGGATGAGGCAAAACTATCCCAAAGTACACCATAGGCTATTGGGGATTTCCAATTTTCAACTAGGAGTGGGGTTTCCTTTGGCGCGAAAACACATATTCCTTTATTATTA
Organism: Riptortus pedestris; assembly: GCA_019009955.1. NCBI lineage: Eukaryota > Metazoa > Arthropoda > Insecta > Hemiptera > Alydidae > Riptortus > Riptortus pedestris. The sequence continues at coordinate 79,046,160 of CM032228.1, read as the reverse complement.
TTGGCTTTCTCAAGACAAGACTATGGAAACAAATTATGATTCGAATAATGACTCAGCTCTCAGAGTTTATTTACATTTAGGAATTTCAAATTTTTTACTTCAGACTTCCGTGCTCCCGGAAGAGTATTCGTGTTCCCTGAAAATGCCCCATTATAGTTGAGCAATTTTTTGTATTTGTTTTTAAACAATAATAAAATATTGTAAACTAGAGCTATTTTGACCAATATAGTAACCCTCAGGAGTGCGGGTTTTCTATACGTCAAAACATATATTTGTCAATAGTGATTTTATGAAAATCATGTAAAGTATGGATTATGTTTAGAATACCGATTGCGGTCCTAAAACGGTATTTAGATTTATGCATAACAAAATTTCAACTTCTGGTCCCTAAATAGAATTCATTATTTTGAATTTAAGTATTTTGATTTTTTTTTAATAAGTGACAAGGATATGAATATTGTCAATGTGAGCAATTTTATACTCCATTAAAACTCACGACTAACTTGGAAGTCAAAAGTTAAAGTTAGTTATATTGGTTTTATCGGAAAAAATTAAAGATCAAATTGTGTTTGTTTTCAGTCCTATTACCTTAAATTTTTGAATTTCAAACTTTTTTTTCCAACATCCCGACACAAAATAGAATTTATTAGTGTTACATGAGAGTACCTCTGTGAAATTGTGAAATTTTAGATATTTAGGAACTGAGTTTTGCCAACTTGCGCTATATTATGCTGCTCTACCATTGGCAGGAGTGAGCCTTGCTTGGAATAATTTTAATTATTTATTAAAACGAAAACTATTATTATTTCAAACCGCAACGACGGCAACACAGTTAGCTAATTACTTCCGGTTACCACTTCATACATCAATGTTGTTTACCAGAATTCCAAAGAATTTTATTATTCATTTTTTCTCCCATTGTTTAGATGATGCAAACGTTGTATTTTGATGTTGAAATGGATTTATTGTATACGGTATTAAACTCGTGAATATTCATCCCATATCCTTTCCAAGCATCAGGCTTAAAACTGTAATGTGACCGTAATTTGACGATACTAATGAGATTATTTATTTATTCTCATTAATTCATTTTATAAAATTCGAACGGAACCATCAGTTTAATTCATAGACGTACAACAGATATCCTAAACATAAACTTTAACTACAGTAATTCTTTGGTATAACACTTGAATGTCAGCATATTTACGCTATGTATTAGGACATTTGTTTTATACGATGAAAATTACGGGATTATTTTGTTCATAGGAGAATCTGAACTTTATATTTCCACGGGATGCAATTTCTATTTCATCCCGTCACTGACGAGTAATACCTGTTATTACAATAATATAAATAATTTTATATTATCTTCAATATTTTTTTAAGTATACTGCTCTTTCAATCACAAGATTTTATTGTGTTTTATTCTTTCCTTTCGTTTAGGATTATTTACGAGTCGCTAAAAATAAATACTTAAATAAATTAATACTTGAGTATTAACTACTTTGTGTGCAGAGTATCAAGGGATGTATAATTCTTTTAGAAATACGTCTTTTTAATCAATTATATATTGATGACATTAAAGACAAGTCAATTACACTGGTAATTCATTTAGTAAAGGGATCTCAAACAGTAATTATATGAATATTTTTTTTTCTTTACGGTTTGCATTAAAGCCCATTGTTTAGCCGCTCCAGACAGAGATTCGTGGAATTCATGATCAGAGTTTTAAGTAGTGAGTGGAAACTGAATATTCAGGCTATTTTTATAGCAAGGCTTCAATGTGTTCAATTATACTACCCGTATGGGCGTATTATTTTTCCATAAGGGTCAGGTACCTGTAGGGGACTTGAGAACTACCATATAAGTCCAAAAAGATAACATTATTACGCCTACATCAAATAAAAATTAATTAGTACCAATACTGTTGATTACTCCCGCTATAGTTTTAGCGTATATCTTGTTTATACTTTGTTAAACGACAAAAGTATGTATAACAAAAGTTATTCTAAATAACAAACTAAAAACCTTCCGTAATGTGCATGAGAGGTGGCTCAGGTTGGCCGTGTGAGTTAATGCGTTTGTCTTGATCTCGCGTGGTAGGCCTAGAGTGGCGGGTTCGATTCCCCAGCCCTGGGCAGTAAAAATTTATTTGGTGGCGGACTCATTAAATAAACTCCTTAGGCCCACCCTGGCTAGAAAAGGGTGGTAACCTGTAGATAACCCGTCCCGATTAGCCATGGTAGCATAAAGTGGATGTAAATAATATATAATAATAGTGTGCATGAGATAATAGGCTTCCCGGACTTTTTTATTAAAGACCTCCCTTATAACCCCCACACCCCCTTGGAACCTAAAAATTTTAATGTAGCTTATAATCATGGCAGAATTAATGATAAATCTCATACCGAGTTTTGTTAAGTTCGGTTCAACCATTAATGCCCAATAAAATAGTTGGCTTCCGCTTTAGTTTTTAGTGTATATCTCGTTTATACTTTGTTATACGACAAAAGTGAATATATCAAAAGTTACTATAAATAACAAAATAAACAACTTTTTTCATGTGCATATTTGCTGAAACATTAATAGGAAACGAAAAATCGTTATTTTCAATTTCAGGCCTCCCTTACAACCCTCACTCCTGCTCGTCACTAGAAATTTTGTTATAGCTTATTATCATGGAGGAAGTTAGTGCGAATACACAAACCGAGTTTGGTTTAGTTCGGTTGATTCCTTTGTTCCATATAAAATTGTTGACTTCCGCTGTAATGTTTAGCGTATAACTCCTTTATACTTCTGTATACGACGAAAGTATATATAACAGAAGTTACTCTATATAACAAAATAAACAAATTTTGTTATGTGCATATTTGCCGAAAAAGCAATACGACACGAAATATCGGAATTTTTAATTTCAGGCCTCCCTTAAAACCCCTACTCCTGTTCGTCTCAGAAAATATTAATATAGCCTAGAGTCTAAGTTGGGTAAGTAGTAATACACATTCCATAAAATTCGGTTCAGCCGTTTATGTGTGAAAAGCTGACAAACAAATAAACAGACACCAAAGAAACAAATTGCAGTTTTCGAGTCTATGACATGTGAAACGAAAAAGTATCTAAAAAATTTTGAGAAAAAAATTAATGTTCAGACAGAGGTTACAATTTATATATATATATATATATATATATATATATATACACATATATTATTAAATTAAATTATTTATTAACGTCCACTTTTTGCACCTAAGGTTAATTGGGGTGGGTTCTTTACAGGTTACCGCCCTTTTCTAGCCACGGTGGGACTACGGATTTTATTTAATGACAAATTATTAACAAAGTTGAAATTGTAACGTGGTTAAAGTTGACAGTATTTGATTCGTTTTAACAACTGTAGAACAGATTTTATATATTAGTCAATTATTTACATCAACAAAACGAATAATCGATATAAAATTCGTTCAAAAAGATGCTACGCTGACTAAGCAGATTTGTCAAGTACAGGAAAGCCACAAGAATGTAGATATCTATGTAAGCCGTCGGTATCAGATCTAAACATATTTGAAAGATATTAATCGTCTAAGAAAAGTTTAAATGAAAGCCCTCCTTTCCAGAATTTTTAATGATGATGGCTAATCTTAGTTGAAGGACGTCTATAATTTGTACTTTCTTTGGTTTGTAGTACAAGCGCTAAGTAATAAAATATATTGTAGCGCCATGATAAGGCAATATTTTTTAATTTATGATCCAATGGATTTTGCTAAGATGTAATTTTTGTGCTGTTGGTATGGAGCTACTGGTCAAGGTCTTGGGGTGAGGAGAATGTGAAGAAGGGGCAGCGGGGATCTGGCGGTCAATGAGATTCATGTGAAATCTCTTAAGGAACACTCATTTCTCTCTTCGAGAATAATCAAATCTGTCTGGCTCCCATCCTTCTCATTTCATTACAACACAGATTCTTCTCTAAAAAAAGGTTCGTCACTCAGGTGCGTCGTCAAGTGACAGACCATGCTCTCGAATGACGCGCAGGTGACGCCATTTCACATTATATTCTTTATTTTTCCCGTGATAAGTAACAAATGCTACCAGGGCTTCCACAGCTACTTTAAATGAAAATGGTATAAGGAAAAGTGGGAGATAACTGAGGGCCAAAAAAAAATTGGATTAGAAAAACGTTCTAGTACTCTACTTAGTGTTGTATAATATTTTTCTACCAGACTCTCTTAACCTGATCTGATTTCGATATATAGTATACATGAAACGCATAAATATTCAGTTTTCTATCCATCAAATAAAAATAATACTGCTGATGATATGTCGCGATTTTACCGTAGAAATGTTTATTTTCCCATTCGCTAAGTGCCCTTTCCTACTTATCCTATTCAGTTATTAAAGTACTCGGTGTGTAATTTTACATTAGATATTTAAATATCGATTTTGGTAATGACTAACAGAAAAAAACTGACACACACACGCACACACACACACACACACACACACACACAGACAAACGTACACATGATTATTGGAAACAATTTTTCGTCATCTCCTAGGTAGGATCTATGAATTTGAAGGAATATTTCGAAAAACTTCATGAGTACAACCTTCATAGCTGATTTGCCTTCGGAAACTTTCTAATATAGTTATGGAATATTGGCTGCTGAGTTGAGTGAACTCAGATACTTGCGATTATAAATATTTATATACTTTCTAGGTTTTAACCAATCTTCTGTTCATAATTCATATAGAAGCAAGCTGATCCTACATAATGTCCTGCTTTATCGGATGGTTATTTTCCAAATTGATCTATTGACTGATTCCTTCCATTAGAAATCGATTCCACCAGTATAACACAACCGTAAAATAGTATACAAAAATATGATTCAAGCCCCCAACAAAAAAATTTAGAGAAAAACGTAACATTTTCACGAGTAAACTTTTTTAATGCTCTTTCCGGTATTGTGATGAGTGTTATATCTATTAAGAAATATTCTTTATTTAAAATGAAATCAAAGAACTTCATGTCTAAAGGATGTTTTTGTATACAATTGTGAATACTATAAAAAAGGTTTAATTATTAAATAAAACTACTAAATATGTTTAATTGATGGAACAATCGGTCAAAAAATAATTTTTAATGAGGCGCATTATCTCTATCAGGTAGGACAAGTTTCTAATAAATTTAAAAAAAAGTATATTATGTATTTAGATTGGTATTAAGATTGTTAACGAAATTAATTTATTATGTATTATTATTAAATAGATAAATATTAATTATTTGCTTTTTCATTTTCTTATGTCGAATGCCTTTTTTAATGGTTATGTTGACCATTTTTGAGAAATGCCTTGCTGAATGCTTCATTAACTTACCCATTTCAGGCAGAACACTCATCTTTTTGTGATGAAATGTGTTATTTTTCTTTCATTAATTATGCAAATTACTTCTTTGAAGTGTTTTTTTTTACCTACATTTTGTTTTTAAGAAACGCCATTGAAAATAGTGTTTACCAAAAAGTAAATAATACCAGAATTATAATACAGCACATAATTATTATATCTCCGATTACCATCTGCTACATTTTTTTCAAGCAATCCAAGCTTTCAGTCAATAAACTCTAAGTGAAGGGCATCAAGTTCCCTATTTCCTCTGATTAACATTCTTTGATTCTATCTTATCTTCTAGCTTTCTCACAAGCTTCCTTCCAGGAATTCTTCTAAGAATTCAATTAATGAGACAAGGTAAGATTTATTTTCTGTTGTCCCATTACTTGTACCAGTGCTCATGGGTACTTAAAGGAAATGACCCCGACAACTACTGTTTGGCTGTCCTGTAGCAAGAGTATCAGTCACATTCTGCCAACTACTGTACCTTGCTCCTTTCTAAAGTAGGAAATGCAAGGTAAAGTATAGCTTGGGCAGCTTGCCTGAATTACTGCCGCGATCCCGACCAGCTTCCACTCCTAATTATTTATATGTGCATTGCCGATAAGGAGAAGTGTCCCTGTAATGCGAAGAACTATGGTTGCTGTACCTAGTAACCCAAGGTCTCTCGGTAATCCAATGCTTTAAAAGGCATAAATAGACTATCTCTCAGTTATGGAGTCTTTACCGAATCTGTTTATTTGCTAGTATTCCTATTTTTTGTTTGATAATGAAAATTGAATACCTTCTTGCGATTTTATAGGATGACGCTTATATTTTAAAACTTACTTGTCAAGGGCAAGGTTCTATTATTATTTCCTATTTTCATCTTGCAGCTTCTATTACACCAGTCTCCTTAATTACCCGTTATTACACGTTGGATTGAAGAATGTTATATAACCAACCTTGTTGAAAATGTAATATCCTGTAATTTTTGTTCTATAAAGTCTTCTCTAATTCGAATATTAACAGAGTTTCTTATTTTTGCGTTTGTTCTCTAGCAAAAAGTAGCTATTGGGTTTTGTCACATGACAAAAATAAAACAAACATTCATTTAAATCTTAGCGAATTATAGTAAATGAATGCCTTGACTATCTATATACTAGAGAGTTATTAAAATTTCAGCAAGTTGTCTCTACACAGATATTTCATATTTACGCAAGGTACCGAATTATAGACAGCAGTATAAGGACTATGATTCCATGTTGAAAAATATGCTTTTATTCAAGGCACTTAAGAGAAAACCCTAATTACGCAGCTCCTGCTTGAGATCTAAGGAATCATCTCAACCAACCTGCCTAACCTCTAAGCATTTTTAAGAGGGTCGGAAAGCATTTAATAAAACGTTTGTGAGCACTAATGATTATTTTACCTTTATTTATTATTTATTCATCTGCACCCTGAAACATAAAAAAAAACATGTTTATTTTGGTGGTGTTTCTTAAAACTCATTCTAAAGAACCTTATTGAAACCTGATAATGAAATATCTAACCATTGTAGTAGACGATGCATTTTATATGTTCATGGTATACTTCACAGTTCGTTATGTATTTATCTCTAATTCTGTTTACAATTATCAAATTTAAAAAAAAAAAAAATTACTTAAAATACTTCTCTTTAAAAGATTAAATTAAGTAAGTTTCGAAACTCCGTTATTGTAAAATATTTTATTTGATAATGACAAGTTCTTCCAATTGAGGAATATCTTACAATCCAATGAATTCATGTCTACAGCTTTACGACTGGCACTGATAAAGATGTCCTTGTGTTAAGAGTGTCTGTAGCGCCTAGGGAAACCAATGAAACGATTCCCATCGCCTCTTATACAACAGTGGAATACTTTTTTCACCCTCTCAAGGTGAAAACGGAAAGAAAGAGACTTTTATTGGACTAAACAATGCTTCCAGGCAGAGTTTTTGCTGCTTTATTCGATTGCCATGGTCAATTCTTGGAGCGTTTTTTGTTAAAACTGAGTCCTCAGAAGAACGTTTCATGATTTGTAAAATTCAAAATATGACATTCAATATTCACTAGAATGCTTTTTTATTTTGCATTTTCTTATGTACTAACCAATAATTTTATAAAGTCTGTCAAGTAGGGGCTGCTTAAGGTTTCCTACGCGCTGGTATGACTCATGACTAATATCATCTCAGCACATATTCTCTATTTCTAATTATAAATCCGATGAGTAGAAGTGGGGTGGGTTTTACAGAAGGCTGAAAACAAGAAAATACGAATAACTCTTAACCCTTTACTGCATGATTTTTTTAATTTTAGTAAAATAAATTTTTTTTGTTTTATCCTGGTATCAATAGCGTAGAAAAATTAATTAAAAAAATATTTTTCAACTTTTATAGTTTTAATTAGCATTTTTAAGTATGTTGCAGATATGCAACATCATGCAAATAAGTGCCCGAAGATAGGAGGAGGATGGGATTGCTCACAAAATTTATAAGTATAATAATCCAAATTTAATTGCTGAAGAGAAACATAAACAAAGTCATAATGTTTATAAAAAATCAATATTTAATAAAAAAGTAAATAAGAGCTAAATTTTAAGTACATTTACATCAAAGGAACTTATAGAAATATAAATTGTAAATTTACCCATCACACTTATTTATGAAATAAAAGTAGATTTTATCTTTATTAAAACATAAATTTAAATTGCATTTTTTGCACTTCACATAAGTGAACCCATTGCAACCCAACATCTTGCATTGATTGCATTTACTGTCCCATTGAAGCCAGTGATCCGCTCCGTCTTTTCTTATATCAGTACTGGGCCTAGCAGATGCACATTTCTTTTTTCTTAGCTGCTTCTCTCTTCTTCTCTTTCTCCAGATGGTCGACCTCTTTTCGGTGTTTCCGATCGCCCAGAAACTCAAAAACATTTTTTGGCAATAAGCTGTCCCCCTTGAAACGTATCTCATCCTCTGTCAATTGCAAGTGCTCCTTCTTCCAATAATAATTAGTTGGTTTTATCTGACCCTTTGATATATTTTGTGGTATCTAACAAGATTCAAGCTCACTCTCTGAAGTAAAAGGAGCTTCGTTTTTGACTGTTGGCGCTTCTGGCACCCCACAGTAAGTCAAAAGGTCATCAACTCGTTCCAGGAGGACATCATCGGGTAGAGGAACAAGTTGGTCGATTTCTTCACTCTCAGGCGAAATCGTTCCCTCACTGCTGTTTGGTAAATTAATCACACTTATTACTTCATTTGGAGTAACTCTTGTTCTCCTTCCATCGTTTTTCGGAATAATAAATTCCTCAGACATCTAAAAATAAGAAGGAAAGAAAATAGTATCGATTCGCATGATGTTGCATATGTGCTACATAACTATAATTTGGGCTGACACTAATAATATTTATTTTATAATTACTCTTATTGCTTTAATACATTGTACTTACTTCAATAATGATGAGAATATTTTTTTCAAACCGCAAAAATAACTCCAAATCAGACAAAAACACAAGTTCAATGTTGCACTGATAGCAGCTAGACCTGATATGAGATTCTGAGACAAAAGGAGGCTTGCACTTACCTGTTAGGACCTATTAGGATCTAAAAGAGCTCTATATGGTCTTCAGTGGATGTTGTAGAATGTCTTCAACACAAGTTCACTCACTAATAATTCAACAGAAAGCACTAGCATGAATTTTAAGAATATGTTGCAGATATGCAACACTATGCACTAGAGGGTTAATATAACAAATAAATGTATTGAGAAAATCTTGTAGAACACCAATAGACAAGATTAGTTCTATTACATTTTTAGAAGTTATTTTTAGTCCCATTTTAAAATTTCGAACTCCTCTGTCTTAGCCCCTACCTATTTCTCGCGCGGTTTCCTCCATTAAAGAGTATGAATCGGGAGTTGAATTAAAATGTTAAACATTGAGTATTGTATAGATGAAAGAAACATATTGGAGGCAAAACCGGAAAATTTTAATTGGTGACCTCATTAAGCTACGTATTTTTTGCATGTACCCCCTTAAATTTCTCCCTCTGACCCTCCCCCCCAACAGTGGATTTGATGGTTTGATTGTCATGGCTAGCATGTTACCTCACAAGCAGATACTCAAAGAAACTGGGATAAATATACCACATTTTGTTGAGAACTAAACACTTCTCTAACGGTTTAGTTCCGCGAAGCTATCGAGAGGTGACTTTGGGTCTGACCTTTTTGGTTCTGGCTATTTTGTATCAGCTGCTGGTACTGAGGGAACTAAACAATTCATTTTCTTTTGGCATGGATAACCTTTCCAACGAATCACTGAAGAATACTTACAGTAGAAGACTCTAACTATTCGGATATTCGGAAGGTTGAAAAAAAAGTCGAGTGAGATGGATGGAGTATGAGATGCTGGGTCAGTATCCGATGAAACAACCGAACCTTTAGGTTGATAATGAGTGCGACAATCAAGAAAAGAACGAGGCACGGCTCAAAATTTCACAATGAAAACTCGAGTTTCATGCCTTCTATCCCTGGAATAGATTGATGAAGCTTGAAAACTCGAAAAGACGCTGTAGGATTTTCAGATTTGAGTGGGCCAGGAGAACTATAAAACAGTCAAATGCGTATAACCACGTTGAATCCCTGACATCTGTCTAGCTGAGCTAGGGAACCTTATCACAGGAAGTGATCAAGGGTGTCAGTGTATCAGCACTTCAAGGGAATTTCAGGGGCTGGTCTTATGACACATCAAGGACTGGACCAACTCCATGATCAGTTTATAAGATGTGGAGGTACCTGAAAGAGGTGAACGCGAGAAAATCATCTAGTATCTGATGTGGAAGCGCCAAGGCCTGACCATGACTTACAAAAGTATGCAGGGGTTGTTATTATAAAGGAGGAACGTTTTCAGGCAATTTGTGGCATAGATAGACAAAAAGAATGTTGGCAGAATTGGATGAAATGAATGTTATCCTTATACAAAACAAAGTCAATGTAAATATTACGGAGGCATAACGCTGATTGCAATCATGCGAAAACATACTTGAAAGGCAGAATGGCCACAGGTATCAAATCCTATTATGTCCTGCAAAAAGCTCTTCTTCAAGAAAATCTCCTCCAGGAAGGCGAAATTTCAAAAAAGCAAAAGGATCGTCAAACCGATTATAAATGAGTCAGTGGACATTTGATCTCGCCAAGGAAAACCGCCAAGTCCTACTATTCTGGAGAAGAGTCCATAAAAAAATATTTTGTACTCTGTGAGAGATGTTAGATTAAAAGGTAAGCCGAACCGATGGCGTTTTATAATGAGCCTGATATCATCTTTGCTGTTTAAATGGGTATTTCGGTAGCTTGTGGAGGTGGAACGAGAAACGTCCTTCATGCAGGGGCTGAGAAAACTAAGCGTATTTCCCACCTGCTGGTGTAAGACACTTGTGATCTCATCAAACCATATTTTCTCTATTTCTATCATTTCTATCTCAAAAACCGATGAGTAGAAAATAGGATTTTGGAGCGGCGGTTACTGACCGCTGAAAACTAGGAAATACAATTACATCGCTTTATACTTGAGTTACGAAAAAATGCATAAACGAACAATTGTAAAACATCAATAGATTAACAAGATTGGTCGTATAACATTTTACGATCCGACTCATTAGAAGGGAGATTTTTGTGAATGTTCGAATACCCCCTGCCTTAACCCCACTATTCCAGGTCTGATTTCAGCCAATGACAAATATGATTCCTGTTGTTGTCTGAAACAGTAAATATCTAATATAGTATAAATAAACATTTTCGAGATGAAGGACGTAAGATCTAAATTGATGACGCCATCACAACGAATTTGCACGTATCTCGCATAATAAAGTTTATTGCAAAGAGTATTTGGTATTTAAGCTTCGAATGAAGTGGTTCATGATAAAACAGAGTATTTTTTTGTGGCATGAGTAGGTTTACTAAAGACTGAAAACTAAGAAATGCAAACATCTTGGTTAATATTGAAGAAAAAGTGTAAATGTACATACTAATATTTATAGTAACTTCAATGGCCAATAAGACTGGTTCTATACAATTTTTCGATCCGACTTATAATATCAGCAATATCTTGAATTTTCGAAATTTTCCCTAAATCCCCCCCCCCCAATAGCCCGGTTTCAGCTTTTAAAGAAGTTGATCTTTAGTATTGCTTGAAGGGCATGTACATATATCGAATTTGATGACGATCAAACAAAAATTGCGACCGCTAGAGAGGTAAACCTCACTAAAAATGGGGGGGGGGACAAATCTCCGAAAAATGGGTGCCCTTAATTGGAGGTCCTCCCTAAACCCTTAAATGGTTTAGTTATTCATAGTGACGCAAATTATTGTATGCATGAGCACATCTTTACATATTACGAATACATCCCTATTTACGTATATCTGTCACTCGTTTTGGAAAAGTAATATGAACACTTCTTTTTAATCAGAATTCCCTTAATAACATCACCTATTGAGGTTGCAACTAAGGAATCCATTTTTGAAATGTATTCATAATACGTAGTGTACGTTGACCATAATGATTTAAAGAATTGAAATTGGCCTCTGTCATTAAAAACCTTATCGATAATCATAGATAGGGTTATGTACAGTTTTTTAAAACTGATTTACAAGCCAAAGAAGCATCTAAAACATAAACTTAAATCATTAAAACTACTACGTCTATAACTATAAAGAACAGAGCCAACTAGATAAAGGTGCTTGTTTTTAGTGGATAAAAACTCGTATTACCATCTTTTAACCAACAGTTAGGCATTGTGAATCAGTTTTCTAGAAAAAAAAAATATTAAAAATCACGCATTAGATGATATTGTCAACCAAAATTAACTGCAGACCTTTGTTAGATTGTATCTGTCGGCTGGCGTCAAGCCATAAATTCATATTTGCTGGTATTTTTCTTGGCGAATTTACTGTTCTTAATATATACATCTCCCTATTGCTTGTTTGCTACCAAAAATATCAAGAAGGCCAGGTGATGCGGCGAGTGTAACTTAAATTATCCAATGACCATGGGGCTAATGGACGGACTAATATATAGGAAAGTCAATAAATGAAAGGACAGACGTGACGAGATTTTTTTTTGAGAACTTTTGCTGAAATAATTATTTAGAAATTTCTCCATTACCCACGGCCGCATTGCACATTAGCAAAACTAGGTCGATATTGCTGCGTTATAAGCGAAATGGTGTATCCCCATTAATGTAAGTGATGCCTTATGTGGAGAGGAGAACAGACGACAGAATGAAGAAATCTCAAGTATTGCAGGAAGCGGGAAATCTGCTTTGTTTAGACAATACCTTTTTCTTTGTTATCTCTGTCCCGTGAATTCCACACGTTTTGAGTTCTGATACGATTGTGTTTCATTAGATCCACACCGAAAATAATTTGTTTCTCTAACAAGAACAGGAATCACGTCGCACAGTGGTCCCGATTCCTCAATCATGCTGAAAAATCCGATAGACCATCTACTTTTTTTCCTGAACCTATATGTTCTTAGTTTCTACATTAATTCAGAACCTTGAAGATATAGCTGAATCATAAATAAGGTACAGCTTTTGGGAGCTACGTTAATTCTCCGACATCTCGATCCTGACCCTTTTTGATCCATATCAACATTCCTATCAAACGACAGATAATATGTATCAGTTTTTTAGCAGATTTCCCTTAAGGGAAATCAGCTATTGAGGTCGTACTCATGACGCGATTTTCGAAAATTTTCTTCAAATGTACATCGATTCTACCCAGGAGATGACGAAAATGAGGTCCGTTCAAAATTATATATATATATATATATATATATATATATATATATATATATATATTTGTCTGTTAACGCTCTAGAGGTCGCAATTTTTGTTTGATCGTTACGAAACTCGATATTTAACCGTTTTATGTAAAAAGACAGATCAAGTTCGTTAATGGCTGAAATCGGACCAGAGGGAGGGGGGGTTTAGAGGGGGGGGGTTTTGAAAATTCAAAATATGTCCGTTATTATGCATCGGATCGAAAAATTGTATAGAACCAATCTGATTTCAAATTAAATTTACTATAAATATTGTTATATACATTTATTCTCTATCTTGAATATTAACCGAGATATTTGCATTTTTATGAAGTCTGTGGTTCGGATTATGTCGGCCATCTTCGTCAATTCTCGGCTCAGGCGGAAGCTTCTTCTAACCTGTCGTTTTTAACCTTACCTTACCTTCTTTACTTTGTGAGATTTATGCAAATACGTTCTGTTCATCCGCCCCCCCCCCTTCTTTAGTTCTTGGACTACTAAAATTTGAGTTATTAAAATATAAATTATTCTTACAATTCAGAAGCCGTTTCAGTTGGGAATTTATTTTAATTAACTAAAAGATTTCTCATTATCTAATCACGGTGGTATTGCGTTACTAGTGTGCAGATTTCTCTATTGTAAAACTTCACGGGGGAAATCTGCTTAGTTTACGCAGCCCCTGCGTGACGGACTTTTAATTTATGTCTCTCACATTTTACATAGAATACACAATGCAGGGCATCCTAACAGTTATAATATCCATTCATATGAACTAGCTCTATATTTTTAAAGACAATCACTTTTTGACACCAATTACTCATATTTGGGATAGTGTGAAAATGTTAGCTCACAATGATTTTTGTACCAAATTTTAGAGGAACTATCTGAGAATGGAATGTTGTATGTTCGCAGTCTGAATATTTCAGCTGTGGGATCAAGATGAAATTTTGTAGGGAAAACCATTATATAATGGCTAGAAGGGAGACTACGATAACGATAACAATAAAAACGATAAATTAAATTTATGTGACGAGTTTCAACTGGTCATTTACTACTTTTCTTTAGATCCAATTAAATAGCATTTTATTTTTTGTGTAGTAAATAAATATTCTTGAGCTATAATTAGGCATGAAGAGATCTGGGACATTTTATTTTGAATTAAAATTCAAGCTGTGAATTTTACAACTAAATTCTCATTAAATACAATTTGTCGGAAAACGAACATGTAAGAGAGACGACTGACCTATTACATCGTAGAAAAGTCTGCTACCCAATAAAATGTGTTGAGGTAAAAAATGCATCATGGTTAGATGTTGAAGTAGAGTTTCAACCTAAGAAGGAAGCCAAGATTTAAAGAGGACCATCAACAAGCCCGTTAAAACGCGGATGCCTAGGAGAAATTTTTGAGGAAACCAAGTATTGGACAAAGAAGAAAATAATCAAGAGGGAAGCAGATATATTTTCAACGCCACATGCAGCTTTTAAAGTTACAATTATTTTGAGTTATTTCATTGATATTATAGCTTATAATTACAACAAAAACAAATTAGTTTTAACTAAAAAAAATAAGGATAGTCATATTAATGAAATATCCCGTTTTTGTATTATAAAAAATCCAATGTACTAGAAATGTCAGAGAGCACCTACCTTCTCCTTCTAAACCTCACCCTAAACTTGAAAAATCTAATACAACCTATAAAAAACATCTTTTCAATCCCACAATAAACATCAACGTCAAAGTTTGAACGAGATTCACCCAATAAAAGTATTTTTTGCACCGTGACGAGAGAACAGGACCAATGTGCGCCGCAAGCTCGATCTGATAATAATTAATACATTTACTTTTAATTTGTCACTGAGTGATTGCCTTGTTTTATAAGGCCATTGACATGTAAATCATATTCCAATCAATACCGTGCCCAACATAATTTAAGAATAAAATATACCTATTTATTTCAATTTAAAATTATAAGTCTCTGTTTCGTACTTACATCAAATTATTTTATATTAATTATGATTTAATGCTTAGATATGCTTGGGCCAGCCAGTAAAAGTACAAGTTCAAGCATTATTTAATGAAAGTTTTCCAAAAACGTTTATTTTTTGGAGACTTTCCATTACTTCCTGGATATAAGGGCTGTAATCCGATAGGAATTCCTGTAAATCGTGAGGGATATAGAGGTGGTTATGTTTTCTGCAACCTGTTAGGAAGTGATTTAGTGGATAGCTCTTTGTTGCATTCACTGCAGGTACGTTTGACTTTTTAGGTATCCATGTGTTACTTCTGCGTGTCCTTTCCGTAATCTTGCTAAAGGTACTTCCTCACCCGATTTTAATTTCTATAGCTTGAAGGTCAGAGTCGGGGTCTGGGATTTATGCTTCTTAATTTATCTGTTAAATCAGTCCATTCATATTTCCTTGTTACATTATACTTGAAGTTTATGTAACATGATAGGTCGGTTGGTAAATAGTTTGACCTAGTCGTGTTTAGGCCTGTTGTTATGCCTGACAATCATAGAATTATAACTTTTTTACTAATCTCATTCAATCTCTCAATTTGCTCTCTGATTTCTATACACAGATTTTCTATAAATCTTCCAGGGGAAATAACATAGACAAAAAGTCACTAAAGATCGTTACAGTTTGCTTTTCAGAGTAAGAGATATTTTTCGAAGCTATGAAAACCTCACAAAGTTCATCTGTATCTTTGTAATTGATTATAGACAACTTCTCGTAGTAAATATGATCATCAGACACATCGGCATATCCTACAATGTTTTCTTATTATATTTGGGTGTGATCTAAATGATCCTATTGCAATGCATAAGGTTATAAAGGGAGTTCACATGAGAAGGGTTATACAATCTTGTGTGTATCGGTTGCAGTTATGAAAAATGTGGTATTAAAACACTTCATTGTGAAACTCCAATATTTTGAAAATCTCGGGAGTGGTTAATTCCATTTTTTTACTGGGTATGTCTTTCCCTTGCCTCATAGAGCTTTGAAATTATTACTTCTGGGCGAACCGTGTCGTAAGCTTTATTTATGTCAGTTACAGTAGATTTCTAGTTCACAGATGCTATTAAGTCCTCTTTTTCCAATCTTGTAACGTGCCTAATTGTGGAATGGTTTGTTTGAAAACACACTTGAGGCTAGCATGTAATGCTAGTGAAGGCTATTGGCCGATTACTGAAAATGCCTCATTTGTTTTTAGTGGGTTTCAGTATGGGTGTTATTGAAGACGTTGTCGTCCATCACTTGGAAGTTCCCCGTAAAATATATGTTGTTCAGAAACTTCGGAAGTTCTTAAAGACTCTGTTCTGAAATGGTTTATTATATCCTATCTAAATATTTACCAAAAAAATGTTTCGAAAAACGCTTTATGAGTACAACCTCAATAGCTGATTTCCCTTAAGCGAAATCTGCTAAAAGAAGCTGTAATGGATATTAATAAATAATTTCCACTCTATCTCTTTTAAAAGCATTTAATTCTACCGCTATTTTAATTTTAAGAAGTCGTTTTGGCTTTGTTAAAAGCTGTCAATAGAAAACTAAAAATGATGGAGCCTTTTGTCGCGTGCGAAATATTACGATTCATGAGAATACAAAGAAACCTCATGGAGGATATTCATAGTAGTTTAAAAATGGAACGAAGTTGCTATTCTGGATATGGTGTTTCTAAATAAGTGGCATTCTTTCTTCCTTCTTCTTTTAGCAGAGAAAAACCACTGCATCTGTTTAATTTAGACCCAATTATGTAAAGATAACTTATAGTTCAAGATTATGTACATATATACACACACACACACACACACACACATATATATATATATATATATATATATATATATATATATATATATATAAAGACACTAATAAATTAAGAATAAGATTAAGATGATATAGGATTGTTTAAAAAAACTGGTTTATTATGTATAATTATTACATTAATGATGTTTAGAAATTTATTCATTGAATTAGAGGTATGTTTGCAACGAATATAATATGTAATTTTACCATTTAATAATATATAAAGTAATTAATCGACTTAATATTAATATATTAACGTTAATATACCAAACAAAAAATGTTTTACGTATTCTGTTATTTTTTTTAATAATTAATGGAAATAACTATGATTAATTTTATTTCATTTTAATGTACTACGACAGGCGTGAGTTTAGTATTCAGGCAATGTATTGGTTTAATCAGACTCTTTGCTTTTCTTCTTCTTCTCATATTAAATACTATTTACATCTTTTGTAATGATTTACACTTCATTAACTATCAATCAGACGTAATTCACGCTTGTTATTTTGTTTAAATATATGTTTAAATGCGATTTTGAACTTTGATTTTGGATTTCGAAATACACTCGTGTAGAATTAGTATTTTTGAGAAGTAAAAGAACGTATTAGACATTGTAATCACTATTTACGATTTTCATAACCTTATCAAATCACTTTTTTGATTTACAACCGCTTCAATCGTCTACAATAACTTAAACCGATTGTGTCGCGTATTATACAAGGGAAGGGGCGGCACTTGGCACTCTGCTTAAATTTGGTTTGAAATGTTTCTCTACAATAGTGACTCTAGACTTTTGAGTTCCCATTTCTTATAAATAACATTAATTCCTCTATATATATATTATTGTAGAAAAGAGTTGCCGGTTGCCGTGCGGGTTAAGACTTGGGTACACCTACCTCTGCCTTCACTAAGCTGAAGGTAAAAGTTGATGCAGGTTTGATCCCCGCCAAGGTAGAAAATTAGTTCTCGAGTTCGCTACCAGAGCGTCCTTGCCTCACAGTGCTTATGAATCAGCGGGTATGAGTGTATACGTCTGGCAGCCTCTCAGGGTGACTAACGATTATGACTCCTTTAGATCTCGCTCACAGGCAGGCAGCCAGTGCAAATTTTCCATTGACCCCTTGGAGAATTATTAAGATCATATTGTTTTTGGAATTTATTGGAGAGGCGACTGTATTCACTGTCCTAGAACTGGAAATAGACATTTTCTGAATATAATTAAAAAATTGAGATGCCATTAATGCGGTTGGTATTCAATTCAATTTTGAGACATCATAGATTTATTCGAATATTTGTAATTTCTGATTGGAGGAATGTTTGAGGGTACATATTGATTCAAAGATTTGTGACAAACATGGATAACGTTATATAGGAAACTAATTCTTTCAAAAGTACTGCTACGGATCACTTGAATAGAAGAAGAGCACTATATGGTCTTTAAGGAATTTTTAGGTTAAAAAAAAGTTTCTTAACTAGTGGCATGCCTAATGTTTATATCGCCTTCCATATTTACCTCGATTGTCGGGTGCAATATAAAAGATAACATTTTTGAGGGCACAGCACCATTTGTGACTAATTTTGATTTTATTTCTGCTTCTACACTGTTATTTTCTGGAGCTGCTCCTTCAATTAATTAATTGAGCGTGCGTGAACTAGTAAACGTGAACTCCTACGATGGCAGTCCACCAAATACTTTACGATTAGTAAATAATACATTTCGTTGAATGGCGAAAGAATGAGGAGGTAAAAAAAGGAAATGATGGTACGCATCAGACCAAAAGTCCATGAAATCCTTAAAATCACTCTTTGATTAAGGGAGTTGGCTTTGTCTCCAGTATTATCACAGGTGGCATCACCTCAATTCTAACCTCATCCCTTCCGCTTGACATTTACAATTTTACGCTGTACTAAATTAATTATACCCCAATAGAGCTTTTTTCCCCTTTCTAAATGTCAGGTCATTGTATCAAGGAGATTGTTAGTGGAAGAGATATTTTAAAGATTTATTTCTTAAACACTGTTTTACCTTAGATTCAAAATTACCTTTAGGTTGTATTATTTAAGAATCCTCCAAAATAGTCTCCCGTTCATTGTTTTGTTTTCTCCTAAGTTGTGACCGATATACCCTACCGTAGACTCATGATATCATTTTCGAAGTTTTCCATTTTCCAACATTCCTAACTAGAATAATGAGGTCCCATCAAATTTGTATATTCATAATATGTCGGAAATTCTGTTTAGAATAACCATTAACTTCCTGAAACCTTTATCCGTGTTCCATGAGAGTGACTTGATAGAATTGTGATTTTTTTATATATGTATTAAGAGAATGTCTATAACTTAGTTTATCTCTTGTAATATTCATATAACAGAGGCTTACTTACAATTATCTTAATTATTTCTCCACTGGGAACCATTTTTATTTCAGTGCACAACGACGGGTCATGCAGTAGCAAATTACTTCCGACTTCGATCACTACCGCAAAAATACTAATTTTTCTTGGATGGCTAAGACGATGCATTCGTTATATTTTGGCGGAAAACTATCTGTATATTATTTGAACTCATGATAATAATAAATTCGTCAAAGTTCGTCTCATAGCCGTTCCATGCTTATCCCATATATCTGTAAAATCGCGACTTTATTGTGGATGTTTGGCCTTTTTACTCAACTTGCAATATAGAATTATTCCAATTTGATACAATAAATGGATTATTTAGTGGTTAAATTAATCCAATCATTCGTAACATTAATTCGTCTAATTCGCACCTTTTACATTATGGATAAGATGACTGAATGACTACAGATTTTCTATACATGCCAACATTTCTATTTCAACCCGCCAACTACTGGTACCAAGTCCGTTATGTGTGTTTTATTCGATAAATAAACTTACTTACTTATTATTTTGTTAGTTGCTGAAATCCTGTAATGAGTGGGGTTTAGTGAGGTGCTAAATCTGTTAATGAAATTGTAATTATGACCATAATTATGCATCGTACATATTTATTTATTCACGTCGTGTTTCTGCTACTATGGCTAATTGTTATTTTGTACTATGGACGTGTTATCTACAGGTTACCGCCCTTTTCTGAGGATTTTATTTAGTGAGTTCATCACTAAATAAATTCTTATTTCCCTGGTGGGAATCGAACTCGCTACTAGATTAAGGCTAACGCAATAACTCATATTGCTAACCTCAGCCTCTATATAATATAATCCTGTATACAATTTTTGTTATATATTGTTATGATATATATAATTTTCTCTGTCACTGGAATATTAGCCGAGTTATTTGTATTTTTAGTTGTTTTAGCCTTAAGTAAACCCTTGCTGCTAATTTTCGTTTTAAGCAATTATATTACTACAAAGGAAAAATTGGGAATAGAAAGTTGTAGTCTGCATCCAGCACGTGGAAAATCTAGTTTGCACTACCCCTGCTGACGGTTTCTTTGTCATATACAATAGTATCTTGTATAGCAAGAATTAAATATGAACTCCATCAAACCGAAACGATTCCTGGTGGGTGCCAGCAGCTTTATTTAAGTTCTTTTAAAATTATTTATATCCTATATACTTTAGAAGTTGGCATTGTTGCCACATAAACAACTAAATTCATATTTTTTTATTTATGTGATCCTACAGATATTTTCTAACTAAATGTACTATAGCCCCCTTTACCTTTCTCATGAGAGCATTGAGCTCAACTATTTTCCTTATATTTATTAATTTATATTTATTATTTTCCTTATATTTATTAATTTATTTATTTTATATTTATTAATATATTTATAAATTCATTAAATTCCACGGGACCCACTTGATAAAGTTTGGATTTATTACCCAATGATTTTATAACTTCATTCACGAAAATGTCTATAATAGTCTTTTTGAGCTTTTGATTGGCATGCTTTCACGACCTTAGTTTCATTAGATTTAAATGTTGTTTGTCCTCATACACATAAACTAAACTCCGTCACGCAGGGGCTCCGTAAACTATGTAGATTTCCAACAAGCTACAAAATAACGCAGTGGTGTGATCTCAACTCACCATTTATCTGTCTATTTCTCCCGCAATAAGAAGCCTACGTAACTAGGAAAAAGAAATATCACCTAGATGTCCAATTATCAGTTACTCAAAGTGAAAATCGCATGAGCAGGAGGGGGAATTGGGTATTGAGACCGAATACAAAAATGTATGTTATTTAACCTTCGAATAAATGGTTGGTGATATAACAGCTTATTGCTAATGTGACATGAGTAGGAGTGGAGGTTTACTACTCCTGGGTAGAATCGATGGGATTAAAAGAAGCTTCCCAAAAACAAAAATCTCGTCATGATTGAGTGAGTGAGAGCGGGGGGTCAAAAGGAACTTTTCATAGCTGTCATATTATTAAAAGGAACTTGATTGTGAAGACCTAGGCCACTCACCAAACTAGAAGATCAAGTTACCTCGGCATGAATGAAGATAAATTATCTTCATTTATGGGAGTATAAGCCGATTGTTTACATTTCCATTTACTACGTGACTTTCAGAAGAAGTTTTAATGGCGAGGGGGTCAATATCCTTCACAATCATTATTCTGAGCTTATCGCTTTCATCGAAACCACATCGTTATCTTCAGAGGTTTATACAAGCGTTGAGCTGCAATACCGTTCTCCCCGACAAGAGGTTCGTGTTGATGAGAACTCTGGGGATAACGACGGCGTGCGCTAAAAGCTCTACGCCCTAAATAAAGACTTAAGGGAAATCAACTATTCAGGTTTTTATTAGCAGATTTCCCTTCAGGGAAATCAGATATTGTGGTCGTACTCATGACGTGATTTTCGAAATTTTTCTTGAAATGTCCATCGATCCTACCTAGGAGAGAGGTCCGTTCAAAACTATATATAAATATGTTGTTTAATCGTTACCAAACTCGATAATTAATCGTATTATGTAAAAAGAAAGATCAAGTTCTTTAAAGGCTGAAATCGGACCAGGGGAAG
Source organism: Riptortus pedestris (assembly GCA_019009955.1). NCBI lineage: Eukaryota > Metazoa > Arthropoda > Insecta > Hemiptera > Alydidae > Riptortus > Riptortus pedestris. Next base: position 79,024,161 of record CM032228.1, on the reverse strand, counting down.
GGGGGTTTAGAGCGGGAGAATTTTCATAATTTGAAATATCTCCGTTACTATACGTCGGATCGAAAAAATGTATAGAAGCAATCTTATAGCAAATTAAATTTACTATAAATATTGTTATATACACTTATTCCCTACCTTGAATATTAACCGAGATATTGTTCAGTTTTCATCCTTCAGCAAACCCCCACTTCCACATGTTACATAAACAATGAGGTTATGTTATAGAGCAGATAATTCGAAGCTTAAATATCAAATATTGTTTTCAAGAGATATTTATTATAAGAGATACATGCAAATATGTTCTGGTGACCCCCCCCCCTTCTTAAGTTTTTGGACTACTTAAATTTGATTGATTGAGATAAAAATTATTCTGATTCATTATAAATTACAGTACTAGATATAGTAAATAGTTTTCAATCAAATTAATACGTTATATTCAGACATATTACAGTAATTGTTTATCATTCCGGTAAGATGTTGGCAGAACTGTTTGTTTACAATTCAGATGCTTTCCAACGGGAGGTTTGTTATCAACGTTTATATTTATTCACTTAATATTCATGGTGTTGTTGTGTTACCGGTATGTAGATTTATCTATTGTTAAACTTCACGCGGTAAATCTGCTTAGTTTACGCAGCCCCTGCGTTACGGACTTTCTGAAGTTGGCCTTCACGTTCACCATTCTTAAGCTATAGTGACATTCAGAACATTATATGGAGAACACTGTATTACTATTTGGAGAAATAAATAGCAACGACTCCAATTATGTATCTAGAAGGTAAAACTCCAATGATCGTAAATTAAGTATTCTTGGTTAACTAGTATCTACCGTAGATGAATTTGCGTTTTACGCAACTCAACGGGGCTACTTTCATGATATGATGTATTTATACTATAGGATTGAATTACATGATTTACGACTATCTTCTGACAATATGCACATTTGGAATCACACGCTTTAGTTGTACAAAAAGTATTTTCTTTCTTAACTATGTTTAGTTGAAGACAAATTGCGTGAATACCTTTTTCATTTTTTCAGATGTTTTGGTACTTATAATTCTTCTATTTAGCTCTTGAAGAACTAGAGATTACTACGAGCAGTAACCCCCCCCCCCTCCCGTCTTGCCTTCCTTTCGATTCTTCCAACTATTTGGACGAAAAGGAACTAGAAATGATTAAAAAAAAGCATGGAACAACCTGGGACAATGATAACTTTTCATTTGATTTGATAGATGTCAAAAACACTTTCTTCAAATTCATGTGTTTATATATATATATATATATATATATATATATATATATATATATATATATATATATATATATATATATATTTGTTTGTTAAGCAGTAACTTTCATATGAAATGTCCGTTATCCTTGAAAGTCGACGCTAAACTACGTATGCTTAAACATTTAAAATGTTTATATCGGATTTCCTTAAAAAAGCAAAATCACTGGAACGAAGGAGTTTAGAGGAAGGCAAAATTAGTAAATAGCAAATTTCTTCTAAATTTGTATAGGCCCAGTTTTGTTTTGTCATGGATTTAAATTGACAAATTATGTCCTTTTACATTATTTTTCCCCATGCATAGGAATTGAGATATTTACCAATTTGGTGTGTTGGCCTCCCTTGCATCTCCCAATTACGGAACTCACATATCGTTGGAAAACTTACAACATTATAATATTACTCCGTTATATGTCTCCTCTAAAGCCAAAACAACGCTCTTCAGCCTCATTACTGTAGTTGTTATAAAGTAATTTATATCTAAAACTAAGTAATGAAATATTGCAGGAAATCCAGTCAGAAATTCGCGGAGCACGAAGGTTTCCTGTGACTAGGATATAGGTGTATTACGATAGTAAAATACCTTGAACTACACGTACTGTATACCTTTACTGTGGCATATCTTTGTGCCTTAAGTATTTACCAGATTTCAGCTTTGTATATGGGAAATCAGCTATTTAAATTATATTCATAACGCGGTTTTTAAAAAATGTCCTAATGGTAGATCGATCCAGGAGATGACGAATATGAGGTCTGTTAAAAAGTGTATGTATGTGTGTGTGTTAATGCTGTAGCGGTCGCAATTTTTGTTTGATCGTTACCAAATTGTATATTTAAGAGTTTTATGTAAAACTTAAGATCGTTCCATTGGGAGGGGGGAGGGGTTTATAAGGCGATTTCGAAAATTCTTAATATCTCCGTTATGAAGCGTGGAATCGAAAAAGTCCGTCAAGCAGGGGCTGCCTTAACTAAGAAGATTTCCCACGTGCGTCACATATTTGCATTTATCACATAACGTAAAAGTTCAATGAAAACAATATTTTGTATTTAGGCTTCAAATAAAGTGCATCATAATATAACAGCTTATTGTTAATATGGCATAATAGTAGTGATATTTTCTAAACCCCCTCCCACTGGTCCTATTCTAGGCATTATCGAGTTTGGTAACGCTCAGACAAAGATTTCGGCCGGTTGAGCGTTAACAGACAAATATGTATATTTGCAATTTCGGTTTTACAAATACTTTTAACGGAATCTGAAAATAAAAAAAAATATATATTCATTAAAAAATCCTTAAATTTGAAACCACAAAAACCATCCTCTGAATCAACTTAGAGCTTTTAGATTTTAAGGAAAACAGTTTCAGTCAATATGCTTTTTTACCATATAATCATATTCCGCGTGAATTTAACAAGTGTTGGAAAGCAGCAAATGTATTTTAAAAAACAACGGCCATTTTACGGTTCAGATTTTCTTTCTTATTGTTGTGATCCAACCAAATTCTCGCTAAAGAACAAAAACTAATTTTTTTAATCATTCTAATTATTATGGTTTAAATTCATGTCTAAAAAACGTTCTTTTACAAAAAACAAACAAAAAAACCTAATTTTATTTTCATATTTCGTTAAAAGTATTTGTAAAACCGAAATTGCATATAAAAATAAACAATTATTAATGTGAATTTAACGCCCTTCAAAATGACATGGCCAGACAAAATCCAATAGCAATAGCGTATCAGCTGCAGCTGAATGAATGCAATAAAACATTGGTACATTGAAAAATTACAAAAATCGATTTTTCTCCAGTACTGATATGATTAGAAACATACATCGTATGGACAATTTTGTCCCTTTTGAAAGGTAGAAAACACCTCTAGAAGTTTGTCTACTTATCGAACACCCTGCACATATATATTCGTCATCTCCTGGGTAGGATCGATGGACATTTGAGGACATTTTTTAAAAATCGCGTTATGAATGCATTTATCTCCTGGGTAGGTGCACATGGGAAATCTGCTTAGTTTACGCAGCCCCAGAGTGATGTGATATAATAGGTCTGTGTGTAATATTCCGTTTAAATCAATTGTTTGTCTGTTGGTAGATTGCTTGGCATAGACGTCAACAGTCGTGCTTAGCCTATGTTTTCATGACTGACAATCATGGAAATATAAATTTTATACCAATCACATGTAATCTCTCAATTTGCTCTCTGATTTCTCCACTTAGGGTTTTTTTGTATGAGTCACATTTCTTAAGGGAATTCATGATGCAATTTTCAAGAATAAAAATGTTCGAATGTTCTTCGCTCCTATCCAGGAGATACACATATGTATAAATACACACACACGCACACACATTGTGTGTTAACGCTCTAGCGGTCGCAATTTTTTTTTATCGTTACCAAACTTACATTTTAACGTTTTACGTAAAACGTTAAAAGATCAAGCTTGTAAATAGCTGAAATCGGATTGGTGTCATGCTGACACCATGGACCATTTTTTATGCATGCGCAACCGATGCTTGGGGGCTTATAAGAAAGCGGGTATAACTTTTCGTTTTTCATTAATATAACCGACCAAGAAATGTAGTTTCTTGGAAATTACAAGTTCTAAGTTTATAGGTAGGATTTTCCTATTGCAAATTCAAGGAATAAAAAAATGTTTCCATTTTTTACCCCCATTTATTTTCTAGCATGGCACAAGATAATCATTTACGTTTTGTGTGACCTCTTTGAGATTTTACTGAGCACTCAAGATATATACTCCATTCAATTCAATGTTTCTACGTATATAGGAATTTTGTAATTAGAGTTAACCTACAAAGTAAAATTGATGAGTCAATACCCGATAATTGTATTTAGAGGAATAGTACTCT